>OW203764.1:35464184-35655039 GCA_934045905.1 Leuctra nigra | reverse complement strand
TACTAGGAAAACGCTCAGTGTAACGCGTTGATGAGCGAGCACAGAACATGCAACATCCCCATAGTAACGATGCACGACACGGCACAAGACGATTTTCTCTGCAATTTTTCAATCTCCATAATACTCTGGATGAATAACAGATCCATAGTGTCGTGAAGTCTTACCTACATACCTTCTCCAGAAATCTCTTGTGACATCCCATACTAAAATCGTAAAATTACAATTGATACTTGACTGATTGGGCTTACAATATGTAAAATTTAATATTAAGTTGGTCTTGATCACCATGCAAAATTTGAATTTAATGTGAACATTTTTATTGTCGACCAATCAGAAGACATTATTTAAACTTAAACCAATTAGAGGATTTGGCCTTCGTACTGCATCCGATTTTATGCGCTAGCTCAAAAATGCTTTCATTTTACTGTACATTGTGGATAGCTTGGCTGCTCTACAGGCCTTGCCTTGGAACAGAAGCTTAAAGAAGGCAGGGATGACAATTTAGTATACATTTTTCAAGATTATGGAATAAAATGACCTTAAAATGACAAAACTTTTGAAAATAACGAAATATTAGACTGAAAATTTGCAAAAATATCTAAAATGTTGGTACCAATGACCACGCGAAGTTTCAAGTTGATCGGTCAATCTGTTCTAGTTTAAATGTCAAAAATCACATGAAAAATGGTTTTAAATTTGAACCAATAAGAGGATTTGGCTGAAACTTTTTATGATTGGGTACAATGTTGGTTGCAATGTTTTTGCTAAATTTCAAATTGATCGAAGCACCCAATCGAAAGATATTTTTTTTAAAATTTGAACCAATCACGGGAGCCCATTCAAAAACGATCCCAGGGACCGCATAGATTACGTTAGTATGTGTACAAAATTTCAGATCGATTGCTTGAGCGGTTTGACCTGGGCTGTGACCACAAAAAAAAAAAAAAAAAAACAAACACACAGAGAAAGTGCCATAAGAGTACCGTGGTGACGCTCGCTACGCTCGCTCAATTAAAATCGGTATTAAAACAACCTGAATTGATACGTGGTGTTATAAAACGTGAGAAAACAGTTAACAACCTCTATTTTCTGAGATGATGTAGTTTGATTTAGCTAAAAACACTTATTGAAGTTCTGAATTGAAATTTGTCACCGCTGATTGACTTTTACAATATGCTATCATGAATGTGAAAAGTGGAAATGCTCCACACGAACAATTAACAGAGGTAATATTATTCAATGTTCTATATCTGTAACTAGATCCCGGGCCCGGCTACAGATTGATATTAAAATAATATGCATCCCCTGAGGGTGGATGAGCATTATATTCTGTTGTAGTGAGGATTAAACTGATGGAATCGCGCCATCTGGACGACAAAACACAAGCAAAATCTCTCTTTGACACCGCACCGATGAATTGAAGCGAGCTGTGTTGAAGAGATGTGTCCCAGTAGATGTCACGTGACTCTGATCATGTGACCACTCTGATTGAAGTCATTCCACACGAAGAACATTCTTCAGACATTAAGAAAAACTTTTGCTCTAATTAGGCATGCGTAGGTACACTAACTCTTTCCTCTGTTCTTTTTGTGTTTTGCCTCCACTGCCCACGACAAACAAATCAATCAATTGAGCTGAAATTTACACACACAATAATATTATCATACCAGCGGTCACGAGTATATAGTTTTTTTTTAGCAAAATCCTCTGATTCGAAAATTGAACCGTCATTGGAACCAAGAGTGCATTAGATTGTATGAAATCGGTCAATATATTCGAGTGTTGTTTACAAGTGTTTTTTTTTTAATTTTGTCTATTAATGTTATTCTGTGCTTAGTTTTATATTTATTTATTTGTTTTGTTTAACTTAAATTTATTTGTGAGAGATTTCGAGCCGAATATGGTTAATTCGTCTTAAATATTTTAGTAAAGCAATCAATCAATCAATCAATTTATTAATATATCTTATAATAAAGTAAAAAATTAATAATGTTAACTGCAATTTTAAATTAATATTTGTTTTGAAGTAATTTTTATCATCTTCGTGCAACTAAAATGTATCTATACTTTGTATATGTATACTTTGAAGTCTTGTACTCTCTTAATGCGGTAGTAGTTTTAAAACTACTGCATTTGGATGGGGTTGCTAATTACAACCATTGACGTACAAAGGGAATGGAAAGAAGAATCAGTCCCAATGGCAATGGAATACACCATGCCCGATACAAGTAGTACACAAATGTATGGTAGAAATTAAAATAATAATTGGGAAATTTCTTAAATTTTGATTGTCTATTTTATCTGAAACTATTGGCTACTATACTTTGCCTCGTCTCTTATAATATCCGGCTAATTTTTGTAAAATGTTTCTATTTTTGTTAATTCCTGTAAAAATGGAAAAACATACAAATCAACAAAAAGCGATATTATTTTGCGCATTTTGATCCGAAGCAACATGCTTCCTGGTTTTCGTTGATGAATTATGGCCTAAACGCACAAATATACTTCAGATTGAAGTGATACGTGCATACATTCCCCGGGCTGCGATCCCCGGACCCGCATAATCCAGGATTCCTTCACCCCAGACCCCACTGAGATTTCAAAATACCCCCCCCCCCCATACCTCACCAGCGTACATCCTGTGGACGCCCATGAGTACAGATTACATTTGATACAACAACAAAGGAAGGTATGCTGTAATGAATTTACAAAGTTACTTTATTTTTCTCTGTTACGGTGTCGAGCATTTCAGTGAGTGGACGGATCTCGTGAATTCGCGAGGCAGTAATCTATCATCAGCTCGCTCGCCGTGTTCACCTAGTTGAACCCAGGTTCATAAAACCGCTCCAGCATTTTCCATCAGAAATAGATATTTTCCCTAAATCACAGTAAAACATTCGATCTCGATCTTTGGGGAGCAGATAGTTGAGCAGAAGAAGCTGTGCATCGTAGCGTGTAGGTATAATTCCTTCTGTTCACATGGGAACCAATTATACCGCCGTACAAACAGGCTAATAAATATCGGGCGGCGTCGGTGGCTCCCCGAGCTTTCAACCTTGTGGCAGTTGGAATAAAGAGATGGTCACCCTCCACCCTCCCCCGCCTACCCGCCTCGTCGAGAACATCAAGGATTGTTATCGGAAACCTCTAGGGGTTACGCAACTACCACCACCCAATTAAGTTACGTGTTTCTCATCCCAACCAAGAAGCGCTGATTTCTTATCAAGAAGAAGATTCGATCGAAAGAATTTAGTTTGGACGATCATTTTTATTTAGAGGCTAGAGATTGCTATTAGATGTTTGTTTATTAGTTTGCAATGATCCACGCTGCTGATCATTGGAGCTTTTAAAACCAAAAGTATCTCTATTTTTCAACTTTCATTAAAATGTCATAAAATAACATTTTATTTTAAGATGTTTATTAATAATTTTCATTGTAACGTTAATATTTAATGATTATCACTTACAATAAGTGAGTATATTATTTGAATACTATATTTATTTCATTGGAGGTAACTTGTTAAATCAACTAATTAATATCGGGATATACATTTATTCCCTCAATAACCCTACTCCGATTGTTTCCTTGTCGCTTAATCGGGAGTAAATAACAGTAAGAGAAAACTATAATTTCAATAAGCCTTAATTAATTTAATTAATACAATAAGCTCTAATTTCTACTATATGTACTAAAAAACTTATTTTATTTACTTATGCGATATTTATTTACTAGTTTCAGAATTTGTACGTAAGACCACCCCCCTTCGGATGTTGCTTTCCCCCATCATGATGTCGATCCTAGGCCATATCTACATTTAGTTAATTAATCGATTTAGTTCATTTTTAGTAGAACTAGGAGAACTTGAAACGTTTCTATCAAGTGCATAACTAGGAAAACGCTCGGTGTAACGCGCATAACTAGGAAAACGCTCGGTGTAACGCGTTGATAAGCGAGCCTTTGTATTATATGCGGTTTGATATGCGTTTTTATTTCAAGATAATAGAATAAAATGTCCTTTAAATGACAATACATTTTTGAAAATGACTACAGATTAGTCTGAAAATTAGCGAAAATACCGAAAATGTTGGTCCCAATTCCCATGCAAAGTTTTAAGTTCATCGGTCAGACGGCTCTAGTTTAAATTTCAGAAATTGCATTGTAAATTTATTTTAATTTTACCAATACGGATTTCCATGAAATTTATAGCTCTAAGATTATAAGACGGGCTCAAAATGTTTGAAAAAGTTCGATCTGATACTTCGAACGGTGTGAGCTACATGCCATTTTCATTTATTAACCAATCACAGGATGATAAAAAAACTATCCCAGACCTCTTAGATTGATTAGAATGTGTGCAAAATTTCTGATCGATTGGTTGAACGGTTAGACCTGGGCAGTGCAGGCAAAAACTTAAACAAACAAAAAAAAAACACAGAGAAAGTGCCATAAGAGTGCTTTGGTGACGCTCACTACGCTCGCATTTATCTAAACTTTTCCTTATGAAAATATTCATTAGAAAATACCTGAACATCCATCAGGTATCATCCATTACCTTATCATCCAAAATAGAATATCTTATTTTGAAACGTCTTGGTTACCATAGCACTGAAATAATAGCACGAACGAGGAGTTAATTCCCCGTACATATTTAGAAGTTGTTTCCTATAAGTAAATAGGTATACGTGTATAATTTCCCCCAAGTATTCCAGTGCTGTGTAATCGTACTCATCTGGTTTAAGCCTCTAGGTGATAAATACATCTTCAGAATCAGGATTGAATTGAAGAGAATATTCGCCGCGTCGAGAGCAGAAATACCTATCGTCGTTTCTGATTCGGTATGGCTTCTAGAGGATACATAGGGGTTCTCTTATTTGATGAAATATCTTATTTAACTCTAGATAAAAGAGGTGATATCAAAAATATGCTTCTCGTCCCACAAAATTGTCAAAAGGAACCAAAAATGCGACTTTTATTTTGTGAAGTACATTTTGCTGATTTTATATCTTGAAACGAAAACAGTCTCATTCCTTCTGTAAATTCCCGAGAAAACATACTTCAGGTCAAAGATAAGGTTGTGTTTGTTTTATTCCTTCAACCCCCACCCTCTCTCTCTCTTTCTCTAACGTCTTCAGTGAAAAGAATAAGTTATAACAAGTTGCAAATTGGCGCGATTTGTTTTCGAGAATGGGAAAACCTGATATCGCCCACTTTTATTGAACGAATCTGCTTGCCGTGAGGAATTGACATGAATCGTGTGATCCTCCAGGGACGGCAAGATTACATGATTCCCGGCGACATCTATACGTGATGAAATGAGATTACCACACGCACGCTGGTTCAATATACCTACTGCATTTTAGTCTTTAAAAAAACCTTCCAAACATTTTCCAATTATTTTTTCTTTATTCTTTATGGAAGTGGATTTATAGTTCATCTAAAAAAAATTATATCAAATACATCAAAACGCAAGCGATGTCGTTGTTTGCTCTGAACAAAATGGCGGCGTACGTAGAGATAAGTGTTTCTATAAGACAGAGCTTTTGCTGGCTTTGGCAAAGATAGGGACATGTTATATATCGCGATCCGCGAACACAATGTGCACGTAGCTGACCTCGTTGCAATGTAATATATTGATGCCTACCTGTTCTCTTTTCACTTAATGATACCTACTTTTTATTCAACCAATCGGGTGAGATTGTTCGTGCATGTGACATCACAATTTGTTTCGTTTAAGCACAGTTTACAGAAGCACATTTTTTCCTTATAAAGTTCGAATGTATCAAATATAGTTACGTGACCGAGGTTCCATGTGCATAAAGTAAATGCTGCGAAATCATACACGGTACACAATTATGCCATCTGGAATATTTCATTCATTCATTGGACGAATAAAATGACACATTTGGAGACATTAAGAGTCACTATTTATCCTACCGCTAACTTTATCGGGACACTGTACAACTGAGCATTAGTGAAACATACGTTATATACGTTAATATACGTTACGCTGTTTATTAACAACAATATTTTTGATCAGATTTTCTTCAAAATGGTACAATTTTACAGATTAAGTGTACATATTTTGTCTTCAGTGTCTAATATGCTTTATGTTATTGTTTAGTTATTTCGAGACGGAGGTGCCAAAGTATGCTCGTAGGCCCTCTTCAATAAAAAAAACATTTTGTTCAATAAAATTTAAGGTAGAACCTTCATTATACATTTACAAAAAAAATAAAATCTTGAAATTACAACTTCAGAAAACGTTTTCCTACATTTCAACTATATTTAAGTATAAATGAATCATAAAATGTCATTTAACTTGCAACCCTTGTCGTATAGCGAGGTTTCAATTTATTGCTTTCCGAGAATGAACAAAACTGTAACACAGGAGGTATAGGGAAATCATTTAGTTTTTGGTTGATAACTTTTAAAATAGCACACGTTGGTATTGTTTTCAATTTTTTTCCTAAAAGAATGTCCAACTATCTATCTAGAAATCAGTTTTTTGAAAAAACGTTGAACCTCAGTAAAATTAAAAACTCAAAAATAGCATGGAAATCGTCATGATTTTAATGGCCCCCATAAGACTACATGTTAAAAATAGGAATTTATAACTACAATATCTCAAAATCTAGACACGAGAAGTTCTTCATATTTCACAATATCGTGTAAATAGTGATTATTGATACCTCTGCCAAAAATAGGCTTATTTGGAAGATATGAGATATCAGTTGTGCTACCTTAAATCAATTTAATTAAATATAATTCTTTTCCTATATTTTTCAAAAATGGAGACACAGATTTACACATATTTCTACTAATTTGAGTCGATCAGCCCAGAAGTCATCGAAAATGTTTTAAGTGTGTGTATCCTACTGTTGTTGAGGTTATGTTGCGATATGTTTCAAGTTTGCGGAGGAATTGTATTGTTTACATGCAATTGTTTCAAGCTCACAGCGCTTCACTATGCACATACCGCCATAGGGAAGTAATAGCATGTAAACAATTTATGCTTTTCATAAAAAGGAAATAAGTTCCTACACTTGGCCAAAGTATGTATTCCAAAGAAACATATCTATATTAACGGGTTATATGTATAACTAAGTAGGTGAGTTAGTAGGTGAACTAAGTAAGTTCGTTATTCCTTCTCGGATCCACTTTCTGTTCCCGCCATTTTAATGACTTGGAAGGTTTCATCAAAACAAAATTTGATGGACAGCAGCAACAAGAAATCTGATCTTTTGTTCCAAGACTTTGAAAAACACCTAACGATAATATCAATTGGTATGCGACATTGGCCATCCCACCAAATACAGTTTGAAATTTTCTGTTCTGCTTCCTAAGAAGAATGCTTACAAAGAAAATAAATGTTATATAGTACCTACCTATATCTCAGAGAAGTTATGGTTCAAGTACCTTTCACATACCACATAATGCAATAATTCTTGTATACAGACAAAAGAGAGGATCCTCGACATCCATTTCTTCTTATTTTTGGAATAAAATCATATTTGCGTAATTCTTGTTTCCTGCTCCAAGAGTTTTGATATGCGGTGTTTACTTGAGTCTACATCTAAAGTCTACAGCAACAGTCTACAGTCTACAGCAAGTCGGACATGCCAGAAGAGAAGATTGACCTAAATCAAACTGGGACATTTTAAATACATAACCTCAATTCTTCATGCTAAATTAAATCCCACAGTAACGTTACTGTGACAACCAAACGGTACAATATCCATTCCATCTAGAGCGCCATTATATTGGTTTCTTTGATGTACTGTTCTCAATATCTAGTCAAAGACATTTCAGAAGAGAGGCACTGTATCGTATATAGAGAATAACGAATTCATAAAGTGGTCGACAGTAGAACCAATCTCTTTAATGCACCTAACAAATTACCACCAGCATGGTCTGATAACACACTCCAAGAATATTGCATTTCTAACTACAACTTGTCTGTGTCCCCGCAAACTCTATGTAAATTAATTTCGTTCATTTTATGCCAGTGTATAGACCAGAGCCACAGAGCTAGACATATTTGCTTCTAATAAAATATTTATCTCTCCTGCAATTTATTGCGAAGTGGAAATATGGCTAGCGCGTGGCCGTGTTTCTCCCAACGGCGGCCCCCACATTGTGCCCAGGTGATCTCCTGGGAGGGAATCCTGCTCCAAGCTCCAGCATCGAACTCTAGTTACAAACACACATTACACATGAAGATGCTTTGATGTGAGCGTGTGGGCTTGCTCATGAAACTGGTGGAATTTCATTGCGTACACGTCTACTAGCTAATCTACTTTATTAATTGGTTTATAAAGTCGATTTAGAACTCTATAGGCTAAACGATTGCAGATTTAATCCTAGTTATAGGGTAGGTTTGGTACAAATTAAAAGCACATGACGCAAAGAGACTATTTTTACATCAAATTAAAACCTATTTCGAACTGCGTCTTCAGGTACGTAACTGTTAGTAGTTAGGTAATACTGGTGTTGCTCCAAGGATTTTTTTTTTTTTTAATATTTAATCATACGAATATCCGAAAATACTGGAAATGTGCCCTACCCCCGCCTCGCCCCCCGCCCCTCTCAGCACTCGTGGTATGCGGGTGCGCTGGAAAAAATAATATTAGAATTTGTGTTAATGCATATTCTGGGTTGGGTAATAATTTGCTCATTTGGTTATGCTGTTAACAAAATATTATCAAATATCAAGAATATACCAAATAAATTAAATAAATTATAAGTTTTGTGATATTTCGTCATGTTTTTTGTGAAATTGTTTATTTTTTGTGAACAGTTTCGATTTTCATATCAAAATCTACCTCAGAACAATAACTTAACAATTGAAAGTTATTGTCCAGAGCTTACATCTTCCTCAGGACAATAACTTAACAATTGAAAGTTATTGTCCTGAGCTTACAATATATATAACAATACTGAGATAAATATTCCAAAACTTTGAATTGCTTTAATAGTATAAATATTAATTATTAATTAAAAACAAAATAAATTGTTTTATTATGAAATCTATTTAGGATCAATGATTATTAATATTCTCAAAGTCGGATAGCTATATTTAATTGAATTTTATAGCACCACCAATGGACTGAACACCATCTTACTACACACGGAGTCTGAGTAAGTTTAGACTTCGTCTGTTGGTGAGTAAGTTGGTGAGTAGCAGCGTACTCTGAACAGCCACGAAGTCTGAGTACCAACTTACTCTGAGCAACCACGAAGTCTGAGCACCAACTTACCAACTTACACCAACGAAGTCTGAGTGCCAACTTACTCTGAGCAACCACGAAGTCTGAGTACCAACTTACTGAGCAACCACGAAGTCTGAGCACCAACTTACCAACTTACACCAACGAAGTCTGAGTGCCAACTTACTCTGAGCAACCACGAAGTCTGAGTACCAACTTACTGAGCAACCACGAAGTCTGAGCACCAACTAACCAACTTACACCAACGAAGTCTGAGTGCCAACTTACTCTGAGCAACCACGAAGTCTGAGTACCAACTTACTGAGCAACCACGAAGTCTGAGCACCAACTTACCAACTTACACCAACGAAGTCTGAGTGCCAACTTACTCTGAGCAACCACGAAGTCTGAGTACCAACTTACTGAGCAACCACGAAGTCTGAGCACCAACTTACCAACTTACACCAACGAAGTCTGAGTGCCAACTTACTCTGAGCAACCACGAAGTCTGAGTGCCAACTTACTCTGAGCAACCACGAAGTCTGAGCACCAACTTACCAACTTACACCAACGAAGTCTGAGTGCCAACTTACTCTGAGCAACCACGAAGTCTGAGTACCAACTTACTGAGCAACCACGAAGTCTGAGCACCAACTTACCAACTTACACCAACGAAGTCTGAGTGCCAACTTACTCTGAGCAACCACGAAGTCTGAGTACCAACTTACTGAGCAACCACGAAGTCTGAGCACCAACTTACCAACTTACACCAACGAAGTCTGAGTGCCAACTTACTCTGAGCAACCACGAAGTCTGAGCACCAACAAGGTATGAGCACTCTCGAAGTACGATCACCTTCGTAGATAATTGGAAAGCTTCAATGTAATGCATATTATCTACTATAGCTACTATATATTTTTTTAAATTTAAATTGCTTTCATAAAGAAAATCAGAGATTTAGGAGGAAGACACGCTTCAGTGTACGTTATTTTAGCTACATGAGAAACAAAAAGTAATAAAACATCTTGTGTGCATACTTTTTATATCTACAGAATTTTCAAACTCAATTTATACTATAACTCAGTGGAGTCAAGTTTATAAAGCTGGAAATATAATGTTGATCTTTGAATTTGTTATTTGATTGCATTTCAGAGATTTCTACGCCCTTCCAGTGCGGTTTCAAGGGGAATAGAGAGCTAAGCATTTTGGCAAAGCATGAGGCTTGGATTCGCACAAAATGGTAAGTCAATAAGCAAGTGGGTGAATGAGGAGGGGGGTGGAGGGGGAGGAGGAGGGGGAGTAAACTAACCTCCCCGCTCGTCTCTAAGTTCCAATCTCGAATAATTTATTCAAACTGTGACAGAAACTGGTGCGTTTAATGGAAAGTGAACAAGCCACCTCTCCTCCTTCCAACAACCTCTTTTGTAACAAACCGCGAGATCTATCAATTAGAAGAACAGATTTGCACAAAATCATAAAAGGTCTACTCGCAGATGAAGAAAATCGACGTTCGTTCCGGTTTGACATTCTATAGAAATATGATCGTGTTATAAGTAATAACTAATACCTTATGTAACTTGCGTTTTAATACTTGTAGAAAATGAAGTGCTCTAGGTTAACAATAATAGCTTATATAATATGAGTTTGAACAACGACTTTTTAATACCAAATTAATTTTTAAACTTTCGTGATTATTGTTATTCTCATTATTTTGGAATACCTATTTAGTGTTTGTTCAAAAGATTTTGTTGCGCAAGCTTTTATAGGTAGTAAAGCTTGGCCATGAGATGGTTTAAAAGTATTCTTATTTGAATAAAAACAAAGTGAAAAATCCTACCTCCAACTTTATCTGAACATTGTACAACCGGGCCTATTTTGAAAATCATTTGAGATTCCCACCGACGTTTCAAACTTCGGTTCCAAACGTCCGTTCTATTTAGAGCTTTGTTGAAAATGTAAATGTCCGAAATTAATTTGCGCATTTCAACTGTTTTCAAAGTTTACCAACAGTTTTGGGATCGGCGATTGAAATCGCCTCAATTTTGAATCGGGAACATCGGGAAACTTTGGAAGCTTGAAACGTACACTCAAACCAATAAAAATTGGTACTCGAAAAGAAAAGGATTGGCTGCTGGTAAGGTTCCTTGACAACCAATCCTTGTTATTATCAATTAAATAAGAGTTCACCTACTAGAGGTAGATGATGCGTTAACACAGCCTTCATGGGATGAGGCCATCAAACAGCCAATCATTTTCTTTTCGAGTACCGATTTTTATTGGTTTGAGTGTACATAAATTAATTAAATTATTCCAACAATTTTATCTACAAATAATTACTCAATTATAGAGCTCAGTCGTAGATTAAAAAATACAACCTTGTTGATGATGAAAAAAGACCGACGTCTCTTCTTCCAAAGCATAATCCTCTTGCTGCAGCTTACATCACTTTGTTGTGAAACGAAAAAGAAAAAAGAAACTCCGTTCGAACGGAAAAGAGAAATCCCGAATGACTGTGAAGCATGTCGCCTATACACCACCTGACTAGGTAAGTTGAACACAAAAGTTTACTTATTATGATTATTATTTCATATAAAAAAAAACTCAAAATGAAAATCACTGAACCAGAGTGCCGAGGCTAAGAAGGTTCAACCTTTTACAAGAATACTTGGATGAATATTTCGAGCAAGCATTTTGTTGGAGTGGCCATTTTGTTGGTTCCACACTAAAGCAACCAGATGGACCAGATCTAAGATACTCGAGTTTTGTTACAATTGTAGCTGAAAGTACTGAAAGTATTATAACAACCATGGTCATGGAAGAATACATTTCGAAGCCCTGGTTTTCTACCCACATTCTGAACCGAAGTGAAATTACTTTCCAGCAGGTAAGTAGATGTGGTGGCATGTAAGCAGAGACGTGAAGCGAGGCATGTCACATATTTCACTCCGCAGAAACCAAACATAAATCTGGAAAGTAAAATTCTAGCATCGAGGTGGCGCTACAGATATTGCGTACATAAAGGAAAGTATAATAATATTACACTAGCATGCTGCTAGACTATCACTCATTTCATTTAGTGGATGGAGATAAATTATTGCATCGCGTATACACTGGCGTTTGTTGTAACCGTTTCTCGCTGGCTTTGTCGATGTGACATACGATGTTTCTAAACTGACTGCGCAAATGGCATTTTATTTTGAGGATGAGGATTTCGACACGTATACAGTAAAATTAATGGCAGCTTGAGACAATTTACGTTTTTCAGCAGTAGCAGAAAACGCCAACTGTCCCATTCGTCCCAAGTTACCAATTTGTCTCAAGAATCTTGATTTTGCGGTGCCTTGTTGCCAGATCAATCCACGATGGAAAGCAAGTATAGCCAAATGTTTTCCGAGATACTCACACTTGCAATAAACACAATATGCTAGGTACTAACTAAAAATGATTTATAAAAATATTTCTGAGAGAGATGCTACTGAAAATAGCTATGATTGACTAATAACGCTGTCTTCACAGGCATTTGGTTCCGATAATCAATCTCTCAGAAATCTATTACTAGGAAAACGCTCAGTGTAACGCGTTGATGAGCGAGCACGGGTACGTGCAAATTCTCGAACCGGAAATGCGTACACAACGCACAGAAAACATATACATCCATATTGAATTGATTATATGATATCAACTTAAAAGTATATGCTTTTCATCGAAACTTTAAAATAGCATCTAAGCACCTGGTTCATAAAGCAAATCAGAATCAATTCAATTGGCACTGGAAAACATTCATTTCGATACTTCATTACTGACACATATTAAAAATGTCAATAAGTCCAAACGACGTTCTTAACTGATTGAGATAACATTTTGTAAAATAAGACACAATGTTGGTCTTAATGATCATGCAAAATATGAGTTTGATCAGAATTATCCAAGACCGTTTTCATTTTTCAGCCTATCAGAAAATATTTATTTAAATTTTAACCAATGAATGGATTTAAAAAAAAAATAGGGTATGCAAAAAGAAAAGGTTGGTTTTACATGTGTGCAAAATTTCAGCTCGATCAAAGAAAAACTCTGAACTGTATAGCCAAAATATGAGTTTGATCAGATTTATCGAAGACCATTTTCATTTTCCAACCTATCAGGAGATATTTATTTAAATTTTAACCAATTGATGGATTTCAAAAAAAATTGGGATCAGCAAACAGAGAAGGTTGTCTCTACATGTCTGCAAAATTTCAGGCCGATCGATGAAACGGTGCGACTTCTATTGCTCCAGTCAACAGCCAAAAAAAAACAAAAAACAAAAAAACAAAAACAAAAAAACAGAGGTCCGTGTCAAAAGAGTCAAAAGGAGACGCTCGCTTCGCTCGCTCAATAAATCCATTGTCATTTCATAATTACATTATTTCTTTTATTTCCTATAATTAAATTAAATTATAATGTGTGATGGAATAGTCTCATTGTTTGGATTTGAATGCATTGTGCTATGGCAAAGCTCTGTACGAAGTTTCCAGTGCAGCGTTGTCATGTTTCACCAACGCCAAGCACTCGGAGCTCACACCTCACGGAGACCTTTGTCAACTTGTCAACATTGGAATGGGCGAATTTAGTTATATCAATGAACTGGTTCATTGTACATATTATGGTGTTATTAGTATTTTCATAATATTTCAATCATAAGTATTAACAAATTTGCAATAATGTAGTTGGAGCAGATGCGGTTTTTGCAATTGTTTACATTGTTTGTTGTATTGTGCTGGTGCATTGTGCTGGTGTATTGTGTTCGATAACAATTTCGGTTATTAACTTAGCCATTATTTTGACCAGGATAACATTTAATTTTAAACACATGGAAAATTCCATCCACATTCCATCCATGCACACGACCTGCAAAAACTAATCACAATTTCAACGTTATTCATAAATGATCTTTTGACAAGAGGATAATCTCAAATACATTTTGTTACATAAAACAGTAGTACTACAATATGTTTCGCTGTTTCACCATAATTTATTAGTGATATTTTTAGTTGACATTGAGCAGTGATCAGAGCTGTCAACCAAAAAGAAAGATTCTTAATTTTCTGTGTATTCAATAATTTCTTTCACTTTCTATCGATGTGAGTTCTCAATGTTTCAACTAGTTTCAATACAAATATAGAGATGATATTCTTACAATTATGTAAACAAAAACTCATCTAACTAAACCTCGAAATGTTTGTGTATTTTCATTGTATGTGTCATTTCTTCCGGTCTTTTGGAATTTCATTAAAGAGAAGACCCTTCAAGAGCCCAAACTGGTATTTTCGTAGCGAGCGTCATTACGATACTCTTATGGCATTTTCTCTGTGTGTGTGTGTGTGTTTTTTTTTTTGGCCTGCACTGTTCAGGTTAAACCGTTTAACCAATCGATCTGAAATTTTGCATATTGTAATCTATGCGGTCTCTGGGATCGTTTTTGAACAGGATCCTGTGATAGGTTAATAAGTGAAAATGGCCTGTAGCTCACACCATTCGACGTATCAAATAGAAATTTAGAATTATAATTTTAGAATTATAAATTTCATGAAAATCTGTTGATTGGTTGAAATTAAAAATAATTAATTCTGACCAATCAACTTAAAACTTTGCATTGACATTCGGCCCAAGTTTTAAGTATTTTTGCAAGTGTTTAGACTGATCTAGTTATTTCAAAAGCTATTGTAATTTTAATGACATTTTATTCTATAATCATAAAATTTTTGGAATTTTATGTTTCAAATATTCTATCACTGCCATCTTGATGCTTCAGGTCCAAGGCCTGTAGAGCAGAGACTTGCAAACGCATTACTAATCGCATGCAATACGAAGGCTCGCTTATCAACGCGGTACACAAAGCGTTTTTTTAGTTAATGACATGGATGCGTATCATTTCCCTTGCTTGCATATATCGCATTTATCTTTTGTTTTTTTACTAATAAAAATAAAATATTTTGTAACTTTACATAGCTCTTTAAAAAAATGACAATATGTAAAGATCACAACGCGGTAAGCGCAGTCGGATGAGTGTCTCATAGCGTTCTGAGTCCTGGGGACCATCTAGATGGAAACTGACGGTTGCGTAAAATTTTCCCAAAATACCAAAGTCTCCCCAAGTCTCATTATTTACTCCACGGTTATGCAACTTTGGGTGGTAGTTTTGAACCCCTTTTTTTCGCAATACTATTGAAATATTTAAGAAATATTTAGAGAAAAAAATGTTTATTTTTCACATATTTTATGAAAAAATAATTTTTTTTGTTTCAAGTATTTCTAAAAATTTCTATAGAAAATGGGTATCAAAACTACCTCCCAAAGCTGCATAACCGTGGAGTAAATAATGAGCCTTGGGGAGACTTTGGTATTTTTGAAAAATGTGTCGCAACCGTCAGTTTCCATAGCGGTCTCCATGACTCTTAATGTGAGGTGATACGTGTTACATCAGTGATGATAAACTATGTCCCTTCGAGAAGAAAACAAGTTCAATCAATCAATCAATCAATCAGTCAACGCAGCGCAAGAAAGTCACTGATTTCACTCTTCAATCAATACGATCTTCTCGATCATCAATCATGAGTTTGAGATTTACTGTCGGTTTCCCTTGACTAGTCAAAAATACAGGAAGTCGTATTATTATGTCAGTATTGAAAATAATGACGCGCCGCTGAAGCCGTTTTACTGCACCAGCAATGTGATGTTTTCGAGGTGTCAACTAACATGAAATGAGAGTTGAAAACTGTGTTTATGTGGGGTACATTTTGCTACCTGACAACACACACCAAATGACAGTTGTGCGATCATCCCTTCAGGGTGAGGCCTGAAACATGCTCAACAACAAGCTTCTGGCCACGGTTTTGTTGCCCATTGCTTCAGATCAAACAGTTGGGTCTAGAGAGTTGAAATTTGGCAAAATCATATCTTTGTGCATTGAGCTTTGTGCTTTGGGCGGTGACACCTTACTTTATGCGTTGCTTTATGCCTGAATTTTACATAAAAGATGCCTCCAAATTTCAAAATGTCAACCATTAGTAATTTGTAAGAAATTAAAATTAAAAAGCTTGGGTATATTTGAGCTCGCACCGGTTACCTATACATAAGTATTTCATTTTCTTGTCGCAATGCCAATGCGTCAAGCTTTAATATTTTTAAATTTTCTTTATAGGTTTTATTTGTATGTGAAATGATCTACGTGCTATGAGATCGTCTATGTATGCTCTGAAGTACCTGGCACATGGACTTTGTCTTGGCTTGTGACATTGCAAACAGATCGCAAACGCATCATATTATATGCATGCACTACAATAGCCGCGTATTAACGCTTGGCAAGCATTTTCCCATATATGTTACTGTATTTTAAGTTGTCTCATTTAAAAAATTCGAGTTACTTCCAAATTTTGAGTATTATTGATGTAACGTAAAATTACGACAGATTACTGAAATATGGAGCATAGAAAAAAACCATCACTCATTTTGTGATTGTTTCAAAGTTAACTTCGTATGAAAAAAGTATTGTTGCTTCAGTGCTTTTGCATCGCATTTCGTACATAACTGAAATGAACCATGGCTATTCAGGGTTGATGTATAGCTGCATAATGTCTAGTTAAATATTCTTAATGGGGTAAATAAGCATAACTACGCGTATGGCCACGAATGCGTATAACATACAGCCCCTAAAGGTATTGCATTGCTGTATACATTCTGACCACAATTTAACAAAATAACGCCGAAAAATGGCGACAGTTCACACTTTTGGTTGTGAATTATAACTGCGTTATGTAGCCGAGTTTCATTATTTTCTCTCCGCAGTTTTCGGGCACGTCTAGGCGACAAAATGACACTGCGGGCCAGGAATATTGCGCTATTTGTTCTAGTATCAGTCAGACAAGTGACCATGTAAGACTCTACATACCATTTCCGTCGATCTTCAAGTCCCAGGTTTGATTCCCATTTCCCATTGTCGATGTTTCTGATCTCTAATTTTGTCTTCTTCCCGCTTTCTATTCTTCCCTTTGATTTGATCTTTTGATCATCATTATCATCATCATCATCATCATCATCATCATCATCATCATCACCCTATAGTATAATAATGATCCACAGAAGCGAATGCTTTCGAGTTGAAAGATGTATGTGTACATACTTTTTTATTTCTAATTCTCTAGAGCAGACATCTTGTAACAGTGTCCTTGAAGGGTTCAATTAAAATATTTAATTAGTTGCCTTTTCTTTTCTGCTTAATCAAATCATTTTCCTACGTGTTTTAAATCTAGGTAATTATATTTTATTGATTGTTATTCTGTGTTATTCTGTGATTGTTATTCTGTGGACAAGGCAGGCTTTATTTTATTATAGATAAAGATTTTATGTGCTCATACACACACATACCTATGCGCATGTTATAAATACGAGTTGGTATATAAAATCTATACCAACCGATTTACTATTTTAACATTCTGGACGTTGTTCATGTTTGCTGCTTAATGTTTAATGCAGTTAGAGAGTTTAATGTTGTGTTATCATAAGTATAGTTTATAACTCATAAATTTTACTTAAATATATGTGATATATTTATGTCTCTATATATCTTCATGCTTGGTATATTTGCTACAATCAATACGCAATTTTTAAAAGCAAGCTCATAATAAATATTTTCCACACATATTATCCAAAACTTTAATTTGGTTTGTGTAATGAAAGTCGTGAAACCTTCTGTATATTTGGATATATACGTATTTGCTGTAACACGTCGGAAAGCAAAGAGATACCATTAATAAGGACGGATAACCAACTGCCATTTGTTGAAATGACAAAGTTGTGTAGAGAATGAAAGCTGCTCTTTGAAGTGTGGATCACTTTTTTTAATAATTTAATCTAGAATGAGCGAATTTAACATTTAGAATTGCGCTAGACTTCAAATCCAGGTAAATATGCGACCGCTCATAACTTTCTAGGAGAGTAAATAATATGTCAAAAAGTTGATCGCGGTTTTCAAGGAGCAAATTATTTCCCTACAACTCTGCAGCTTCAATATAATATAGTCTATCTTCAATAACAATAGTTTCACAGACATGACTCTTCACTTACTCGTATCCTACTGTACTTCGCTGCTTTAAATTGGTAATTTGATTTATTATTGTTAATTGGTTTATGATTGTAATTTAAATCTGTAAACCCTTTACCCGACATTATTGTTGTAAATGTTTTAATAAAATAAAAAAGGTTGCATATTTTTTTATTGTTACAATACGTACTATACGTAATATTCAACAATATTATTATTGGATAATATGAACATGCTGCAGAAAATTATACATATTTAATATTCCCATGAAATTACTCCAGGTAGGTAAATAGACACAAGAGAAAATAGATTATTAATATGAACAATCGGATTTGTTTGTTCATGAAAAACCAAAACGAGTAATTTTTGTGTGTGGGATAATTTTGAAGCCGTGTCTCTGAGCAGAGTGCTAGTAAAGTGTTTGTTTGAATGTGAAGGGATGGTTTTTCAGCCGATGGATCCGAACAAGAACGTCGGGCGCCACGAGGCTTTCAGTAAGTAACCACACTCTCAAGTCCTTGCCAGAGCACTGACCACTATGTCCAAGATAATACCATTATTGCCATATGGCCGGAACCTTCCGAATCCATTAGAGGGCTGGCCCCGAGCCCGTAATTGAATATTAAAGGGTTTAGGAACAGGATCAAACGAGGAAGATTTTCAAAATATATGATTGTAGTCTTGGTTTAGTTTACAAGGATGATTACATCTCTTAGTTCATATTTACGTCTTATCATGTAACTTGTTGTATTATAATTAGAGGTATTGCGTTAGAACGGAACGGAAAATTCAGTCCGATGCAATATAACCATGTTGTCGCGTTATTAATTTCTAGGAACTACTTCTCTTTAAATGTCATCACTTTTGAGAGAGTAACTTCAGAGCACTGAGTGTCTTCTTACTCGATTGCACCTATCGTGTGTTTTGAACGCAAACCTTCCACAAATGTACACGAAGCAAAGTGGTTCAGTCCGATGTCCCGGGGTGATGTTCGCATGCGCCTTCCTGATTGAAGACTTATTTGTGATTTATCTCAGAACAGAAGCAAATGCTGAGCAAAATGTAAATCATCATCGTAATCATTCATTCGTCATTAGTCTAGTTGCAGAATAGTGCGACATTCAACAGAACTAAGAACTGATTATCCTAGAGCTAAAGACTGATATATACCATAATACCTTGTCCCTGTTTTATTTTCTAAGCCATAAAACTGACATCGTAAAATAATATATTTTCTATACCGAACGATATGTTCCTGAACTCTCAAGTTCCTTTATTTTGTGGTGGAACTTGAAATGAATGAAGTTCCTCAAGACCGCAAAATGATGCAGCAAAGTGTTGGTTACATCTTCGAGGCCCAGGGGTTAGTTTTTCTCAAGACGAAAAAAGCTTGGAGTCAACACAGAAACGATTGCTCGAGTGTGTGTAGTTTTAAATTTCATTTCCGTTCTGTCATTGTTCTGTGTACCCGTTGATTACTCACTACAGAGCATTGTACATGTCACAATACTCCGCATCTTCTGCTTCCGGGCAGGCAATTATACTTGCATCAACGTTGCAACTCGGTGCAGCATGCAAACTCATCGCTTCACTTCTTCTCCCATTGCTGAGCTAGATTTGATCATTGCTACGGGCGGGATGCTGTATGTCACAATATGCAACAATCTCGTCATTTCATTGCTCCATTTGGAAGACATACAATCTGTCTTTTTGCAAAGTACAGTAATATTGTTCCTTGTGATTTCGGTAGTGAAATTTGTACATTTACTGCAAGTGTATAGAATACAAATGAATGAGAACTCAAATTATTATCATGTTTTAACTAATACCAGGGAATGAAGAGATTATACCAGAATGAGGTTTACTTAACTGCAATATATTCCCTGTCAAATGACAAAAGTACTAATACTGTTAATTGCATGTTAGGTATTATGTTTAAAGATAATTGTCTTTCGTTTGTATAATTGAGCATTGTTAATTTTATTGTAATTGTTCGATTGTAATTGCTACACTGTATTGTAAGTGTAACTGAATTTATCTTGCGTAGTGTTGAACGTAGAACTGTTCTGCAACTATTATACTGCAAAGTTTGACTGATTTGATAGGAGGTGATGATTATGGTGAGAATGGATGGTGGGGTGGGAAGGAGGCTGTCGTTCTAGAAGACCATTGGACTTTCGAGTTTCGACTGAGAGGAATCAGAGAAGTCGGCTTCGGGAATCGAACATGGGACTTCAAGACCAGAGCCAACTTGCTCCGTTGTATGGACATTGGTAATTTTAGTCAAGGAACGTTCAAGAATTATTAGCGTGTTAAAAAATAATATGTGAAATAAAATATAGAAAGGCTGTGCGAGATTGAAATGAAAATGAAACCCATACATATACTTTATTTTCCTTATTTGTAAAAGTTTATATTTTTTTCACATTTTTTTTAATATACCTAATTCTTGAACATTCTTTGACTAAAATTACGAATGTTTTAGATGACAAAACACAGACAGGTTTAGAAACACCCCTCAAGAATTCTGAATATTCCACTTACGAAATTGTGTATTGTTTCGCTGACTATACGTGTTCCTCTAGAAGTGAAATTACGTGCTTTGTTTTACTATTTGCCATATTTACAAGTTTTAAATTAATAAAAGCCATTAGTCGGAACGGAACTGTCAAATACCGCTGAAAAGATCAACTTTTTGCTCTCGTAATGGCAACATTTTAATACCAATACCATTGAAAAACACAATCCGTTCTCCAAAATGATAAAAATGAACTCTCCTGTTGTGTAACATAATGGCTTTAATAATTGATTTAGTTTCTTCTTTTGTCTGGATTGCATGTTGATTCGAAGTAGGTAAGTATTTCTCCGGTCCGTCTGAAATCTCCGTGAGGAGTTGACTCGTCTTGACATCTGTATCGTGCTTGGACTTCTTGGCCGACTAGTCAAGTCGAGTCCCGCCGGACCAGACATTCACATTAGGGACAGTCAGTGAACAAGAGACAACTCAGATTCCATTTACTTCCGTCCATATCAACTCATCAGACAGTTCCCTCGGTGATTTACTTCTCAAAGATTTCTCATTACTTAAACAAGTCCCTGGACCGCTGTGATCTTAGATGTCGGGCTGAGGGTTGAATTGTGACTCTCCTGCCATCTACAGGACGCCGCTACGAACTATGAGCAGGCCTAGAGAGTCGATAAGATTCATGTCGATTCTTCACGATCGATCCTCGCACAGCAAGTCGACTGCTTTGGAAAGCAGCGGAAAGTGAACTTCAGCGCTATCTGTTGGCGGCGTTGAGTTGGTAGTTTGAGGAGCTAGTGTAGAGCGCAGCACGTACTCATATCGAAGAGAAAGCACGTGGGAAATGTCAGAAATAAAGGATAATTTTCTTTTCATGGAAATTGTTGTTACCCTAAATGTTTTCGGTCTACAGCAACTCAGAAATGCCTTAATTTAAGCTATGGCTCACCTCCCCACAAACCAAATTTACCAACAATAGAATTTGACTTCTACGAGGCCGAGAAAATCGTGAAATTGTAGGTGCTTTCTTCTGATTATGTTCTGATGACTTTCATGTAAAAAAGTAGTTGTGGAGGCCAAATACAAAACAGTTTAACCTAGTTTAATGACATTTTGATTGGATGGATCTGGGTGGGGTGTTTTATACTGTGTCATAAAATATCATAGAAGAATGGCAAACAATTTATTCATTGTATACCTGTTGGTTAGTAAAGTTCTGAATATATTCTACTGCACCTTTCGTTGATCAATAATTTAAAGAAACTTTAAGTGCATCGCGAGCTGGGAGAATATATACATTCAATGAACATGAATGCATGAGCGGGGATCTAAATGCTATAGGTATGAAATATAATATAAATGCTAATGCTATGCAGCTATATCCTTTATATTACTTTGAAAATTCTTTGGGGCCAAGAGCCAAATCAGAGGGGAGCATGGGAGCACGAAAATTCATAAAAAGTAATTTATTTTTTGGTAATTGTTTCACTCATGAAACTGGTAAGTGGTAATGCAAAATAAGACAAAATGTTCACCCAGGAGGAAAGAAAATGTAAATTACGGTGAGCTCCACCCATACTCCCCCCCCCCCCCCTAGATTGTTTTTATTAAAGCTATCGTAGCCAATTTAAAGCCCAAAATGCAAAATTATGTGCGCAGACAAATACAATTTGGTTAGATTTTGTTAGTTACTAAAAACGTTGTGCATAGATTCTGATAACAAGTTGGTAGGTCTCAGGAATTAAGCACTGAGAAGCGCGTTTCCCGCCCTGCTATGACCTGAATCCACGTGAACTAAGTGTGACAGTAATAATCATCCATGTGTGTTGAAGACGAGCAACTATAAGTCGAGCTTCCCACGCCAGCTCTAGCCTTGATATGAAACACCTAGTGGATCGCAATTATTGGTATTCTAGTATCTACTTATCTACTAAATCAAATCTAATTTCCCACTCTTTCAATATCCTTTACGATCAATTTGAACCAAATCATCGTGATTGTCCTTTCTATATTACCATTACCAATAATGAAAATTGCTTCCAGCTAAACGAACTGCAAATCACAGACAGTGGATTGTTTTGAGCGTACAATTGATTAGTATCGGGCAGTGGTCCGTGCCCGTGTGCCCAGCGGCTCGCTGCCCACATGAGCCCACTAGAGCGAGGAACGATGGCCCATCAAATTCCTAGCCTTATTCTTCGAATCTTTGGGTGGAGTGAAGCAGACGCAACAGTCATTAACTATGATTCTTTCTTTTATTACCCGGATTGTTTGTGAGAATGAGATGGCGGGCAGAGGGAGTTATGTTTAATCTGAATCAGTGAACAGTTATTCAGGTTTTCAGACGATAATTATGATTTAAATAATTAAAATAAATTACTAGAGTATTGTTACAATGACGAGCAATGTCTGTAGAATTACACACCACTTCACGGAGTCTCACAGAAAATCGTAAATTGTTTTTTCCCGAGGTAATTCTGATGTCAACCATTAAAACATCTCATCACAACTTTTCACCAATTCCAATTATGATATGTACAATATTTTGCTATGACTTTTTTGTCAAAACTTGAAATATGAGCCCCAACTTTTTGCACTTCCAAGCACGACTATAAGTGACAAACCTTTGCTTAGGGACTCAGAACAAATCTGTACACCAGAGGTAGAAGGCCAGAAGTTCATTTCCACGATTATTCGACGCACTTTCAGAATCATGTAATCAAGCTCCATTAATTTAAATTTGACAACAATTACAGTTAACTTTAGTGAGATATTCTCTTAGAAAATGTCTAGTGTCACTATAACAAAATTTATGATTGGATGAGTGCAGAATTAGTGGTTTTAGCAGACCTCAAGAATCAATAAAATGAACATCGGGCCTTCTACTTCTGAGGTACAGAAACGCATTTATATGTTGGTGTTAATATTTCTAAAATCGACTCAAGAATCGTTAGGTACGTAAACTATTTTTCAAATTGTTAAAAGTTTGAGTAGTACAAAGGTTATGCATTTATTTGGGAAATGTTATTACAAGACACAGTTTACACAAAAACCATAGAGAAACAAATGATCGTTCAAGCATCGAAAGTGTGTTTTGTTTTGACGATAGTTTAGTTTGAGTGAAGCGTAAGTGAGCGAGTGTCATCCTGGCGCGTCGACGTCAGTGATGTTGTAAATGAGGCTAATGGCGCCATAAGATGATTGCTTGATGATCTGGAACTGGAAGTGACACTGCATCTCTGGAGGTGCTGTGTAGGAGGCAGCGCTCGGAAACACAAGGAAAACGATTTCAACAGCGTTACAAACGAGTCTTGTCTTGCGTAATGCGGATAAGTTGCTCTTGATATCAATAATCAAGTGTAAAGATGTGTAAATACGTTTGCATTTATATCATTCAATATGCATATACTTTACAATATTCATAAAGCACCGTGAATACTGGGCGAAATAATATACAGCTAGCATAATGAAAATCTAACTAGGAAAACGCTATAAGTATAACGCGTTGATAAGCGAGCCTTCGTATTGCATACGAATTAATATGTGGGTCAAATATTTTCATCTTCAGACCTTGAGAACCCCTTTGAAGATAATTTAATTTGCATTCATCGAAGAGGCAAGTGCTAAAAATTGATGTTTTGATAGGTACATTTTGACTTAAATTTCAAATTTTTAAGCATAAAAATTTTAGTAAAATGTCTATTACTCTCGAAGGTAATTACAGATTTGTCAAAGGTCTCAATGACCATGCAAAATTTGGTGGTGATCGGTCAAACGAATCAAGTTTTATTGGCACACAGAGTTGAGTTTCTTTCATATTGTCATGCCAAGGTAATAACAAACTACAAATCAAGTTTCTGATGAAATTAATAGACCGATTTTGCTGGAAATCATAAAACTTCTCCACTGGATTTTATTGAATCTTTTGTGAAAAAATTGGCCAGATCCGTTACTTCGTTTAAAATGTAACGCAAAATACACAAATTAAAAATTAAAAAACATAAAAAAAAACAGAGATTTGAGCCACAAGTTTCAAATGGAGACGCTCGCTCCGCTCGATGGTATCGCATGGTATCGCTAGGTCGCAGTTAGAACAGTCTTGGTTCCTATTGGTCGATACCTAATTTCATCCGCATTTACAAATTTCAAAAAGTAATGAATACAAACCGACCCGTCCGTTAGTAAATGTATATCATTACCTGTCAATGGGCGACGAATTACATAACTCAAACCATTTCCGCTTCGTTTATTCTCATTGCATTCAAGTTATAATGTCGGATGGCCAATCATTGGGTGAATTAAGCATTGAATTGAATGTATTATATTTGTTCTGGGCTGGCATTGGATTGATGTACTGGTTCTATGCAGAGCGTCAGCAAGCATGAGATAGGGTCGACCTGGATGTCAATCACGGTCGACTTCTAACTAATTCCTGTGGAATTCCTGTTGGATTAATTCCTGTGATAATCCCACGGCGTCTGGACTGCGGGAAGTTATCCCACTCCACGAACACGCGCCCACGTGTGTTCCAATAGGATCTGAAAGCAAAGGAATTACACCTGACCTGGGTTAAATAATTACGATTGAGAAAATTTGGAACCGTAATCACTACTACATAAAACTTCTTAGAAATACAAACGTAATGGTGTAAAATTTCTGTTTGAGGAAAATACCCAGAATAAATCTCAAGTATACGTGTGTAAATATGTAATTTATTTATTGTTCACCACAAGTTGTCTGAATTTGTTTAATTTAGTTTATACCTTAAAATGCCTTACAGATAAGTCGCACTTTGTAGACTTGATAGAATTCTTTGAGAATAATGTCGTGTATAAGAATATTTTTGTGACAATAAAAACAAAGTCACGCAAATGTGTAAAATTTGACAATATTTCTTTTCAAGGTACAAATGATTGATAAAAGTATAAATCTGCAAATATATTAAAATGCTGGAAAAAATGGACGCAGAATTTTCATGAAATTAAATTTTTAAGACACAAGCTATACATGTATATCAGTATCACTATTCACAATTCCCCATATATCATAATTTGGCTGAAAAGTTATTTGTCGGTAAATGGTCTTGTCGCTCAAAGGTGAACTCTGAACACCTGAACACCTGAACAACCTGAACAACCTGAACAAACCTGAACGCTGTGAACTCGAGTATCGCATACGACTTCATTCTTACTGTATTCAAAGAAAGATCCAGACAAATCTCAACATATTTTATATTTGTGTAAGTGGCGAGTCGTGTTTGTAACTTTATAACAATTATAATTATCTTATTTTATAAAAGTAATTCATTAGCATTGTTACTATTAGAATGTTACGTGTTCAAGGAAAATAACAGTTTCTAAGTTTTACTACACTTTTAAAGTTCAACATGTCAGCCACAATGATAGATTGATTTGACTTAATGATTGAAATATTTCAATGTGCAGTGTTACTCTAAAAAAGTAAAATGTCGTGTTCTTGAACGAAAAGGAGTAGATGTAGTTACATGTTTTAACAACGTCGGTATTACCTAATGAACGTTTCTTACGCGTAATCGTAAGAACCAACTCAATCTACTTACAGAATGTTACGACCTCTCTGGTATAAGTGCGGAAGATACTGAAAATAAATCACCAACATTTAATATTTATATTGTGGACGCCGACGAACAGACCCCGTCTCTTTACTCCAACTTGTATAGCATTTTAGATCAGGGAATGTGAATTCTGCACAAACCTGAGTTTATTCATTTCCAATAACTCAATGCATTTTTTTAACCCTTTCCCGGACACGACATTTGCTGCAACATTTTAAACCTTTTTTGGTGGAAACCTCGTCTATTGCACATTGTAAGACCAACTATAACCATTTTGGATTTTTGTAATATCGAAACCACCCCTAAATTTGAGTGGGAATACTTCTTCCCACCGCCCGTGGAGAACATACATTTCAGGGTGGTTTTTTTAAATTAAAATCTCATTATTTAACTCAAATAAGTATAGTATTATGCTTAAAATTATTTAAAATAATGGAAGAAAGTTCCTAGCATCTACTTATGGCTCACGTATGAGAATGTTGTAACAAAATATATATTAATTATTTAAAATTTGCAACAAAGAAAAAATAATAAAAAAAAAACGCGTTATAATTTTTCTTATTATAGTTATGATACATTGTAAAATATATATTAATTTTGGGCTAATTGTGTCACAAACACTAAAGATATAGGGACAAAACGAAAAAAGGACGAAAAAATTGCTGCAGAAAATGAGATATAATACATCATTTGCAGTGCTAAGATCATGAACTACCATGTCAAGCAATTTTTTTTAGGAATTGTTGATGTTTCCACTAGATGGCAGCACGTTAAGATAGCGGGTTATGCGCGTCCCTTAGCCCATTTCAACAGCAATACCTGGTGGGAATACATCTTCCCAAGGCCTACGAAAGGGTTCAACTGTTATTCAAATAACACAAAGATATTATAATCATCACTATTGAACTATTACTATTTGTCGTTTCTTCGGTTGACGCTCCATGGTTTGATTGTGGTTTTGGCCCTAAAAAAAGGCCTCCTAGCATCTACTTATGGCTCACGTATAAGAATGTTGTAACAAAATATATATTAATTATTTAAAATTTGCAACAATGAAAAAAAAAATACGCGTTATAATTTTTTTTATTATAGTTATGATTTATTGTAAAATATATATTAATTTTGGGCTAATTGTTTCACAAACAAAATAGTACAAAATAGTAACTGCAACGGCTCCCAGACTCTCAGTCAAACTATTGAACTATCTTCTCGTTTCTAAAGTAAACTATATCCCCATAAAAAACACTCCGTGTAAAAATTCCAGCCAAGTCTCTTCAACTAACAAAAAAATATAAGAAATCAAACAATTCAGCACTGAAAAGTAGTGATATCAAAAAATGGGCCAAGTCAAAAATGTATTTTAAAAACCAAAATATACTTGGCGCATCGTGCATATAGATAGTTTAGAAGTTTAGGCCAGATGTGTAATACATAAAATCTACCTACCCTATAATGCCGTAAAAAACGATGCGCCAAGTATATTTTGGTTTTTAAAATTAAGTTTTGACTTGGCCCATTTTTTGATATCACTACTTTTCAGTGCTGAATTTTTAGATTTCTTCTATTTTTTATAGCTGAAGAGACTTGGCTGGTATTTTTACACGGAGTGTTTTTTATGGGGATATCACTCATTTTTTTAGTTTATTTACACAACTTGTAAGACATAGTTGAGCAACAATGAGAATGACCAATTCCTTTAAAAAAATATGCCATTTACGAATTGGTTACAAAAAAAATGTTGTTTTGTTCTAAGTATAAGCTTAAAATGATATTCCATTAAGAATAGCGAAAGCTTCGTTCCAATCGGTCCAGCCGTTTTCGAGCTATGGCATCACTTCCGGTTTTCAAAATGGCGGCTGATATTACTGCCACCTAGAATTTATTTCTATAAATGTTATGTATCATTATAAGCCTTCTGAATAGATATTTATAGGTTTTTATATAAAGGGGAAGTGAATTTAGGCAGATTTCGCATAAATATGACGTCATTTCCGGTTTCAGGAATTAGAAAACTTTAGTTTCACTATTGATATTTCATAAAGAGGGCCGTCTTAATCGTTTGGTGCTAGTTTTATTCCGATCGGTTTAGCCATTTTCGAGATATGACGTCACTTCCAGTTTCAAAATGGCGGCTTCCGGTTGGTTTTATAAAAAGGCACCTCAGACACCAAAAGTGCACGTGTGGTAAAAATTTCATATTGATCGGCTTAGCTGTTTAGGCTGTGGCGGTGATAGCGGTGTTTCCTGATATTATTATTGTCATCATCTAAAGATCAAAGTGGTGTAATTTCACTGTTTTCTCGGCCCTCTAGCTCGAAAATGGAATAACCTATTGTTATAAAATTTGGTATATGTTGTCAGGTGGGCCATAGCTCAAAATTAAGATGTTTCGCAACAATGTGAGATTTCCCAATTTTGAGATCCAGTAGGCCGAAAATGCCATGTTATTGCTTACAGTAAAAGTGTTTGGTCTGCTCCTCAGTTTTTAGGCATTTACGGTATGTTGAGTGACTGTGAGTGTACGGTACGACTTGGCTGGGTGGAGCGACCGCTCCACTAGATGTACGGGCGGCCGGCTTGTCCGATTGTCTTCAATCAAAATTTTATGGTTACAGATAAACTGTAAATGCGTGCTTCAGTGACGATCTTTTAAAAAAAATGGATTCGTTATTTCATAGCAGTGGAGCCAAAATAGCCCCAAAATTACTTCTGTTGTTTCCTACCCCCATGAGCAAGCAAAAAAACGTTTTTTTTTTTAAATTTTTGAACTACTGAAGGCACAGATTTATTTATTTACAATTTAAGAAAAATTGAGGTTGATTCATCCAACCTAAGGAGTTTTAACCAACCGTTTAAAAATATTAGTGGCCGCATTTTTATGTTTGTTTTGTGTTTTTTTTTGTCAATACTTGAATGAAAATGTTAGGCAGTATATACAACATGGAACACACGATGGAATGTAACAAATATCACTCACATCATTACTAATACATTTTCATGCATTTGCTCGAAATTTGGTAAATTTTGAATTTTGAAAAATCTAGTGGAGCGGTCGCTCCACGCCAGCCAAGTCGTACGGCGCGCGCACACTCTCATATAAAGGCTGGAGCAAACCCACTTTTACTGTAAGCATCAAAGTGGCATTTTCGGCCTACTGGATCTTAAAATTGGAAAATCTCACATTGTTGCGATATATCTTAATTTCGAGCTATGGCCCACCCTACAACATATACCAAATTTGGGAACAATAGGTTACGCCCTTTGCGCGCTAGAGGGCCGTGAAAACAGTGTTTTAGGGCGGTTTTCATAATAATAATAATAATAATCTCAGTAGTAGTAGTAGTAGTAGTAGTAGTAGTCTCCTGGAATTCAAATCCGGTAAACAGGCCACAGCCTAAACGGCTTAACCGATTGATCTTACATTTTTACCACGTGTGCACTTTTGGCGTCTGATTTAACCTTCACCCCATGAATTTTTTGTGCCGCCATTTTGAAACCGGAAGTGACGTTATATTTCAACAACTTCTAAACCGATTGGAGCGAAAATAGCGCCAAACGATTCGGACGGTCAACTATATGGATTATCATTAGCTAGAGACTAAACATTATGTTAACGAAACCGGAAATGACGTCATGAAATTTGAAATACATCGATTGGCATTTCGGCAACAAATGTTGATCCGATTATTTTGATATTTATGTATCGTATGTACTTCTGATATCTCATTTGACTTGTTATAAAACCAACCGGAGCCGCCATTTTGAAACCGGAAGTGACATCATATCCCAAAAACGGCTAAACAGATTTGAACGAAACCAGCGCTAAACGATTAAGACGGTGTTTCCTATACCAAAACCGGAAATGACGTCACACATTTAAAAAATCTCACAAATTTACATTTTGATACAATTAATACTATTTGAGACAGCTTATAATAATATGTAATCATGTTTAAATTAAATTTCAAGGGGTCAGAGATTTCAGCCGCCATTTTGAAACCAGAAGTATCGTCGTATCTCGAATACTGGTAGACTGATCGGTACGAATCTAGCGCTAAACGATTCGGAAGGACATCTCTATTCGCACAACCAAGATCAGTTCTGCACTCTAGTGGTAGAGATGTGGTACTAGAGGAAAGGGTTCAACATTCAATTATCCATAAGGAACCTGTAGAGTTTGGATACCTCTACAGCATACACTATTAAACATAGAACCATAAAAATTGTCAGTAGTATAGAAAAGATTATGCTTATTCGATCTGTCACCTCAGAAATACATTTATTGTGTCTAAATAATTATAAAATAACTTTCCGTATGAAGCTAATACGGCTTATACTGTAGCCTGATTGGTCTGTTGAACCATTTCCTGTACTCTGATTGGCTGCTGCATTTCATGTTTGCATGATTATTACGCTGCAATTTAACCTCGGAGAAAAATTCTGAGGTGACAGATCGATAAAGCATAATCTTTTCTATACTCGTTACTTTTTTAAGGGTTCTATGTTTAATAGTGTATGAAGTAGAGGTATCCAAACTCTACAGGTTCCTTATGGAGAAATGAATGTTGAACCCTTTCCTCTAGTACCACATCTCCACCACTAGAGTGCAGAGCTGATCTTGATTGTGCGAATGGAATAGGAACAGTCAAACTAGAATTTTCCTATTCATGAGCCCGGAAATGACGTCATTAAAAATTAAAAATTATTATACCTAATCCCCATTCTATAAAATGTATAAATATTCAGAAAGCTTAAAAAGATACACATTTGTAGATATATATTCTAAGCAGTGCAGTAATTTCAGCAGCCATGTTGAAACCCGAAGTGTTGGCATGTCTCGGAACTGGATTGACCGATTGGAATGAAACCTTTGCTATTCTTCATGAAAGACCATTTAAGCAAATATATAGCAGATTTTCATTAGTAGTAACCAAATTGTAAATGGCGATTTTTTTACAGGATTTAGAAATTGTTCATTCGATTTAACTGTCACAAATTTTAAGAATAAACTAAAAAAAGGAGTGATATCCCCATAAAAAACACTCCGTGTAAAAATACCAGCCAAGTCTCTAACTAAAAAAAAAGCTATGAAATCTTAAAATTCTGCACTGAAAAGTAGTGATATCAAAAAATGGGCCAAGTCAAAACTTTATTTGAAAATCAAAAAATACTTGGCGCATAATTTTTTTAGGGCATAATAGGTATACTATATGTATTATGTATATTTAATGTATATTTTCTATCTGGTCTATACTTCTAAACTATGTATACACGATGCGCCAAGTATTTTTTGATTTTCAAATAAAGTTTTGACTTGGCCCATTTTTTGATATCACTACTTTTCAGTGCAGAATTTTAAGATTTCATAGCTTTTTTTTTTAGTTGTAGAGACTTGGCTGGTATTTTTACACGGAGTGTTTTTTATGGGGTTTCAAAATTCTTCGAGCATTATTGACTTATTAATCTGTGGGACACACACAAATAAGAAACGGGATCCAGAGAATGCCAGAGATAAATAAATGATAGCTGTTTAGGTTTCATACCGATTCATAAGGAAAAGTGATTAAAAAACCATTTTAATTTTAATTATACCCGATTCGATTATAATATGGGTCTTGTGTCGGCAAGAAAGTTCAACTATCGCCGCGACCTCCTGCGAATAAACTACGCTTGTAAATAAACATGTATAACAAATGATCTGTTTGGTATCGATGAAGAACTGTCAAAACAAGTGAACCAAGACGTGACACGTGACCCTCTTGTCCACTTGACGACCGTCGCGCACAAGACGGAAGAATTGTCGTCCAATCTTTGACATTCCCCACGCGACTCTCGATTCGATATTCACGCTGCACCAATGTTACTTGCTCCTGAGACGTACGAAGAGAAATTATATGACGTCTAGACAGATGTGACGTATCACTTCACTCGTCTCCTCTCTTTCGCTCTCTCCGATAATGTGAAAAGTTAATGAAGAACTCACTCACCTCTGGACTAGGTTCATAAAATGGCTGGTAATTAATAATTACCAAATTTTCATACACAGTTAGAAATCGCCGGAGATTATTTTGATTTTATGAATAGTCGTCTTTTCAACTAAGGTACGATATTTAAATTAAGGAATATCCAGAATTGAAGCATTGGATAATGGCAAATAATTAGTAAAATTATAATTTATAATTAGGCAAACTAGGAAAACGCTCAGTGTAACGCGTTGATGAGCGAGCACAGAACATGCAACATCCCCATAGTAACGATGCACGACACGGCACAAGACGATTTTCTCTGCAATTTTTCAATCTCCATAATACTCTGGATGAATAACAGATCCATTGTGTCGTGAAGTCTTACCTACATACCTTCTCCAGAAATCTCTTGTGACATCCCATACTAAACTCGTAAAATTACAATTAATACTTGACTGATTGGGCTTACAATATGTAAAATTTAATATTAAGTTGGTCTTGATCACCATGCAAAATTTGAATTTAATGTGAACATTTTTATTGTCGACCAATCAGAAGACATTATTTAAACTTAAACCAATTAGAGGATTTGGCCTTCGTACTGCATCCGATTTTATGCGCTAGCTCAAAAATGCTTTCATTTTACTGTACATTGTGGATAGCTTGGCTGCTCTACAGGCCTTGCCTTGGAACAGAAGCTTAAAGAAGGCAGGGATGACAATTTAGTATACATTTTTCAAGATTATGGAATAAAATGACCTTAAAATGACAAAACTTTTGAAAATAACTACAGATTAGACTTAAAATTAGCAAAAGTACCTAAAATGTTGGTACCAATGACCACGCGAAGTTTTAAGTTGATCGGTCAATCTGTTCTAGTTTAAATGTCAAAAATCACATGAAAAATGGTTTTAAATTAGAACCAATAGGAGGATTTGGCTGAAACTTTATATGATTGGGTACAATGTTAGTTGCAATGTTTTTGCTAAATTTTAAATTGATCGAAGCATCCAATCGAAAGATAATTTTTTTTAAATTTGAACCAATCACGGGAGCCCGTTCAAAAACGATCCCAGGGACCGCATAGAGTACGTTAGTATGTGTACAAAATTTCAGATCGATTGCTTGAGCGGTTTGACCTGGGCTGTAACTACAAAAAAACAAAAAAAAAACAAACACACAGAGAAAGTGCCATAAGAGTACCGTGGTGACGCTCGCTACGCTCGCTCAATTATTTATTGAGCAACTAATTATGGAGAACTATTATCTGTATGTAAACAGAAATATTATACATTTTTTGGGGGGGAAAAATACAATTAGCAATGCTCATAAATTGTCTTCGCCTATTGGTCTGAATTATTAGCAATTTTCTTACACTTGTCATTTGAGGAATGAAGAAAGATTTTATAATGGAAATGTCCAAATGACATATTTCAGACAGATTCAATCTGTTCCACCCACAATGTCATTGAAAAATAGAAAAATATCACAATTAGAAGATAAAGTAACACAATATTCCAGGGTACGTTACATTTTATGTATGTTTATGTTTTATTTATGTACATTTTACGTTACTTTTGCATTTTATAACAAAAATAGAATATTTTTTTTGCAACTTGATTCACGTAAAGAGAATAAGAAAATATCTGGGACACTTTTATATCTGTATCAAAAGTGCAATGTAATATACAATTGGACGTATTTAATCAATTAGGAACCAACACTCAAAATACAAAAAAATGTGTTAGGCTTTTTACTACTTTAATTTTGGAAAGAGAACCACCCCACTTTTGCAGTGTTATATAATATATCTATTGAGGTTTTTCTATGCCACACAAACCCTATCTAGTGGAGCGGTCGCTCCACGCCAGCCAAGTCGTACGGCGCGCACACTCTCAAATAAAGGCTGGAGCAAACCCACTTTTACTGTAAGCATCAAAGTGGCATTTTCGGCCTACTGGATCTTAAAATTGGGAAATCTCACATTGTTGCGATATATCTTAATTTCGAGCTATGGCCCACCCTACAACATATACCAAATTTGGGAACAATAGGTTACGCCCTTTGCACGCTAGAGGGCCGTGAAAACAGTGTTTTAGGGCGGTTTTCATAATAATAATCTCAGTAGTAGTAGTCTCCTGGAATTCAAATCCGGTAACATGGCCACAGCCAAAACGGCTGAACCGATTGATCTCACATTTTTACCACGTGTGCACTTTTGGCGTCTGATTTAACCTTCACCCCATGAATTTTTTGTGCCGCCATTTTGAAACCGGAAGTGACGTCATATCTCAACAACGGCTAGACCGATTGGAACGAAAATAGCGCCAAACGATTCGGACGGTCATCTATATGGATAATCAATAGCAACAGACTAAAATTTATGTTAACGAAACCGGAAATGACGTCATGAAATTTAATTCGTCGATTGGCATTTCGGCAACAAATTTGATCCAATTATTTTGATATTTATGTAACGTATGTTCTTTTGTGATATTATTTGACTTGATATAAAACCAACCGGAAGCCGCCATTTTGAAACCAGAAATGACATCATATCTTAATAACGTCTTAATAGATTTAAACGAAACCAACGCTAAACAATTTAGACGGTCAACTTTATGTATTATCATCAATAATATATGCAGTTTCCCATACTGAAACCGGAAATGACGTCACACATTTTAAAAATCGCACAAATTTACATTTTGATGCAATAAATATACTATTTGAGACTGCTTATAATAAAATGAAATCATGTTTAAATTATAATTCAAGAGGTCAGTGATTTCAGCAGCCATTTTGAAATCGGAAGAAACGACGTAATATCTCGAAAACTGGTTGACAGATCGGTATGAAACTAGTGCCAAACGATTCGGAAGGACATCTCTATGGAATAGGAACAGTCAAACTAGAATTTTCCTATTTATGAGGCCGGAAATGACGTCATTCAAATTTATAAATCATTATAATCCCCTCCTATACAATAAATACATATTCAGAAAGCTAAAAATGATACACATCATTTATAGTTATAAATTCTATGTGGCAGTGCAGAAAGTTCAGCGGCCTTTTTGAAAACTGACGTGTTGCCATATCTCGGAACTGGGTTGACCGATTGGAATGAAACCTTTGTTTTTTTCATGAGAATAACCAAATTGTAAAGGGTAATTTTTTTTAAAGGATTTAGTAATTGTTCATGTGATATGTGTCACACGTAAGTTGTAAGAATAAACTAAAAAAAGTAGTGATATCCCCATAAAAAACACTCCGTGTAAAAATACCAGCCAAGTCTCTTCAACTTAAAAAAAATAATGAAATCTAAAAATTCTGCACTGAAAAGTAGTGATATCAAAAAATTAGCCAAGTCAAAACTTTATTTGAAAATCAAAAAATACTTGGCGCATCGTTTTTTTAGGGCATTATAGGTATACTATGTATATGTATATTTCATGTATAATTTATAATTGGCTTATACTTCCAAGCTATTTATGTACACGATGCGCCAAGTATTTTTTGATATAATACATTATAATTACATTATAATAATAATTATAATTATAATTACATTGTTATATAATATATCTATTGAGGTTTTTCTATGCCACACAAACCCTATCTACTTTTACATTAGAAAAACGAAACCACTCCACATTCTCAGTTCATGATCCCTGTCGGTTGGTTCCTTATTGCACTTCCAATTACATTACTTAATACTTTAAAATAATATGATAATCGAATTTAAATCATAAACGGAGAAAAGATAATTATATTTTCGTATTCTTCCTGTACTTTATCTATCCTTACATAATTACTAAAAAGGAGCACCATATAAAAATATTTAGTTTAGTACACAACTATAAATAATATTTGCTCATTAGATTGAACCTACACCTCACATAGTCGAAAATATTTATTTAAATATTGTGACTGCACTTAAATCCGTTTAATTAATTACATTTTAAACAGAGTAACTTATCATATTATCTCCAAATGAGCTATATTTTATATTCTTTGAAATCTCCCATTTGCGCTTCATTCACCACTAGGAGCGGGACACATTCTACCTCCTTCATTGTGTTCTTGCATTATACAAGCTATAATGCCATTAATTACTAATTAGCTAAATCGCCTCATTAAAAAACATTATGTCTTTATTTTCCTAACAGGACGAGGACGACGCTTTTTTCATAGACAACCATAGACTCTTGAGTCAAGAAGTCCCATCAGACTCAACTCACTTCCACCTTCCACCTTAACCGTAAGTACAGAAATCACACTTCCGTCAATATCCACTACTACTGAGATCCTCCTGGCACATATGCAATAAGCAATGATTTATACCTTTTTTTTCCAAAAACATGTTTTTTTCAGTCGGCATCTCGTGATGTTCGTGCCTCGTCGGCAATGTTCGGCGGAGTTCGTGTCATGACTGCATTCCCCGCTTGGTTCAATGCTCACTGCGCTCCACGATTCGCTCGCCGGTTGACGCTCGGGGGCATGACAGCGGCCTTCACTGACGATCTCGACTCGGCTCACACAACTCGACATCGAGTAGGAGTGTAGTCTTCTTCGCTGTCGAGTGCATGGGAAACCGAATCGTAAACAATCTTACGTCGCGTTTCCAGCCACGGCATACTTGCATCAGTATTCACGTCTAGTTCAAACAGGTAGTTCATACTTGTGCATAGTTCCGGCAAATCTCGCCAAAGTGTTTCACGAATCCAGTGTATTACAACTATTTTGAACTTGCATTATTAGGTATATATTCTAAGCTTGTGCTTCTAGTGTTTTTGATCCACAGTTTCGATTACGAAACGAATCAAGTTTCGGAGTTCATAGGTGTGTTTTTCGTCTCGAGTGTCTGTGTTTTTTTGACATATCTCGTTATAATCAAGTTACTACCAACTTCTAATATTAAATGATAAGCTAGTGTCGTGTGTTGTTCAACGCACTGATTTGTCGAGTACTTACCAAACTAATTACAAGTTTCCGAACAAAGTTGGCAACGCGAGTGAACGAAGAGAGCTACAAAAGCGACCAGCAGGATACAAGGTACGACGCGATGAACAAAACTTGACAATTCTCTTCTGATCTTTACAACCTTCTTGTTTTTTGTCTGTCTGTGTGTGTGTGTGTTTTTTTTAATCTTGTTCCGTCTTGGTCATTAATGGGATTGTCTCTCGACTGTGTTAATTGAATTAAACTGAGTTCTGTCAGTTGCTACCCTCCAAAACCAGCTGTTTTTATGCAGGGGATGTTAATTCTAAACTGAGGAGAACATCTGGTCTAATATTCCATGCCGCATTAGACAATTACACATAATTACATTCAAATTGCCGGTACACAAGCAAGACATTTCGGAATAAATGTTTTCAGTGTCAGAAACCAACGAACGGATGTGTAAACCTACCCCAAGCTATAGGTTCCCCCCACCCTATAAGGTAGGCCCACACCCCTCCACGCCGACAATGAACCCCTGGTCCTTCACACCCCAATCGTTTCTCGGCCATGTGTGCAGCGCGCCTGATGGCAGGCAGACCCGCAACACAAGGCGCCAAGGTTGCGCTCCTCTTCACAACAATGCAGCATCCCATCAGGAGCAGACATCTCGATCGTGATGAATTGATTGGGGATAATCGATTCCCCTGATGCGTTGCGATGTAACGTCTCTCTTCCCCTATGTTCTGGTTTAGAGCTAATTGAGTGAATTAGTTATCTGCGTGTAACTTACTAGTTGCCAGTCTTGTAAGTTGGTTTGCGAAATGGCGCCGGTTCGTACCCGCATCCGGTACTTCTACATATATGTCTTTGAGATTAGAAGTTAGTTGATTAATGTTTACAAAGTGTGAACATCCCCTATACATTTAAACTTCATTTTCGCAATACAAAACAGTTTTTAATTCGATTTCTTGTCAATCAAAATGAGTACTTGCTGAATTTGACGCATCTTGGCCTCGACTGAACAGCTGGGTTCAAAAACACCCCCCCTCACTCGAAGCTCTTTGACACTGGTGTCTTATGCCGGATTGTGAAAGGGGTGGGGGAGGGCATCAACGGATAATACAATATTGTACCAAGTTTGTCTCCGTTGACTACTACAGATGCTACGAATTGATATTTACATAATATAGTACTCAAAACAAACATGGCTAAGTCGATTAGAGTTCATGTAAATGTCTGTAAGATGGCCATTCTGTATGGTAATTAGGCTAGTAATGTCATTACAGCGCCTTGGCTCATAATTCCGGTGTCGAGATAACGCCGCGCTGAGATTGAAATTAGGAGGCGAAGCGACCAATGTTTCTGATAAGAAATATCGCTTCAATTTCACGGTTATGTTTGAAAATAAATCAATGTCATGTCAAGACATTCGGTATAATTAGGTTTTGCTCTTTCTAACACTTCGTTGAATACATTATTCTTAACAACAAAAACAGGGCAATTTAAAAATTTAAATATAAAATCACTTTTAATCCCCTATTTGTATTTAAATTATCTCGCATTACTTACGTAATCTACATAACAGCTTCGAATTAGGTCAAAAGTTCTCTATGAAAATATTCTAAATTGCTAATTCCCGGATAGTGAGCATATTTATAAATTTTCACTCCAAGGAAAGTAGGTGCATAAAATGTTTGACGATGAACCGATGCGAGCGATTGCAGTGGGGATGTGCACACGCTTCACTTGCAGATGCAATACTACGCTTTCACATCAAGTCCGCGAGCAATAATAATGCAAAGTGGATGATATTTCTGTAAGCCGAAGAACATTCTTTCTCTCCTTGGCTTTGTAACAAAATTGATAGAATGAAAACTCTAAAAACTTAAGAATATTTGAAAAATTTAATATTAGAACACTTGGTTATATTATGCATTCTTGGAAAAATATTATTTTTTTGTTGATGAAAAGTATGCATATAATTTCAATTGATGTTTTTAGGTACGTACTTGAGAAGAAGTCTGCTATTTTGCTTCTTGGACGGAATATGAAGAGATGTGCGAAGTGTACAATATCCGGCCGAACCGGAGGGCTATATTCCAGCTCACCTGTTACAGCCTTCGCCCAGCAAGCGAGAGGTCCCAGGTTCGAGTCCCATACGGTCGAATATGTTTCGTGTCGCGCTTCTACTTGAAGTTATCATAAAACACAGTTCATAGGAAATTAATATTGCTGCGGTCATAAGAAACAGAAATGAATTACTTCGTTATGAACTCCCCCCACTTGACATGATCATTACAATCAGTGGCATTGCATTACTGTGGATTATTCGACAACACAAAATTGTACATTGATTGATGATACATTGGGACATCGATAAATATAATCGTAAATGATGTGATTTCATTACTTATCTAGTTAATGTCTTGGTTGTATTAACTTTGTGTCCTCTCATTCAAAATCGCACGGAATGATATATTATTGTGACTAATTTTTTATTTCGAGGTGCTTGCTACCAATCCATTCTTAAAACAGTCTACCTAGGTACCTACATTAAAAAAAATGATCTCCCTTGAAATAATATATTCGTGGATACAACACGATACAATACATATTTTTAAAAAAAATACAATTACCTACCTACATATTGTTATTCTATTTGTTATTAAGTAGTCTTCTATTCTCACATTCAAGATGTAGCAACTTGCCAATATCATTTCAAGATTTTTCATCGGAGATGATCCAGTTCTCTTCTTGTATGTTTTCACGCCTAGACTCCTGGCGTCTAGACAGCTTTCGATAAGATTCCAAATGAACATTTTTCTTCCATACAGCGATACCTAATCGAAATGTTTCACGGTCATCATAGTCATCAAAATACCATTGGATTAGATACACGACAGTTTTCAAAATTAATTTTGACATCGCTTTTGTTAAGTTGACGAAATATAATTATACGACGAGTTTAATTGTTTTTAATTTATACATTGCGTTCTCAAGATAGAAATGGTAAGGTTCCCTTCCAATCGTCCATCCTTCCCATTTCTTCCTCGTCTTCCCATCATCTCATTCATCCGCCGCCATTAGCCCAGTTGCAGACAGTGCGACGTTAAAGAGATAACATCTCATAGGCTCAAATCTGATTTTTATTAGAGTTTGACAGTTTCATGAAATTTTATTCCAGTCAATTTGTAAATATCAAAACAATTAACATTGACAAATCCTCCCTCGAAAAATCAAAATTTGTATTCATAAAAATCAAATCAAATTCAATTAATGTGGGTCGTGTGACATGGTGGGAAAAGTGGCATGTGACGTGTCTAAGTTGATATTTATGTGTTACCCCTGTGAAGATTTTGTTGATAAATAACAAATTATAAATTTAATTGAATAGAAATTTATAAATTTTCTATATAGATTTTAATTTAGGTATAGAATTTCTATTTACCTAATAAAATAGAAATTTTATAAAATTTCATAGTATATTTCCCCTTGAAAACTGTTCGTATCCCACAACAAAAATAACACCATCGGGCAAATCTCAACTTCATACAACTATTTTGAAAACTTACAATCTAACAACATAATTCCACTTTCTTTCTCTCTGCAGTCGTCTCTTGTCAACATGCTTGTCATCTGAACAAAGTCCTTGCGCTGTGTAAACTATGTTGAACAATCTCCACACAAATCGAGTTCGACCTCAGGCTAGTTTACCTATGTCAACTATTTATAGTGCACTTAGCACCTACATACCGAACGCAACGCAGTCCAATGTGCGGTAATCGTCGAATTCCATTCATGCGTAGCTTCACACAAACCGCACAGCTTTGTTCGAATACAAATGCGGCATTCACTACTAATACTGGCTGAGTACATTTGAGAGTATTCATTATTTGGCGTGTAATCGACATCGTTGTTGGGGAAACTAGATTTTTTTTGAAATCATCAATTTGTTATTGCGTAGACTCGACATGAACGAATGCAGTTGGCGAAGATGTTTTTATTTCCTACCCAATCAATGCCAATTCGCTTCGTTTCGGGTGAGTTAGCCACAGGGATGATCCAATCGAAAATATATTGACAAGAATATAATCAAATGTGATTGCTTTTTCTTGTTACATTTTGGAACTAGTTCATTTTGGAATGAATGTGAAAAGTAATTTAGTTTGTGGTGGTCACACAATTGACATAGCTGTGACGATATATGTATGTTTTTATTGCGTTTGCTTGGATCTCCGAGCCAAACGTTTCATTAATTGATATTCATATGAATTGAAATTATTTATAGCTGATTGATTGATTTGGTTTATCGAGTTTTTAACTAAAATTAGCTTCTGGCTTGATTCATCATTAATAATGCATGTATTTTTTTAACATGAATGATCAACCGGCAATTTTTTCAATTGCATTAATTGAAAAAACTTTGTACAAAATAATTGGCAAGCACGTTTTTCGAGTAAAAACAAACAAAAAACACACACATAGGTAGATGATCTCCGCAATTTCCGTCATTATATAATAAAATTTGCCTGTACTTATTTTCAAATTCTCGTTATCTGCTGTTCGCTAATTTCGAACTAAAATTATAATATGTTAGTTAACAATACTATTGAATAATTAAACACGGGTAACATAATCCACATTTCAACCCTTTTTAGTCTTTTCAACAACCCCCATTAATATTAATATATAAAATTAGAATAATTATGCCATACTAACTGTCCACAGACCACACTTGTAACATATCCAAGTGTATCATCGATGTTTACCCAAACACGTATCGGCTGCCCAGGTATCGTACAATATTCATTCCCTTCAAACTCAGTTAAATTTAAGCAGCGTTCGCTCGCATCACGGATGGTTGAGTCGAGATTTTTATGATGCGGAACATTGTTCTCCACGAAGCTAATAGATCTATGTTAATCCAGTGAACAGAGCAATAATGTATACTGCCTGTGGTATCGCTGGCTTGCATTTCCCATCAGCTTGGAAACAGACATAGGTAGTTCGTGCGACAGCAACAAGGAAAGGGTTGCGCGCTGTTCAAGAGAAGGATGATGTCTATTTCATGTTGTTCACTGACTGTCGCTGACTAAGTAGAAGAACCAATTCAGGAAAAAATGAACACAATTTAATTGTTTTATAACTTACATGACAGTTACATGTAGGTAATTGGATAGTTGAAGGAGTAATAGTAATTGTAAATAGCGACAATATCTAGTGGAGCGGTCGCTCCAGGCCAGCCAAGTCGTACGGCGCGCGCACACACTCATTTAAAAAGGCTGGAGCAAACCCACTTTTACTGTAAGCATCAAAGTGGCATTTTCGGCCTACTAGATCTTAAAATTGGAAAATCTCACATTGTTGGGAAATATCTCCATTTCGAGCAATGGCCCACCCTACAACATATACCAAATTTGGGAACAATAGGTTACGCCCTTTGCGAGCTAGAGGGCCGTGAAAACCGTGTTTTAGGGCGGTTTTCATAATAATAATAATAATAATAATAATAATAATAATAATCTTAGTAGTAGTATCCTGGAATTTAAATCCGGTAAAAAGGCCACAGCCTAAACGGCTGAACCGATTGATTTAAAATTTTTACCACATATGCACTTTTGGCGTCTGAGGTGCCTTTTGCTATAACTGGTTTTATGCCGCCATTTTGAGACCGGAAGTGACGTCATATCTCGTCAACGGCTGGACCGATTGGAACGAAAATTGCGCCAAACGATCCAGACGGTCATCTATATGCATGATAAGTAGCAAAAGACTAAACATTATGTTAAAGAAACCGGAAATGACGTAATGAAATTTGAAATACATCGATTGGCTTTTTGGCAACAAAGGTTGATCCGATTATTTTGATATTTATGTAACGTATGTACTTTTGACGTCTCATGTGACTTGTTATAAAACCAACCGGAAGCCGCCATTTTGAAACCGGAAGTGACATCATATCTCAATAACGGCTAAATAGATTTCAACGAAACCAGCGCGAAACAATTTAGACGGTCAACTTTATGTATTATCATCAATAATATTTGCAGTTTCCCATACCTAAACCGGAAATGACGTCACACATTTTAATATTCTCACAAATTTTTATTTTGATGCAATAAATATACTATTTGAGACAGCTTATAAAATTATAATCATGTTTCAAATATACTTCAAGGGGTCAGAGATTTCAGCCGCCATTTTTAAACCGAAAGTAACGTCTTATCTCAAAAACTGGTAGACAAATCGGTATGAAACTAGCGCCAAACGATTCGGATGGCCATCTCTATGGAATATGAACAGTACAAATAGAATTTTCCTATTTATGAGACCGGAAATGACGTCATTCAAATGTATAAATTATTATAATTCCCTCCTATACAATAAATACATATTCAGAAAGCTTAAAATGATACACATCATTTATAGAAATAAATTCTATGTGGCATTGCAGAAAGTTCAGCAGCCATTTTGAAAACCGAAGTGTTTCCATATCTCGGAACTGGGTTGACTGATTGGAATGAAACCTTTGCTATTCTTCGTGAAAGATCATTTAAAGCAATTATTTAGGACCATACGCTGCTATTCATTAGTGGTAACGAAATTGTAAAGGGTGATGATTTTTTAAAAGAATTTAGTAATTGTTCATTTCATATGTGTCACAAGTTGTTAGAATAAACTAAAAAAAGGAGTGATATCCCCATAAAAAACACTTCGTGTAAAAATACCAGCCAAGTCTCTTCAACTAAAAAAAAATATAAAATCTAAAAATTCTGCACTGAAAAGTAGTGATATCAAAAAATTAGCCAAGTCAAAACTTTATTTGAAAATCAAAAAATACTTGGCGCATCGTGTTCATAAATAGCTTCGAAGTATAGGCCAATCATAAATTATACATGAAATATACATATACATAGTATACCTATAATGCCCTAAAAAAACGATGCGCCAAGTATTTTTTGATTTTCAAATAAAGTTTTGACTTGGCCCATTTTTTGATATCACTACTTTTCAGTGCAGAATTTTTTAGATTTCATATTTTTTTTTAGTTGAAGAGACTTGGCTGTTTTTTTACACGGAGTGTTTTTTATGGTTGTATTTACAGTAAACAAATAAATACCAACATACAATACAGTGTGATATGCTGTAATTTCAAACGAATTCTATAATTAAAGTTTTTGTTATATTCCGAGTTATATTCTGTGCGTTACTTTATTTACAATCGTGTCCATCATAACTTCATCATCGAGACTGCTGCTGTCCATCAAGTTGAATGATCTCCACTAGACTACCATGACCAAGTGTTGAGGTTTCCATAGTCCTAGGTCTGTTACACATTGTCCTGGGTCTGTTACACATTGTCCTAGGTCTGTTACCCATTGTCCTAGGTCTGTTACACATTGTCCTAGGTCTGTTACACATTTTCCTGGGTCTGTTACACATTGCCCTGGGTCTGTTACACATTGTCCTGGGTCTGCTACACATTGTCAGCTGGGTCTATTACACATTGTCGTGGGTCTGCTACACAATGTCAGCTGGGTCTGTTACACATTGTCCTGGGTCTGCTACACATTGTCGTGGGTCTGTTACACATTGTCGTTGGTCTGCCACACATTGTCCTGGGTCTGCTACACATTGTCCTGGGTCTGTTACACATTGTCTTACTGGGTCTGCTACACATTGTCCTGGGTCTGCTACACATTGTCCAGGGTTTATTACATATTGTCCAGGGTCTGTTACACATTGTCATCGGTTTTTTACACATTGTCCTGGGTCTGGTACACATTGTCTTCCTGGGTCTGCTACACATTGTCCTGGGTCTGCTACACATTGTCAGCTGGGTCTGTTACACACTGTCCTAGGTCTGTTACACATTGTCCTGTGTCTGTTAAACATTGTCCTGGGTCTGTACACATTGTCCTGGGTCTGTACACATTATCCTGGGTCTGTTACACATTGTCGTTGGTCTGCTACACATTGTTAGCGGGGTCTGCTACACATTGTCCAGGGTCTGTTACACATTGTCCAGGGTCTGTTACACATTGTCATCGGTCTGTTACACATTGTCCTGGGTCTGCTACACATTGTCCTGGGTCTGTTACACATTGTCTTCCTGGGTCTGCTACACATTGTCCTGGGTCTATTACACATTGTCAGCTGGGTCTATTACACATTGTCCTAGGTCTGTTACACATTGTCCTGGATCTGTTACACATTGTCGTGGGTCTGCTACACAATGTCAGCTGGGTCTGTTACACATTGTCCTGGGTCTGCTACACATTGTCCTGGGTCTGCTACACATTGTCCTAGTTCTGCTACACATTGTTCTGGGTCTGCTACACATTGTCCAGGGTTTATTACATATTGTCCAGGGTCTGTTAAACATTGTCATCGGTCTGTTACACATTGTCCTGGGTCTGTTACACATTGTCTTCCTGGGTCTGCTACACATTGACCTAGTTCTGCTACACATTGTCCTGGGTCTGCTACACATTGTCCTGGGTCTGTTACACATTGTCATCGCTCTGTTACACATTGTCCTCGGTCTGGTACACATTGTCCTGGGTCTGCTACACATTGTCCTGGGTCTGCTACACATTGTCCTGGGTCTGCTACACATTGTCAGCGGGGTCTGTTACACATTGTCCTGGGTCTGCTACACATTGTCCTGGGTCTGTTACACATTGTCCAGGGTCTGTTACACATTGTCATCGGTCTGTTACACATTGTCCTGGGTCTGTTACACATTGTCTTCCTGGGTCTGCTACACATTGTCCTAGTGCTGCTACACATTGTCATCGGTCTGTTACACATTGTCCTGGATCTGTTTCACATTGTCCTGGGTATTGCGATATGCCTAAGGTTTCGTCTCGAGAGACGTTGTGGATTAATAAAAGTCTGCATGAAACTAATGTTGTCAGACGCATTGCATAGCTTCAGGTGCAATGTTAACCTCAGTTCCATCAGTTTCTCATTTGTGTTTTATTTGTTCTTTTCCAGTCTATGCCATACAAACAAACCGTGTTCAAACAATGACTATTATAAATATTATACTGAATTTCAGAATTGTTTATTTTTCTTAGGGCCGGTCTTTCAATAGTCTGCTAAACCAGTAGTTAAGTTTTAATCGGTCATTCGAGGATTGCCATTGGTTGTTGCCATGCCAATATAGGCCTAATTGACCGTTTGAAAAGTAAGCAAGGCATTGAAAGACCGGTCCTTGGTGCTTTTTTCAATTATTTCTTAATCAGTTGATAAAGTAATATTAACATGGCAGCTACCAATGACACCCGGTAAGACCATTTTAACAGCCTATTAGTTAATTAGTTATTTAAGAAGGTATTATTATTATTTTGTGTAATTAACCTGCTGAAAGGCAGGTGGTAAGCGTCTTTGGAAAACATTACGAGCGTCTATTAGCCTATTATACAATGTTTAGGATGTTCGGCTATTCGTACAGTGTACAAACGAACATAGCAATGTAAAATACATTATCAGTATCACTATACGTTCCACTCAATTGATTTCAATGTCATTGTCTACGATATTAATACAAACTCTATACAATTGAGTATAATACTATACACAATACAAAGCAAAGCAATACAATACGTAAAACAATAAAAATGCCCTGCAGTACAATGTAATGCAATGCATTGCACATGCACAATGCGAAACAATGTACTTATTGCAATCTTGAGGGAATGGGAAGGAAAATCATGGTAAATGACTAACTAAGTTGAATGATGATTTGACGTGGTTTCCTTGCATGTAATACAAATGATAGATATTTGATATCTCTGCTTTCTGAGATGAAGAAACTGAGAAAACTCGCCTCTATGATCATAGTTTGCACGTGACGTCATCTCATTGAATTGTCGCCATCTTTGTGGCACCATTCAGAATAGCTCTGATTCTGTGTTTTTGGCGATATTTGATACTTTTAATGGTTCGGGGCAATTTTAGGCTCCGGAGAAATCTTTTAGTACGAAGACGAATCACTCACAATTACCCAAATAAATCGATTTACATCAATTTAAGAGTTAAATCTGACACGTCAACGTGCCAACATAATGTCTGTCCTCGGGCGAAAACTCAATTTTTCCATTGCTGATAGAACAAAAGAATCTCGCGCAAGCTATGAATAGCAAGTAAAACAACTTACACCCGGATTATACACAATATTTTGATAACAACTTCTGAATTTAGCAACACGTCCTTGAAGCAGGATTATAATGTATAACATTAAACCTCAATTAAATGATCTACTAAAATGAACATAAAATTTATAGCTATTGAAAGCAATTGCTTTGATAAAGAAATTGCTAACTGTTGGTAATTAACAATAAAGTTATGAAGCTTTTGCTCTCCGTCAAAGCATTTTTATAAGAATAATTATCAAACACTAAAGAATATTTTACTGTACGCTTCCGCCTGTTTTTTCAAAAGCTATGGTTATTTGTTGCTTTCATGTGCTGAACGCATTCATGGAAAAAGTTCGTTTTTACTTTCAATACCTTTTCCATAAACGTCATAGTACAAGGTTACATGAATTTCCGTCAGTTAAGGATTATGTTGTTCCGATCGTGTATTGCCTTGTTTATTGACAACTAGATGAAAGTCCGGAACAACATAATCCTACCTGTGAACTTTGGTAAAACGATTACGCCATAAGTTGCTTTTTAGTTCACTCAATTCAAACAACCTTGTCTATATACAGTCCATTTTCCGGGAACGCAGTATTTCATCATTCCCAAATCGAAACCGGGTCGTCTTATGTATTCAAATCTGTTTAATTTTATAACTATTATAAAATATCTAAATATGAATCCGGTGTATTTCTCATTCGCATGGCCGAGTGTTTTGGGCACGCGATGATTCATTCTCGGCGCACGAAAACCCGACACAAGTTAGCAGTCATCCAGCCAGAGCAGACCCAGAGCGTGTAATTAATGACGATCCCCGAGACCGGAATCTTAACGAAATTAATGAATACATTAAAGAGTCACATGCGATAAAGCATGAATACTTTGTATTAGACTTTCGAGTAGGTAATTTAGGTGATGCAGTATGCAAGTAATTGTGTACAGTATAGACTGGATAATAAATAAGCATTCTAAAACTTACATGTCATATTTTATCTTGTGAAGGGAGGATTGTATACATTTATTCTAAATAACTCCTTCTATAAAGATTACCTTTACAACATAAATCATAAGTTCTTGTCATTTACTGTCAGGTATAATATCTACCTAGTAAGTTTTCATTAATTTTGATCATATTTGTGAAGAAAGTCTAGGCATTGCGGATTTATTTATGACACCGAGTTACAACGGAATCCAGCCAGATTGAAATATGATTTGTTCATGAAATTGAAAATGAAATATAAACCAATAAGAAAATGTTGGAAACTTTAATATGTAACTTCGGTGAACTTGGTCGGGATAAAAAATGTTTTTCATAACGTCGTATGACGATACAGTTCTCTAGTTGAATTAATTTAAATGACTTTGCTGCAAACGAATATATGTAGGTGAATTCCCAGCGTGTCTTCCACTCTGTTTCCTATCAACTTATTAGCAATTCCAAGTCATTTCTTTTGGCAATTTTCGGTCTGACGACGTCTCTTGGAGGAATCAGTCGAGCGAATCAGCAAGATCCAGACAGACGGCAAATCATCTGGCTTTGGTTTAATGATCAAACTGAATTATTTATGAAGGTTGCGTTTATTGTTGGCTGGATCCTGGGAAATAATGGACGTCGTACGGGCTCCAGAGGCTGACGCAGCTTCCCGTAGTCGGGAGCACAAGATGTAATTGGAATAGAATTCTTAATTTCATTCCGCCCCAGAAGTAATCACTGTCTTCAACGAACTTTTATTGTACCAGCACAAAACTTCCTCCCATATATTATTTCGTCCTGACACATTTTAAATATGCACAATCTTCCTTTATTTTCATCTTCAACGCTACATACTCTGAGAAACGTCTTTTAGATAATATCCAAGTACTGAGTTACCGTTATCTTACTTGTTCTTAGCATGTATCAATAATTACAACCTAGGTTGTATTTTGTTTTGTTTTAATTGTCTTACCTGTAAAATGTAACAAACAGTTAAAAAATAAACATACCTAAGTAACATTATTTTTACGGTTGGTCCATTTATCTTCACTACACGAGTATCATCTCACACGTTTATCTTATTTCATAACTCAACAAATTATTACCTTTCAATTCAAGCGTACATCAAATTTTCAGAAAGACGGCATTTTATTTACTTAAACCTCTATCATTTCAATCAACTCAATTAACAGAAAGAATGCTCCTGGCAATTAGATTGTGTTGTAATGTAATGTGCACCCTTGTGGATGTAAATGAATATGAAATGTTGTTGTATCGTTAAAATCTCGATTGTGTTTTGTTTATCGTTGTCGTCGTGGGGTTTGTAATGCGGAATTAAAAGCTTATGGCATTTATAACATCGTGTGGAGTGTTCAGGAGATGTGAAGCTGGGCTTATTCGCAGAGAGAGACGCTATTGTCCAACTCCGTCTATTATAAACACTACTATTGTGTTTAAAGACTGGGATGACGCGCGGTTTAACTAGTGATAGGTATTATTATAGGGCTGGTTCATCTTTAGGCGTTGCTTTCGAAACTTTACGAGGAGATAATCAAGATAATAAAGCCCTGAGGCGTAAGAATTTTCAAAGTCTTTTGAGATTGTTTTGAATGAGGTTTGGGTAAATAACCATTTTGATTGTGGAGTAAAATGCGGGATGGAGTCTGTGGAGTTGTGTTTACTGGATGAAAGATGTCTAGAAGTTAGACTGAAATATGAAGTTGAATTATACATTATCTATTTCTTAAATCTTAATGTTCCATTATTTAATTCGATTGTACAGAAAAGCAATTCTCAGCCTCTAATTGAAATAATACTGCAAAATGAAGCGAACTTCCACGATTTTATATTTCTAATCTCTTTTCTCTCTGGTCAGTGAAACCGTTGAACCTACGACGTGATGAGTTTGGAGTCCCAAAGAGTCAGACGTTGAGTAAAACCATTCAGAACTTCGCTTTTTCGTTCGAAAAAAGATCGATTAGCAGGACAAAAACTCTGGGGTTGGATTCTAGGTTTTGAAGAAAATAATTGATTTCAAGACATTTTGTGAGTAGCCCGAGACTCAATTTGGCGCCGTCATGTGCAAGTTGAATTAAGATCCAGACCACTCGAGAAGTCAAGTCTCAAGTGTGTCGTCGTCGAATTAGTATTAGTCATCTGTAGGCTTCTGCCCATTTACTTAATTAAATACAACTACTGTAAGAAGCCGGCTTGCACAATGATGATATAATCAAGTAAAAGATGAGCTTCACAGAGCTAGTTGACTCAGTTCGTATCGATCTGCTCTTGCACTCTAGAGGTCCCGGGTTCGATCTCCGTGGCTGACCTTCCTGACTGTGGTTCATCGTGATTTCCCTCAGTCGAGAGGCATATACTAGAAGGGATCCTCACCACACGTTATTCATCATCATTATAATCATTCATTCGTTCCATTAACCTAAGTTTCAGAACAGTGCGACGTTACACACTATTAAAGGGGCATGTTCAAAATTAAGACGGCTGGGTAGTGAGTTTGACCTTGAAGAGTTTTTTAATCGATTTTTATCAATATCTTTTACCAATGTAATTGTTAACAAAATAAGGCTTTGTACGACTATTCAGAACATTAAATGAAAATAATTTCATAGCTTGTAATGGTTTATTAGATTTACTTTGTCCTACAGATGTTTATTGATTAACAATTACATTGGTAAAAGATATTGATAACAATCGATTAAAAAACTCTTCAAGGTCAAACCCACTGCCCAGCCCTCTTAAAACTGTATTTGTATAAGTACTTGCAAAACTTTAATGATGAAACTAGTCTTATTAACAAATTCAACATCCGTGTAATGAAGCAGCAAGGACGTCAAAGAAAAAAAACGCCGAAAAAAGCCGCTTTGAAAGGACACTTGGCGGAGGAACTGATTACCTGGGTCATTTGGAAAGTATAAGAAGTGCAATATATAGTTGCTGTCTCGCTCATCAGCCGCCCGCTATCTTCTTGTGTATGAGTGATAAGGGTGGGTGGGTATCTTGTGTATGAGTGATGATAAGGGTGGGTGGGTATCTTGTGTATGAGTGATAAGGGTGGGCGGGTATCTTGTGTATGAGTGATAAGGGTGGGTAGGTATCTTGTGTATGAGTGATAAGGGTTGGTGGGTATCTTGTGTATGAGTGATAAGGGTGGGTGGGTATCTTGTGTATGAGTGATAAGGGTGGGTGGGTATCTTTGCAACCTGTCAACGTCTCTTCGCTTACGACCCTCTCGTCGTTACGTATTATAATAATATATCACCGGCGAAAAGTTGCGAGTGTCTCGCAGACCTTGCATCACCCCTCTTTGTGATGCAAATCACAAGTCTCGCTGACTATATTTAAGAAGATATCAAGATGTCCGCTCTTTCTTTATGAAATACTTTTGTCGTTGATGGAAAATACGAAGAGATAACCGAGAAAATAGAGTGTTTCTTGTCTTAGAAAGGTCCAAAGTTCAAGGGTAATTGTAGTCAATGTCTAGAGAGGAGTGAAGACTCTTGTGTTGACCACATGTCTGTACCGCTAGAGAAGGACATAGAATTGAATCTCACAAAAGGCTCTATTTGTCGGAGAAAAATTCCGTTTTATCAACTATTTAAGTTGTCAATAGGTCAGTAAATAAGAAGAACGGTGGAACTTTGTTGCATTTAAGTGGACTTTTGATAAGTAAGCCTCTTCGTGGGGATTCTATTTACCTCTTCAGATGGTTTAGATGCGCAAGTGGAAACGCATCCTTTTCGTGATTTTACTATGAAGTCAACTCTTGCTCGACTATTAAAATGAAGTAATAGTCTGACAATATCAAGGGCGTATCCAGGATGAAATTTCGGGGGGGGGGAAAGGGGGGGACATTACAAATATTTTGAAAATCACAGTGTAAAACAGGGAGTTCGGGAGCGCAGCCCCGAGAAAATTTTGGATCAAGGTAATTCATTAGGTGCAATTTTGAATCGCAGTGTAAAGCTATTTTGGGGAATTATAAATTACAAAATATGCAAAAATTGGTCTGAGAGGTTTAAGAATAGGTAAATTTATTAAACTCAACAGGATATGCAAGTCCGGGGCGCATAGACCCGGAATTTTTTTGGAATTTTAACTCAATTCTAACCATTTTGGATCGTTTTTGACATGATCTGTCTATTTTAAAGTGTTTTTTCACATATTATTTTAAATGTGCTTATTTTCTTAGATGAAATCCTGATTTCTGGGGGGGGGGGCATGGCCCCCAGCCCCCTTCCCCCTAAATACGCCTTTGGACAATATGAAGCGAATGTTAGAATCACTAGCCCGAAGTTAGAACATACGTTAGTTCCTCAGACAGTAATTTAGAAAATCTTCTCTCCCTCTCTCCATCTCTCTCTCTCGGACGTGTGTATTTTCACAATTAGAGTTGACTCTGGGAGTTGGTCACCCCTGGCTCATCTGCTAGCAGTCGGTCTAATCCATTAGACTCCGTGTCTTGTCCTCCATTCTTCATCTTCGTCGCGAGATTATCTGGCGTGTCCCCGGCGACACATGCCATCAGATTCGCGCCCATCACCTCCACGATTTCTTCCCGCTTCTCTCTTCTCTCTCGCTTCATATATTTCCTCGCTCGCATGTACGGAATAATTATTCACTCCTCGGAATCTTTTCTTCTCTGTGACGTCGACTCCCTTTTCCGACGTGCCTTTAATATTACAAGTTCTCGACTGCCGACTGAATTAATTTGCGATATCTTCCACGATGGTATAGGAAATATAACTGTTATTAGAATATCATACACGTTAGAGGAAAAAAGCACACAATTAGTATAGGAAATAAGAAATGTAAATACATTTTCGTCTCGGCAGAAAATCAATGTGAAGACTCGTGTTCCTATGGGGAAGCACACGCGTGCGATGGCGTGTTGTAATCTAATTTCTTTCCCTATCGCTACTTTTGACGTCTACTGTATGAAATTTCATAAACCCCTGGGGAATTGGTTAATTGCTTCTAATTCACTTTCGTGGAGGGGAAAAGAAAAATAACGTTGATTATTATTCCGAAAATTTGTCAGAAGCTGAAAGTGTTGTTACCTGATCCTCAGTTCCAATCTAATCGAAATTGCAAAGTTATTAAACTAGGTACTTGTTTTCAAGTAGGACACGAAAGCCAGCAAATCTTGTGAAATCTCACCGTGGTTTCAAGACCATAACATGATGTAGTTATGAAGTATGGAATAAAACGTATGTCCCATCAGATTGAAAAGGATTTGATGCACAATACGCCATAATATAATTCATTACGTAAATGGTCCATTGTTTCCTGCTTTCCTCCCATACCAATTCAATAATGGATTACACATTGATTAGAATACTTAATGCGGAACCACTCCAATTACAAATAAAATGAGAAAAATAATAAACATAGCTAGTTTTTGATTCCATCTTTCATTAAACACTTATACTTATTTATTTTTAAAAAATCAGGAAAAATCTAGCTTTCAGTCAAACTTTGCTTAAATATGATATTTATATTGTTACAGATATTGTAATTTGTATTTTTTGTATTTATTTGGAGTTAAACTGCTCAAAGTCGACAAAAAATTAGATGTTATAGTAAATTATCTTTCATATTTTTCATAATTTTATGAAAGCTATGACGATCTTTATGTAATACAATCTCCAGTGTGTATCTCGTACCTTTGCTTTCCAATAATGCACATTTATTTTCCTCTTCGCTACAGTTTGAAACTCTATAGTGTTTTAGCATTGACTACCGCAGTGTACGTCAATGGTTTAGGTAGGTATCTAAAATCTAACATTACAACTTTTAAACTAGCAAAGTGATTATAAAATAACTTAGTGACTTTCAAAGTCACTCTCTACACAATGACCAATGCCGCCTCACCAATTTATTCAAATGTCATCTCACAATCAACCCTTATTATAATATTCTCTTCCACACACAATAAACTCATGCATTAAACATTTTATCTTCCTAACTTCTATTTACACATCTCTGCCATCAAATTTCTAACTGCGCACAATGAATTGTTGCCCTACATAATAGAGAAACCCCACCACATCACTATATTAAAACCGGGCTACGGGTTCATTCCGTATCATTGTTGACTAGGCGGAACGCAAGGGTGGATCCTTGATGTCCTATATGTACCCCCCCCCCCCCTCCCCCCCTGTATACACCCGGGAGCATGCGGTTTTGTTTATAATATGCTTGCCTTCGCACGTAACATATTGCTAATTGCCGAGATGTCGTCATATGCTAATGAAAGCTGAAATGCTCCACATTTATGTATTGATGTTTGAAACAGCTCAGTGTTGATATTGACGTGCGATATGACCTGATCCCCGACTGAGTAAACATTTGAGGAGGATATCGTAATAAATCTTATTGGCGTGGTGGCAATTACTTTAGCGCTTATTTGCATCTCTTGAAGCATTCCATTTAACTTCGCGCACGAAGGATGTGGTGCAGACGTGGTAAAATAACCTGGATTCCAAGAAGCAGCATATGAACAAAAGTGCAGTTTTATTGTAAGCGTCATGAAAGAATCTGTGCTGATGCACTTCTTGGAAATTACTTTTAGCTGATATTCGGCCTCGGTAAGCGTGTGGTTCTTCAAAGTGTTTCGTTGAGTTATTTCTTCACGCGAACAAAATTATAAAACTCACTATATGAAATAATGCAACCTCTGAAAGCAACAATCACGGTCTCTTGAAACGTGAAACGTGACCTCTTAAATACGGTTATTTTCGTATTTCGTATTTTTGTCATCCAATTTAGGCAATTATTTCGTATAGGAGTATACATCGTAAATGAGCGCATACTCTTTGATTTTTGAAAATTCTGTACGCCTGAAGAAAAATGTCGGAAAAATACTTTGAAGAACCACGCGCGACACTTACTGAGGCCTTTTATGGGGACGGATGAATAATGAAGACCTACACAATTTTTGGAATTGTGACCGTATTTTTGAAGATATACAATATTGAAGCGACGAAGTTGTAGGAAATAGATTGCACTCTGAAATCCTTTAATTTTGTAGATTTCGTACAAGTATAAGTCAGTGTTTTTACCGAACTGTATTTCATGCCTGCATGCCATCATGTAAGTTATTTGACGTTGCAGTTCCGAGTTACAGTTCGTTTATTAAAATCAATAACAGTTCGTTGAGTGAATGTGGATGTTTGCATTGCTAATTGAATTCAATCAATATCAACCAATAATAGAAGTATTGGTGGAACTGGCATTGACCTTTCCCTTGCCAATTACGTAGTTAATCACTCCCAGGGTCGCATGGTATCAATGTCAACTATAAATTTACTCCTAGAATAAGACACGAATATGAACAATTTAGCCATTGAGCAAGATGTGAAGAGTGATTTTCAAATTAATTGATGCGGCTGATGGAAAAAATTGAGATTAGTTTTAAAATGTTTGGTAAGTCGGTGCAAACTCTGATCAAATGTTTACATAATCAGCCTGATTGTGTATCAGTAGTCTATCAGCGCGCAAAAGTATGCGCGATCGGGAACGATTGGAGACCAAACCTGAGAGCCAAATGATGAAAACTGTTTTTAGAAGGCGCCAAGGAAAGGAAATAGCCAAATTTTACAAAATATCAAGATAAATAATATTACTGTTAACAATGAAACTTTTAAAAAATGTACGAAGTAGCTACAGTTTAAGTGTTTCGTCCAACCATTTCTTCTCCAATCATTCCCAAAAAAGTATCTTCAACAAGCAACAAAATCGATCCACCACCCACACAACTTTCACCCTTACCTGTTTCATGTCTTTTAATCTAAAGCGACGAGGAATGATTCCATATTCCGAGCTTATGAACGCGTATAACATCAACTCGGGTTTAATTTCAGCCACAATTGATGCGTATAATCAACTTTGAGTCAGAGGTGAAAGTGAATAAGCCAGCATCAGTTAAAATTCTAGTCGGAAAAATTTTAATTCAGCTTTTACAATGTTTGGAATTCTTTGGATTTCAGCTCAGTCATCCCTTGAATTTAATCACACTTTGGGCGTGTCCAAAAATGTAGCCCATACACGGGAACATCGTGTATCTAATGAATGTATATGTGACGATATTCCAGCTACAGCTTTTATTTTGTAATTCACGCACCGACGAAATTTCTAGGAAGACATGTCTTCATCACGCGCACCCTCTCTGTCTCTCTTCATGGTGGGTGCATACATTCCTCTCTGTCGCTCTCATGCATGAGAGAGCGCGAGAATGCCGGCCGAAGAGAGCAGCCGCGTAATTACGTCTAATACTCGAAGCACATACGTGTCCGAGCAAGAAGTGTTGCGTGACGCTAGCCAGGTACCAGGCATGCGATAATATGCAGAATCAGGCGGAATCCACCCCCGAAATATTAGAAAGAATAATGTTGGAAATCGTGAAAATGATGTGGTCTTCTGGGATGGCGTGAGAAAGACGAGCCCATGAATTTCCGTCCGTTCCGATCACGTGATCGGGTTTCGAGAAGTTGATTAACCTGTGATTGATTTGACACTATTATTCTATGTTTATGTTTGAATTGTCACGTATCATATCGTCCCAAAGATCTTTATGCAAATACAAAGATTTGCGACATGCGAATTTCACGTTAAACCAGTTCAAATTAATCTCTTGAAAACGTTTGAGAATTCGGCGACAAAACTTCGCTCGGGTTGTTTGACCTGGCTCCTCCACTACGCTTGGGTTGTTTGACCCGGCTCCTCCACCACGCTCATGTTGTTTGACCCGGCTCCTCCACCACGCTTGGGTTGTTTGACCCGGCTCCTCCACCACGCTCGTTTGTCCCGGCTCCTCCATCACGCTCGGGTTGTTTGACCTGGCTCCTCCACCACGCTTGGGTTGTTTGACCCGGCTCCTCCACCACGCTCATGTTGTTTGACCCGGCTCCTCCACCACGCTTGGGTTGTTTGACCCGGCTCCTCCACCACGCTCGGGTTGTTTGTCCCGGCTCCTCCATCACGCTCGGGTTGTTTGACCTGGCTCCTCCACCACGCTTGGGTTGTTTGACCTGGCTCCTCCACCACGCTCGTTTGTCCCGGCTCCTCCATCACGCTCGGGTTGTTTGACCTGGCTCCTCCACCACGCTTGGGTTGTTTGACCCGGCTCCTCCACCACGCTCATGTTGTTTGACCCGGCTCCTCCACCACGCTCGGGTTGTTTGAGCTGGCTCCTCCACCACGCTCGGGTTGTTTTACCCGGCTCCTCCACCACGCTCGGGTTGTTTGTGCGGTCTCTGACAGATGGCCGACACAAGTGGGTACAAGTCTATTATTCGTCTATGGCGAGAGGCGAAAACGCAACTATCTGTTGAAATTGCGCCGGGCTTGATAAATGGCTACATTCCGCCTATCAGCGATCAAACATTCAACAACATACTGCCTCGATTCACAGATGTACATAATGTGCAAAGCGGTTTAAAGGGTTACTCACTTTCGATTCAACGGATTTGTCTTCTCTCCACCTCGCCTGTGATTTACCGATTTGATAAACATAAGCTACAGCTTTCCCAATTCATGGGGATGTTTTTTATTAGCGGTTTTTGGCCGTAGCACGCAGTGAATAAGCTGGATTTGATTTACTAGGTACGTATTGGTATATGGCATCACCCTATGCGGAAATAAAGGAAATTCGATTTTAGGGGTTGGTGCTCTTGTGTGTGAAATTGCGGTGCAGGTTGCGGGGTCTAGCCAGCAGGCGCAAAGGGGCTATAAACTACAACCTGGCACAAAACTAGCGCATTAAATCTGATCCGATCTTGGCTTTGAACTCGTGTGAGAGAGTAACAAATCATCAATAAAACCGAATATGTTTTTATGAGGTTACTTTAGAAGTTATTCGTGCGGAATTCAATTCTTGAAAATCAATCAATCTATACTCATCCTCCCCCCCCCACTTATCCCCCACCCTTCCACCGCGACCCCCTTTCAATTCCATCAAAACATGTTACCTAGTAAAGCCTGAAGTTTATGGGGTCATTACTACTGACATTTTCCGGATCACTCTCGAAATTGTGTTTACATTTCAACCTGAGCTCCACCTTAGCCGCCATTTCCTAATTTTTACGACTTTTTAAGCTATAAACGTCACGAGTTGGGCGCAATGCTACAAACTGCATCTGTCGTTGATCGAACAAGTTGGGGAAATATACCACCCAGAGCGCTCGATCTGTCACTCTCTATCTCTCTCTCAAGCACTTGATTCATCATTCCATCTCACATTCACTCTGTTTAGATACCAACATAATATTCAGGAGTAAATGCGGTGTATTATGTCAATTGATATCTCACACACTTTCCTCTTCCCCCTCTTAAAACTTCTTATATTGTCCCTCTCTTCATAACACCCGTTTATCCACCCCTAAATGTTGACACAGCTTAAACCAGCACAAACTTCCTGCGTTCTTCTTGGCGATATCCTAGATCAACATTCACTAATATCTTACCTGGAGATGAAAACTGAAATACGCTACGTCACAAGCTATACAGTGGCGTAACTTCAGATTTCGGGCCCCCGCAGGATTTTTAGGGCCCCTACTTTTTTAATTGTCTGTATCGAAAAATATGTTTTAAAAATATGTGCATCTTAATTAAGTTTTAATTTGTGTTTACTTTATGACACTTGTTCAATTATTGTAATTTTAATTATGGGGATTTTTTAAAGCTAGGTAATATTAGAGGTCAAAATAATTTACAACCTCAGCTCGATTTGGGTCTGGGGGAAGACCGGAATATTACTATAGAATTTAGTGCATTTTAAGACCGCTGGGTAGTGAGTTTGACCTTGAAAAGTTTTTTAATTGATTTTTATCAATATCTTTTACCAATGTAATTGTTAACAAAATAAGGCTTTGTACGAGTATTTAGAACAGTTCAATGATAATAATTCCGTAGCTTGTAATGGTTTATTAGATTTACTTTGTCCTACAGACGTTTAGTGCCCGAAAATTAGTACAATTATGGCACTAAATATCTGTTGGAAAAATAAAACGAATAATTCTTATTCCAAACTATGAAATTATTTCCATTGAACTGTTCTGAATACTCGTACAAAGCCCTATTTTGTTAACAATTACATTGGTAAAAGATATTGATAAAAATCGATTAAAAAACTCAGCCCTCAGCTACTCGGCCCTCTTAACGCGCTTATACTTTTAACCTCCTTGATTCAAACACATTTGTTATTCTCGATTTGATCATGTAAATTCTTAAAATTACTATTATTCATTATATCACATTATTATTCACCATAATCGATATTTTTGCTTTTTATGGTATTCATTAGATCCAAATTTCCGGGCCCCCCTAGCCCCCCCCCCCCCCCCCCCCCCCCCCACAACTGCGTGGGCTGCAACATCGAAGTTGCGCCAATGAAGCTACGGCGCCACTGGCTTGTTTCTAACATCACTGGTGGTCCACGTAGCCTATGTATATTTATCCTGCTTCACTATGTGACTTGTGTAAAGCATATGTTCTGGGCATACACAATGCATGTGTACATAATCAACATGCTGGACCGCATTTATATACTCCCCTTTGAGTTCTAATTTACACTCAAGTTATGTCCATATTTTTAACTCTGCTTCAGAAAGGTACAAGTTGGAATGTGTTTCGAGTTTTATTTTGATCGTTATTTCACCTAGCAGAATGTCATCACGTCTCCTTGTTTTTATTGAGGCATAAAAAACCGAAGCTGTTTATATATTCATTATATATTAAAAATTCAGTGTTAAAACTTCAGTCCTTAGTTTCTATGCATACTTGTTAGTGTTGCAGAGCAAATATAAACTGACAAATTATACGAAATTACGTGGTTTCGTTCACCTTTAATTGGCTACGCTGTAACTCAGTATTTGACTGCCAAGCCTCTCGATCAGAATTGTGTGTCGTTCGTCTACAATTTTTTTGTCAGATTAGAATTCATTTATTTAATTGATTTCTTGATTTACTTTTCGTATCAAATGAAACTTTTTTTAATGAAGATTTGGCTGAGACATTAAAAATCCATCCATGTGTATAGCATTACAAAATGTAATGTGTGTCTACAAATGGTGGCAGAAGTGGGATCATATACATTACCAATTTCAGCGATTTCCATGCATCTCTCTCTTTCCGAAGTCTTCAAAACAATGTCATTTTCTTCTCTGGTTGTAGCTGAAAGCACTATTTACATGTTAGATGCATTAAACGCTGTCTGAGTTAACAATTCTTTCATATTTCACATTTCTGATGAAGGAAGCGCTTCGAAATTGCAGAAATTAAACTGTCTTCATACAGAAATGAGTTGACACGAGTACATATTTCATTACGTTGCATTTCTTCTCGAAATGTTTTTCTCTTTTCACGTGGATAAGGAGGGGGGGGGGGGGGGGGGGGAGACGCAAATTCATACGAATCTACTCTGTTTATCATTCTGCAACATGTTTAACATCATATGTATCTTAAATGCAAGCTGTAGCTTTTCTAGACAATTTGATGCATATTTAAATTCCTCGAGGGTCTTCGGTCGTTTTCACTTAACTCGTCACGTGACGTATAAATGAAAGCAATGTGAATTATTAAGACGCATCGGATTTTATGTCTAGCTGTGAAATAAAGTTACCCGCCATGTCCCACAAGACAAATATGGGACACACCTCAATGAGGCTTCACCGGACATAAAGTAGATTATCAACACAAGATTCTGCGAGAAGAGAATTATTTAGATATCGATTTTTGGGCGTCACTTTTTAACACTATATACTTTTTGTGACAAAGTGAAACCATAAAATAGAGTGCACACTATATCTTGCAATTTTAGAATTATTAGTGAAATGTATCTATCGTATGGATGCACCATCAAAGAAAGTTGTTCTCTGGATCATCTGGGTTGTGCTTCAAACGCAATTATTGTTGCTTTGATCAATTCCCTTTATCGTGAACTTTTCTCTACTTTTTAAAATAGAAAACTAATAGCATTTTTCGTCTCGTTCGCTTCTCGCCATTTCTATCAAGCACCATTATGTTTACCACTCATAATATGTGAAGGCTCATGGCTTTCAACGACTTCTTATTCACCCCACGTTCCCACCTGTCTCTTCGTATCTCTTAGCCTTTCTAATACGTCTTTTATTACATCGCTTTTCTCCTGAACCCTTTCATTCCTTCAACCTCTTGGCCCTGTGCATTCCCCCGTCTCGACCGAAAACATTTCCAAACCCCATTTCATTAGAATGCCTGCCCTAACAATGGACAACTCTTCGTTGAAAAAGCCCGCGTGGAAAATATAGAAAATTTGAACCGTCAAAGCATTTAAAAATACATTTCAATTGATGATAAATCTAATAATATCGTTCAAACGTGTCTACGCGTTTTGCATTCTGATTAAAGCGTTGAATTATCGTGCGAATTGGTTAATTCAACTGCAAAATCTCATTCATGACAATGCGTGTGATTTACTTAGTGCTTGTTGATGCTCACTTTCCAATTCGCAACTCGTTTGATCGATTATTTAAAATTGAAATTACATTTGGTGGCAGATGTAGGTCGAGCGAGTGATCGAGCACGGCAATGTATTTCATCTTCAAAGCAAGTGCCCTTCTGGCGGACTTGACCAAATTGATCAAGTAAAAGCCCTTCAAGTCATCTTTCAAGTGTGGAGAGTGCAGATTCTTTGGCATGCTTGACACCACCTCTTTTAACAGCTCTCCAGCCCCGTTAGTCGAATATCTTCTTAACTTCGTGAACTTTCTCCTGCGTTTGAGCCCCCCGCTAAGAGAGCATCAAGCAAAGCAGAAACTTTTATTAGAACCACCTCGCCCCTTATAGAATCAAGTTACCCCTCAGTCATTAAACGATATATTACAAAGTTGTTCGTTCCTTTACGCGGGTTGAAAACAATGTCGAAAAGGAGAAGATATGCATTTCAACAGGGACGAACAAATTACGACATTTAGACACGACAAAGACAACGGCGTTGCGTAGTTCAAACAAACTAGAAACTTTTCTGAGAAACATGAATAAAAATAATTAACTTCGTTCAAATATCTTTTGGTTTGTAAATGTCGTTAGCTATTCAGTTTCTGGTTCGTGAATTTGTAACCAAGTCGTTCTGCTGGCGCCACACACGTGGGCCTGAGGAGCTACATCATGCATGCTATTGCCAGGGTGTGTGTATGCAAATACAGTTAGAATATGACCTTACCACCGAATGCTCTGTGGCGAAACTTTATGGCGGCTGAACTGAGAATAATAAACACGAAACTTGTTAAAACGTCGGGATATAAAACACCGGAGCCATTTTTAGTTTCATTTTCTGAATAATGTGAAAAATAATAATACCCTTCTCGTGTGTATATAAAACCAATTATGTCCTCAACTCAGTACTAGACAACATTTCCAATTCGTTTTTTTTATCGAACGCTTCACTTTTCATTTTAATTGACTTGAATGTAAAATTAATATTAGTTTGGTAAAAGGACCCGAACGATATTTCTGACGAACTCGTCTCTGAAAAACTCCACCTGAAAGTTGAAATGTCTGAAACCCGACTCGTTTAATCGATCTCTTACTATTAGTGAAACCGCATGACGTGTATTCGTTTCTTTGCGGTATTGCTTCTCGTCTATTGGTTCCCAGACTGCCACGCAGGACTTCTTGTCCGCAAAAACTAGGACAAATTGAAACGACACAGGAGTTCGCGTTGACAGGAGACAAGAGGATTTGCTTCGGGACTCTCCTTCCTGATGGCAACTTCCGACCTAGTTCGTGATCTGTTTAGAACAACAATATTAAAACAAAAACTATTGTAAGTCTAACAAAGTTACATTTCAAAACAAACCAAATCGAGAATAAATAATTCACATTATGTATGATTCTCGCTCGCTTCAACCACCGATGTTTGTCCTTGACTATATCAATTTCTGTGTAGCGGGAGAAGATGGAAGAGCACTCTGTAAGTTGGTTATGAAAAAGTCACTCGCTGTAATCTACGTCGTAATTCTCACCTAATGAATCTCGGTTTTTCACGGTCTCCTTTCAGGCCAACTTTCATGGGAGTTGGGAGAAAAAGGAAAGTCTAATAAATCCTAGATGAGAAAAGATCGCACGTAAAAACACCTAATGCTATCTGTGATTCCTCTAGAGTCACCGACTCGCGCAGCAAATCCTCGGACCGGAAGTTGCAGTATCTGCCGGAAGTGCTGAGGGATTGTCTAGGGCTGATCTCAAAGGCGGGGCTCGCAAGAATATAGACGCTTCTGCCATCTATCTTTATTTCATATATAGATATATCCAGAACCGAGCGAGGCAGGGGAAGACTATGAGACGAAGATGAGCACGGAGCGTCTATCGGAACGACCGTCGATCCTTTCATTTCCGGAGGACAAAAGACAGACTTTTCACATCGTTCATCCACCTACTCCAGCCCAACCCCTTCGATTCTTCTTAATTCATCGCAAATCTCTGACAAAGTGCCTCTACTCTGTGGGGATTTGCAGGAATCGCAAGCACGAGAGCAGTAGAACACGAAGAGTGTGAGAGAAATAATAAGCCCAGTAATCGTGAAACACGTTGGTCCCCGCATGTAATCCCAAATGCTCGAGTCATTTTCACTTTTTAACGTAGCGTGTAAAATAAAATCCAATAACATGTTGGAGAGTGCACTTTACTAATACAATCAATAGTAATCCCCCGGGGGGATCCGCATTGTACACACTGATTATGATTATATTCTTTCTCCCGCCTCTAGTGGCAATACGCCTACGTCAGGATTTAATACACTTTATTTTGTTTACCGGAAAAAGTGGTCGACCGATGCTTAACACAAGTTATGGAAATTCGTTTTGTAGAGTTTGATTTGTGCGTTTGACGAGAACCAATAATTGATTGGATTTTATTGATGCTTTCCACTTGCCTCTGGGTATTAACATTTACTTCACCGCTACGTGTTGGAGCAATCCACAGAAAAGCTCCGCCTAGAAATTGGCACTTCATTCTGTATCTGTACAGCACTTTTAGTATCTCCATTAAACGCTTCTTTTTATTACTCTACCAATTGGCTATAAGTTATCCTTCCGCACAGTTAGAAAATGTTCGCCCTTTAATAGGATTTTATCTGCATTACATTTTCTAAATTCAGTTGTGACTTTTTACCCTTTTAAGTCCCCGTGCCATTAAGATTACCGTCAGCAGTTCATAAAACATTACTACCTTACTCTCGCTATTCCTACAGGAATCGGAAGTTTTGCTGCCAGAGCAAAATGTGTATATATCAGGGTTCAATTTAACTATGGTGTCTATAAAGTATTAATGAGCTTTAAAAAGTTTATTTCAAGGTTCATGTGACGATGGGCGATGTAATCAAGTGAACGCCAAGTTGCAATTTGTCCACTTCGAGTATAGTATTGTGGAAGTGCCAACAGAGTTGCGATGACTTCCTTGGCAACTGGCTCCGGTGCCTGGAGGTTGCGAGGCGATCATTTTGTTTTATAGATGGCGCTCCAGTTTGTACACAAATAAACTACTAGGTTCTTTTTAAACCAAGTGGACATTCGGATTCGGCCAAGTCTTTCTCGGCCACTTCACAGTCACTTCGAGTGTATTCCAGTCTTGGGATATGAAGAGCAAAGTTCCGCATAGTGTTTTTGAAGATCTTTTCTTGGTTTGCTTTCGGACGTCCTGAGTGGAACTCGAGTTTGACGACAATCTTATTTTCTCATCTTATTGACCTTTCGCCGTCATTTTATTATGTTTTACAAATTGAACAACTTCAAGTAAGTTTATTTCAATTCGATAATAATGGAGAACAACTGCTTCGAACTTGAAATAAAGTCTGGCAATTTGTGTTGTGAAAGATTTAATTTGCGGGGGTCTATTCTGTCTTTTTGTATATTCAATAGATTTATATTTTACTTGTTTTTTATCTTCCATTATCACAGATTGGATTGCACAGATTCCAGCACCTATTCACCATGAGCTAAGCCGTTCCTCTGCGTTCTTCAAATAAAACAACCAAAAACGATAAAGAATCGATCAATTTGAAGTTATACTAAGAGAGGAAGCATCTCAGCAATTACAGTAAATGAAAAGTATTCGTCTTTGTTACCCTATATTACAAATATACTACAAATACGATATTTTGAGCTAGGTCCTGCTTTACATCAGTACAATTATCCGATTCCCGGTTGCCATGGTTAATTCGGAGCTTATAGATCGAATACGACGTTCCATCTAAGACCAAGTTTTGGTCGTTTGTAAAACATGGCTCTAAAGATGAAAATATGCAATTGAAAAAAGCAAACTAAAAATTTTAAAAGTTTTGAAAGTTCAACAAATCGAATTTGGTTGTTTGTAAACTAGTTCAGAACAATAAAAAACGAATAGTAGTGCAAAGCTTAGTTTCGATGTGATCTGTAGGAATGAACATCTGTCGGTCTCCACTGATCATAACCAATGGCTCATTGTTTGTTAATGAAGTAGAGAGCAATATTCTATGTTAGTTAGTTACGTGTGTGGCGGCACACCACATGTGTTTCACTTGTAAATTATTCAGCTATAATCGTTGCACCTGGGTATTCAATGGATGAGCGCAACTAACTGGATGCTAGACATAATTCGCATGAAGAAGGTGCAAATGAGTTCGTATTGGAAGCTGAATGCTTACGTTCAAGAGTCGAAAACATTACAGAAAAGTCGATTGATGCAATAACTTTGTTTGGAGTATGAAGAACTTCTTTGTAGATTTGCCATTGTCTTGTTTCGTTGGAATGGCGTAGTTGAAATGACCATTGCCGGTCATGTACGTGACAAGGTGAAAGCACTTTTTCTGATTGTTTTGTGGTTTTTCAGCCTTGATCGTAGGTACGTATAGAAACAGCGACACGTAAACGGGTGTTGTAAATATTTTGACCACAGGCGACAATTTGTATCTCGATGAAAGAGATTATTTACCCAGCGTCTCGAGCTGGAGCTCTTAAAAAGCGTGGCAATTCCACTCGGTATTTGAACCTCAGAAATTGCCATTATATCTTGATCGATACTAAACTCCGCATTCCCATGTTTCTTTCATAAAGAAAATATAATAATATTGTAGACGGTAAGATTTTTTCTTTTTTCAACAGTATTAATATCAAAATGGGTTCAGTTTGCAATCGCCCGTGTTGATAAAAGTATATTTTTCACTGAAAAAACCCTAGAGAATCTCTTTGAACATATTATCATCTTTCTTACGTATCTCGTCTGCCAACACCTGAGTTTCTTCTGCTTTTCCTTTGTGACTACAAAACAAGTATCTCTTCGTGTAAAATATCACTTCACTGAATTACTACGCGTAGAAAAAATAGTCCACTGGAGTTTTCTGCGATGATGTTGCATTGCGTTCTATAAACTGGATAAACTGAACCTTTTTCATAACTCTGTGGCTTCCAGAATCCATGTAATGATTCTATTAGTCAATTATTTCCTTATGTAAGTGAGTTAATTCTCGTATAGTTCAAAAAGTTATTAACAGTCTACACTCGTTATTGATGACTAACGTAATAAGTACGAGACAACGAAACGCCGAAGCAACGAGAGAATTTCATTTAGAAATCCGTTCACAGTTTGTGAAATTTCCGTCAAAACATATCGCCTGAAGGTTCAGACTTCCCAGCTTCCAGCAAACTCGTTAACAAGTGGCTGATAAATATCTATCACCATCGATCAAGCGGTTCAAGTGGCATTACGTGGATCAATCTGTGATTAAGTCTCGTAACTCGACTCATCTGCCTCGCCGGCTCAGTCGGGTAGGTGCGAGAAGAACGCTCCAATGAGTTATACTGGAATACGCCGGGCTTTAGTATACTTGTATGCAAATTTGATCGCTTGAAACTGCTACAAAGCTGTGTGGAGCGAGACGCAGATTGCCTCTGCTGGTGTTCTAGGTGCTGGATGTTGTTCAAAGCTTAGTTTAAAGAATATTGGATTAAATTAAATTCCGGAGGAGATTTTATTGGTATGGAGTTTTCTACTTCCTTTGATATGAAGAATCCCAGAAAGACAGCCGCGGGGCATTCGCACCCGCATGCATGTCTTCTCTTGTGCTTTTATTAAAACGCTACGCTGCCGCATGTCAAGTGATAATGATGGATCCGGATAGCCAATGATTTATGATGAAATATTTCAAAGTGCCACTTGTTTATGCATAAAATATTTCCTCCATGTGATGTTTCGCATTTCGTTGCGAGTCAGCACGATATCTTGGATCCAGCCTGGAAGCATAATATTTTATACGCCATTTTATTGTCTATGCAAATTGCATCTTGACGTCTGATCTTACTTCGTCTTTGATAATATAAGTATAAAGTGGTAGGCAGGGTATTATGTTTTTATTGGGCATAGATCTAAAATTCTTACCATCATGAATATATTACTAGGGGAAAGTATTTTTTGAAAAACATCATGTGACCCAATTTCTACAATAAGAGCTTTTTCTTGTCGATTCCTTCGGATCAATGGAAGTGTGTGTAGTTTGCGCAGCCCAAGTCGTTGAATTGCCTACCCATTGCTTGGCGTATGTTGATGTGCTGTTAACAAAAATGGAGAACTTGAAATATCATCTGGCTCCGATCCTTCATGCTTACTTATTCAAAACTCGACCGTATTTTCGCGTATTTATGTCCTTCATTACTCTTTACCAGCGCTCGATGGCTATAAAATATAAGATACGGATATTTCTTCAATAGAAATACCTTTATACGTTCGACTTTTTGATATAAAAGGAACTTCTTCGGCTGGGCTCCAAAAATATCTTTTTATATGATATACTATGCTTTCTATTTTCCTTCCGCTGGTACGCTGAACGTGGTCTAGGTTACCTTTATCTTTGATACTCTTTACTGCGTGTAAGTTTCGATATTATTCTTTTATTTATTCAACGTCTTGGCATTCTCCGAAGCGACCTCTTCTATATACCTTTGCACCTAGATCCGGCTCAAGAGTATAGCTGCATCCACTTTCCTACGTAACGCCGGATATTATCCCTATTTCTCTTGAATTTAAGAGAATCTTGGAAGCTATGCAGAGAGTCTCTTTTGTATAGCCGCGCTCCCCGAGGAAACGCGCTCAACTATGTTACGTTATTTCGTCTGAAGATGTGCTGACTCGAGAGTCGGCATCGGAGTCTGAGTGAAGGGCTTCAGGCTCCACGCCTCGCTGAAGCTCACGCGTGAAGAGCTTCACGCCAGACTGAAGCTCATGCGTGAAGGGCTTCATGCTTCACGCCACGCTGGATCTCATGCGTGAAGGGCTTCATGCTTCACGCCACGCTGAAGCTCACGCGTGAAGAGCTTCATGCCACGCTAAAGCTCACGCGTGAAGAGCTTCATGCCACGCTAAAGCTCATGCGTGAAGAGCTTGAGGCTACGCGCCACGCTGACGCTCATGCGTGAAGGGCTTCAGGCTTCACGCCACACTGAAGCTCGTGCGTGAAGAGCTTGAGGCTTCACGCCACGCTAAAGCTCATGAGTGAAGGGCTTGAGGCTTCACGCCACGCTGAAGCTCACGAGTGAAGGGCTTCAGGCTTCACGCCACGCTGAAGCTCATGAGTGAAGGGCTTGAGGCTTCACGCCACGCTGGCGGATCATGGGTGGAGGTGGAGGTGCCGTGTCATATGGCAACGCGCTCGTCATTGTGCGTGAAGGTGGAGGTGCCGTATCAAAGAAGCTCATGCGCCATTATGCGTTCAGAATTGTACATTGTGCGTGCTAGAGGTGCCGATTTGTACCGTCACTTGAACAGGTGGAGGTGCCGAGTTGCTCATGAACCAACCACTTCCGTGGCAATATATACATTGTAGCGAAAATTTAACTCAATGCAATAAACTTCCGTTTATATTTATAAGAAAAGAACAAAACAATGTTTCCCCAACTCAATTGTCTTCCGTCTGAATATGTTTTTTGTATCTTTCTCGAGAGCAATCTCTTTACTATACTTCGTTGTCTTGGTAATCTGTTTCTTCATTAGATCTATGTCTTGCATCCTCAACATCTCTGTGTAAATGTAGGTCTCCCGCACGACAGTCATCTCCTCTCCCTCCCACCGACTTGTTCCACTATTTAATCCTCTCTCTCTCTACATCTGCGTCACTCGCTTTCCGGTCTTTTTTCTCAGACTATTGTTACTCGCGAGATCGTCTGCTCAGATGCAGCATCCCAACACGGTCCATTACGTCACAAATAAAATCAACCGACTCCATCTGTAAGGAGGAGCGATGTTTATATATTTGAATGTATTAGGGAAAACGCTGATTCTAATGTTACCCGAAATGGCAAACCACCAAAATGCAATATCGCCTTTGTTTTGTTTATCGAAATAAAACCGTCAATCTTCCCTGGAAATGAGATCCTTTCTAAACCAAGACTGCTGTTGTAGGACTCAATGCTTCAGCGGCCATTGCGCCCATTTCCTGCGGTTTTCCTCATACGTCACGTGGAGGAAAAACGAATGCCTTGACGGGGTCACCTTACCGTGGAAATCTGTTTATACCGAAAGTGGCAGCGACTCCTAGCTCTCGATGTTATCTTTGAAATTGAAATCTACGCTCGCAATTTGGGGTGCAGAATCGATTCGGTCACGGCGTATAGGGTGTCACCTACTAGGCGGTATCATGTGAGATCGTCTCCCAGCTTGCGACACCGAGTAACTAAGTGAAATTGTCTTGGGACACATCTGTTATTTTACCGGACGGCGTCTTCCAGAATCATCGCCTTGTTCGCGCGAACTGTGCTGACCCCTCGTCCCCTCGACGCCGTCTCAGCGGCAGGTTGTTCGGCAATTAGGAGGATGCAGTCTTCGCGACACCCGAGACTTCTGCGCCACTTCCTCTAATAGAATACTCCGCCGCCTCAGGTGCTGGCGCGATCGCAATGTCCAAGGGCTACGAAGAAGAAAATCTGGTAATTCTATTATGCAAATTAATTAACCTATAGGGGGTTTTGTTCAGTTTACTCTTTAAGTTTTACGAGTAAAATTCACAAGTTTTGCGACAGAAATGCAAGAGAGTAATTAATTTTTTAAACGGCTATGAACGCACATTGCAACATTTAGGAGCTTATACGTCTTAGCTCGTGGCTTTTGTCGGTTATGCATGGAATATTAACTACTGGCATTACAGCTCTAGTATGCACATAGCTTAATTGAAAACTACAACATAGACTTTAATTACCTTTTTAACAAGAGTGCGGTTAGCATGATGCCAAGTGAATCTCGCTGTACGGCGTCATTGTTGAACAAGAAATCATCGCTTAGCTCGCTGACTTCGTTACAGAAGGGCTATTCCACGCATCGTCGACTTCTTCTCTATTCTTCTTTCCAGCCAAGAGCTGGGTTTGTTACTTTGAGTCGAGAGAGTAGCTTTTGACCTAAAAGATTGATATCCCTTTTGTTTGAAAATCTCCACAATGGCGTATTTAAAAAATCAATCCAAGTTTCTGAGAGCCGAGGGGCGAAACCGCGATTCTATTGAAAACTTTTTAACTGTCAGATGGGCTTTGACGAGTCGGCGCAGAGGAATTAGAACGCAAAAATTCTCTGATCGTTTTCAAGTGTACACAATCATGCGGCATACTCGACCAGATTCCGTGGAGACAAAAAGAACGCAGCTCTTTTTCTCTCCAGCAGAGTGTCCCTCATTCATTGTGAATCTGAGTGGTGCATATTTTACCCGGCCTCCGAGCTGCCTGGTTTTCTCGGCTGGAGCTGACTGTATAGTACACACTGTGATCCCACTCACTACAGCTTAGCCCAGTCTTCTCTCAGCTTAGAGGCGCTTCTTCGACGGCGGCTTAGAGACTGCCAAGCACACTCACGCAGCTCTTTCCTTTCTTACAAAATCGAAATTAGATCTCATGCTTCGATCGTCATATAAGTGACAATAAACAGTTATGTTCCGAACTTTTACGTGTGAAAACTGAGAGTATTTAACTTTGTTTCTCGGTTGGTATAACCCAATGCTTTTCCCCGTACCTATGCGTTGACTTGATTTTAATATTTGATGGGAGTTTGACACTTTCCTTATCGATAATATCAGATGATTCGTAGTTTTGACGCCAGGAACCAGACAGCTGTGACGTTTAATCGATAGGCGAGAGACTTCGGGAAAGTGATACTGAGCTGGAACCAAACGAGTCTACACAATATCGATGTCTCAAGTTGAAATCTATATGTACTGTAGTCACAATAATAACAGCGTAGATTTCAAACTTTGAATCCTTTTTTATTGTAATTCCGTGAAACGTATCCCATCATTTAGCGAAAAAGTAAACAGATTTTTAATTCGTTTTTAATTTATTTTTAATTCAGTTTTATAATCAACCAATTGAGAAATAATACTTCAATTCACAAGTACTTCACTCGATATTGGCGCAGTTTGCTTCTTTTATGCACGATCAAAAATCTCCTATCGTGATTTAATTTCTAAATGATTTGCATCCAGAACAAGTAATGCCAAGTAAGATTCACATGCATCCTCATAGGGACTTTAATTTCAAAGACTCTGCAATATTTATTATCGAATTGCCATTATTTCTCTGAATTTCCACAGGGACTTTAAGCTCGAACAATGAAGTATTATTGAAATGATTGGACGCAGTTAGAAAGTCTGACAAAACAAGAATGTGTCCCTGGAGTGACGGTACGTTACGTCACGGGATCTTTCATGCACTTTATGATGAATTCATTCCCGCTGGAGCATTCGATTGCATCGCCCAAGATAAAATCCAGTTCACAACCTTTCACTTCAATTTGTGACAGTTTGCCAAAAGCAGAAATGACTTCTGAAATTTGAAGCAGAAAAACAAGAATTTCTATGACGAAATTATTCTAATAGGCGACGTAGACCGTAATATTTTATTTATTATTTTGTTTATTTTTTTACAACCCTCTTCGCGATTTACATCCAAAGGCAGTGTGCATAATTTAGAGATATCGAAATACCATCTGCGATGTGCTGTGAACATCTTGGGAGTAGTGAACTACAGTAATATATCCATCCATAGGTCATTTCAGCAGAACTTCTGTGATAGCCCCTTGCATGTGAGGTAAAAGTTTTCTACTGAAATATAATTTTATATAGCGTTAATAAATATGGGAAATTCGATTAATAATGATTGTAATATTATAGTTATAATACAAAACGAGAATATATCCTAAAACTGTATTTTCTTCAATCGTGTGAATAATTTCGTGCTCGTATAACTTTATTTGGTTTCGATGTTGTGAATTTATAATTTAAACAAAAATTAATGGAATGTAACTCAAGTTTAAAAATCGAATAATCGAATACATAACTTATAAACCTAAAAGACAGGAATATGTGACAGTGCTTGCATTCAAATCAAACAGAGTACCCTACTGGTATCAATGAAAACTTTACTACCATTTCCAAACTTGTAACGGACATTTTAAGCCTCTTCTGCAAGTATTTTGAAAATCACCACGCGTACGCATGCGCGGATTACATATTCTCTCCTTCGATTTTCCAAACGTGTTTACTTTAGCATGGAAGGTGCTGTGCTAGTAATTATGCTAATTAACCTAAAAACCAGTGACGAGAAAGATACGAAGGGCGGTGTGTATGAGTAGTAGAGGGGGTGAGAAGGGGGGTTACGGTGAATTTAAGGGGGTATCATATTGAGTTTGCGGGCTGAAATGAAATTATGTTGAAATTGCCGCGGGCAAAGCTGGGCCACGTTCCAGAGCCCGATGTGCCGCGAATCCCCTCTGGACACATAAAATGCATTAGTATTTGTAGTTCTGCGTTCGGCTATTAGGTGTCGCCGCAATCATTCGGCGCACGGATCCCAGAATACTGTTTCATTTTATCACTTTTCACTGTAATTATGCACCCGAACCTTATTGTGTGTTTACAAGGGCAGTTGAAATTATGAACACCAATTTCAACGTACTAATACGATTGGTGTATATAAAGCTTATAGTAATGTAGGGCAATGGGAGAACGAACAAACATACACTGGAATAATATAATACTAACTATGCTAATAACTTCATTTTGCATGAAAATCTGCTGCCATTACTTTTAACCCCCTAATTTTGACTGGGCTGTTGCCGGGCCACCGAGATCGACCATGCATAAAAATGTCACTGTGATTCGTGCTGCTTTCAAACGGCATGTTAATGTGTTTGCTGATAAAACTGCGTACTCTACTCTGACTTTTGTTTGCATCTGTAAAAAGCAGCGTTTGTTGATTCTTTCAATCATTGGTCGTATCACAGGGCTAGACCACGCCTGCGGATATCCTTCATTAGTACATCGAGATAAAATAACTCGCACAATGGCGCATTGTGTCTGGAAAGTCAATAATACGGTAACTTCCGATTGTAGTCGTCACTATTAAATGATATTACACTCTTTCTGAGAACTGTGTCGCGGACTCACGGACTAGTTATTGACCTTCAGTTTTATATGTTCAACTCATCACTCATTCATCACTCATCACTCATTCATCACTCATCATTCATCAACATACGATCGATACAGGTGAACTGTTTTATAGATGCTCTGACATTTAGTTTTCCTGTACTACGTCAGGTTTTATTTGCAATTTTTATTCATGTTCGTCGACGAAAGTTTTGAGCGGTTTGTGATCATTTAAGCTGGGTTTAAGAACTTCTACCAAAAGAACGGTTTTCCATGGAATTGTGTAAAGAGGAGAAGCCATCTTGTATCACTTTCAATAATTCATTCGGAGTCTTGACCGCTCTATCATTGCCTCGATGAAGTTCTCGCGTGGCTTCAAGCTCGACCAAACCCAAAGCAACTCGGCGCGGAGTTTCAAACACATTCACCGGGATCATCAGACTTTCGAGTCTTCTTATCACTCTTCAAATACAATCCAGCGTGCTCTTTTAGGAAAATGATATTAAAACAGGAAATCTTCTTTATCTGAGAGAACAGCTGGTCTGGCTGATTGGTATTTTGTTTATCATAAAAAAGCACACGAGTTTGTCGTGGAGTTTAGCCCTAGCGAACTTACATTCCCATTTAATAACCGAAATTCTCTCAGCCAATTATATTCTAGCACACGCCCTTTGTTTCCGTCGAAATTATCCACATAATTAAACCGATTCAGTCTCGAGCATTCTTGCTAGTAAGTAGACGTCAAGTAGGGACTTGAGCTGCTTTAGAACGCGGGCCAACATTCCGAAATTCCATATTTGTTCGTTATTCGCTTCGACCGGTTCATCGCATCGATCAGAACATGTTCGCCGTTCGAGTCCATGTTGGGCGACATGATGACAATGCCTGCTCATGCCCCGCCACACAGCACTGTCTGCTCCGCGCGTCGTTTACGGTTCACAACAAGCTACCATCAAAGGTAATGCAACTCGTCACTCGAGAAAATGCAATTGCAGAGAAGAACGAAAGACATTGCACTAGAATGAGTCAATTCAGTAACACAAGATGGTCTCAAGAAAGTGTTGTTACAGCAATACAATTCCAAACAATTGCAGCTGAGTGCACTTGAATTGACGAGTTGTTGTAAAAACAATGAATTTGAGTTTCACAATTCTGTATTCTCTAATATTGCAAGGCGGAAATCTCCGCCGAGATCTACACAAAAGAATGTTTAAACGGACATGGTTTAGGTTCGAGATAATCCATCATGTAGGCAAACCGCCAATAAGTTGTCAAAAAGGTCTAAGATAATCTAGATATATGTACTTTTCCTCAGTATATATCAAACTTGTAATATTTTGCTGTGTCTTGTGTATTTCTGACGAGATAGGCTGTTGCCCAAGAAAGACTTGTTCTTAGATTGGGGAATTGTCTGTCATGTTTTCCTTTGCAGTCTCATGTTTTCATTTCCCTTTGATGAGTTCTTCACATGCACTTCATCGAATTGTTTTCATCAAAAGACTTTCTTCTTTCAACTCAACAGTGAAGGTAATGTTTTTTTTTGTTTGAATAAAGTGGTTGGGTGAGCTTTAAACATCCTTCAAAACGTCTGAGGGGGTGGTGAAAATTGAATATTCTTGACCACAATACGGTATCGATTTCAATTTCTTCCATTTGAGAAGATTTTAAAGGGGTATTTGTCGGCGAAGATTTATTCTTTAAAGATTCTCGGAAAATAAAACGATGTTGTTCATAAAACAACGAATTGTCTCTCAAGGAATATAAGAAATGATCCACACCACTCGACATAATCTTGTTTTATTTCTTTTCCGTGAGGAATCTTCCGCCGCGTGTCTATTTGTTTTGCTAAGGCAACATTAAGTAATATTAATACTTTCTTGGTTTGTGTTGATTCCACAAGAACTACCGGAAATAGCTCTGAATGTTGTTATATTTTCTTATTGTATAGGTATGATATAAATACATAAAAAATAAACACAGCTGAGCTCAAAACACTAGTTTATTAGCAGGAGCAAACTTCAACGTATACATACCCAACCTTGGTACTTGTGATTGTTGACATGGAATAAAGTAGGTACAGAAATATTTGATAGCTAAAAATGAATTATTACGAAATTAAAATTTAGTGGAGTTTTGTCATTTTGAATCTGAAATGAAATTAGTCGAAACATTATTTTACAGATTAGGATAAGTGATGATGAAGAAATGATTACCTCGATTGATGGGTCAATTTTTTATAGAAATTTCAGTCTTCTTAATAAAATCTACTTTTCTTAGGTTATTAAGAAGGGTGGAAAGCAAGAGTGGCATTGACATTTTGATAAATCTACTATAATGTTTGCAATTAATTTGAAATATTAAACTGATTTGCCTGCTCGCTCACGATGTCGGAATTCAATTTGCTGCAGGAGGTGTAATGCTTGATTTTCGACACATTACTGATCACCATACTTAGCCTAATGAATTAAATTTTAGGGAATTGCCTCCCCAAATAGCACGTCTCGCTTCTAATACCTTTGAACAATCTGTGACTATACATTATCTCAAAAGAAGATACGAGCTAGCGTAATTAATTAATTAATTCCTCTGTTTATGTCTTACCTCGACTTCGGTATTTTCATTCCCCCCTCCTCTATCGCCCCCTCCCACTAGTCTTATCACACGACGTATATAAGCGTCTTAAGCAATCCAGCCACCCCTGGCAGTTAGGGCATCCCCGAACATCCTGCCTATTAATCAACGTGTTTTTTCATAAACTCTAAACTCCAACCTAAACACGAATACACAGATTAGTAGAACAGCCAGATATTTCGATGACGAAGGGATGCGTAGGTAAACACACTTAATTCAGACCAGTATCATGATACATTATGACTGCGGTTGCTGTTTCGAGCTAAACGAGATATTTTGTTTCTAAATTGAATTGAATCGGCTTTCTTTCTACTCGTCTAAAGATTATTGAATAAGAGAAGTGATTTTCTTTCCCCCACCACCGTGAAAAACGCCGAGAAAGAATATTCGTGAGCGTCAACTCCTCCCCCCCCCCTGCCACTCTTTAAAAGGAAAGAAAATTCGTTTTATTTCCAGTATCTCTTATTTGTCACAGCACAAGAATTTAATAAAAAAATGTCAGATTTTCGTCGTGTTTGTTTGTGTGAAATGCTTCCGAATTGTGACAAGTCCACTTTGTCGCCTGCTCTGATATAATTTTTGGCGGATCCACTCCTCTTCCGAGCACGTGGGTCCATGGAGCGGGTTTTAGGGAGTCTGTCAGATGTGCGGACACAGACCTAACCTCAAACGAGGCTCAAACAGAATCTGGGAGCTGGTTATTTAATAGCGTTCTATTGTAGGCGACCAGACGATTAGACGTAATTCCAGCCAGCGATGGCCCCTTATTAGTAAACCCACACTACTCAAAGCTCAATGCCACGTTCTGGATAGCTAAATGGACTTCGTTATGTGCTCGAGACAAACAATAACATTTCACACTTGTGGCTGTTTTATGCAATTTCGTTAATTAAATGTAAAACTATCCGACAAGATCGTATCTTTTGTGCATTTTGTACCTTCCATTAAAATAATTTTGCATGGGTGAACTAAAGTGCATCAATTTAATTACCATCTGTATAGTTTCAAGCAATCAGCGATGATGCAACAGCGCAAAGCACATTCTGCACTAAAACACTGTGAGATTATAAACAAGGTATCGTGTGTAACAAAAGTATGAAGAGTCGGATGCACTCGATGGTGGTGACAATATATCCTAAATATCGTCATAACTTTCGTTCCATTGAATTTACGAAAAATGTAAAAAATAATTAACCTACCTAATTTTAGTCGATCTTAAACACCATCTTACAAAAACAATATTTGTGTCCAAACTCACGGTAAAACAGAAATAATGGAATGGAAAAGTAGAGATATTTCAGATTTTTCACAATTTTGATATGGTGTTAAAAACTGCTAAGATCGACTCAAAAGTTAGCTAGGTTAATTAAAGTCCACTAATCTCATAACTCGAATGGTTCGAAAGTTAGAGCGATATGTAGAATTTCATAACTCGAATGGTTCAAAAGTTAGAGCGATATGTAGAAAAAGTTTTAAAAAAATCTACATATCGCTCTAACTTTTGAACCATTCGAGTTATGAAATTCTACATATCGCTCAAACTTCGTGAAAAAATAGAAATATTGGAATGGAAAAATAGAGATATTTCAGATTTCTCACGAGTTTGATATGGTGTTAAAAACTGCTAAGATCGACTCAAAAATTACTAATTAGCTAAGTTAATTGTTGTCCACAAATTTCATATCTCGAATATTTCAAAAGTTATAGCGATAGCACTGGGAATCAATCGCTCGCTGGGAGGGAAAGTTGAGGGACGGCAATAAGACAGTGGACGAACGATGTGAATATAGACGTTACAGAAACAAACACCCACTCTTGTTGGAAACACTTGTGTCAGTGTTCTCGAGATGAGTTTTGATGGCAGGTTGATTTTCTCTCCCACACGGTCACATTACTAATTCACAACCGAGTTCACAAAGCTGCGTTCAGAACAACTGTTCGAAAATTAACGTAGCAAAATGAACGCCACTCTCGTACACAATCAATCGTAAAAGTGAGGTTAAGGTAAACTGCCATTCAGATTTACTATTTATTATACATTTCAATAATTCGGCAACTTCCTCACACACATTTTATATCGACAACTTGTCTTTGTAGTTTGTTTCTTTGTGTCTTGATTCTTTCCTTACAAATATTCTCGAAACTGAGCCTCTTCATTACGAGATAGTAAATGAAACTCACTGGAACTTGGAAGCAAGATGGCGCCGATCAGCTGAGTTGACGTGAGAGAAGTAACAATGCGCATGCGCACGTAATGCCGCTTAACGTCCAAGTCAAAATAATCGAGAGTTTACTTTCACCTTGAAATGAACGTTCGCTTTTGTGCACTAATTAAAAATTGCGATTATTTTTCTTATTTTCGAACGTTGAGTTGTTGTGAATGCAGCTTTACCATTTTCTTACGTCGATACGACGCTGTTCTGTTTTTTTGTCGCAAGTCGAGTAGATTTGAAAGTTTTGAGCTTTCGATACACCCAAAGGAGATGATCCTCTTACTTCATATACTTTGTTCGAATTTCATAGAAGGGAATTGGGAATTTTAAAATACTTCCATCTATCTTCCGACATGATTTGCATATCATGCGTCGATCGAGTCGTACCTGTGAAATAGTGAAGGAAGGGGGGAGTAAAGAGGGGGGGGGGGGGGGAGTTCGTATTCGAAGAACTAATTTACGCATAATGCGTTTCGTGAGATTGTCTGGAAAATATGACGAACTCTTATGAATTGACAGTTCCTAGAGGCTTTTTATACCCACTAAATCTTCCCCGTGATGATAGTGAAACGGGTGAGTAAACGGTAACGGCATCGAGAGAGAACACGGGAATATGTTCTCAGAGTTACTTGACACTAATGACTGTTACGCTCTATGGAGAATTCCTGGCAACTTAGTCTAGTATTTGCGACCTTAGTGACGAATTGCAAACGGCCGAAACATTCTTAGGCCTGGTTGCCATGACTACCGGACACAGTGGTCTGGCCGAACAAAACGCCGCATGAATAGGCACGGTTACGACCATGTTTGCATCCTAAGAGAATTCCACCAATCACGGCCGACCTCCATCATTCAAATGTTTGACCTGAAACAATGAACTGATCTAACAACATGTAGTGATATATTGTTTGCTTTCTAGTCCAAGTAATCTGCAGCTTATAATATCCTTTGAAAAGAAATGAATATTCATGCAAAATAAAAAGGGTTTTCATTCCATTTCTACTTTTAATAAAGTCATAGCTGCTATTTCGAGCTGTTTGAAATACATTTGATGTATACTATCATTAGGAAAAATGTTGAAAGGTTGCAGACATATTTCACTGTTGATCATCAGTCGTTGGAATAAACCCGACCTCGGCCGTGATTGGTTCAAATATTACTTTGAAGATTTGTAAATTCCCACGCAAAGTCTTGCCGTATTCCCGATGACAAATTGGAGGTTACCATGGCAACATTCAATAAGCACAGACAAATTCTGTTTTCAATGGTCAATAGGATGTTGGAATTTATTGGGATGTAAAACCATGTCTTTTAGCCCATCGCAGAAAAACAAGGATCGAAACTTGCCCTTATACCTCAATTCATGGCTTTCGTGACCATTTCTTGCATTTCATTTGGGCCATGCTGTTGGTGTAATTCTAACTGTATAAACTTGCATACAGGAAAATCAAAAATAGTTGCTAGATTGGCTCTCATTTTGGACGCTGTTTTAAGCAAATGTGAGCTTAAATAACTTTTAACGTTTTGTCTCATTTGTGCTTTTCATATGATGCACGATGTGAGGTTTTATTTTTACGTTCACTCTTGGTCCTTGTAATGAGTTATTTTGGCTTCCCTACATCTGCTGATGGACTGCTAATGTGAATGATGCCTTCTTGGAGTCCGTGTATTACACGAGATAGCTGATGAAAGTTTCACCGCTGATGCGTCAAGTCTGATCGAAGAATGCTGGTGGCATCGACCGCTCATCCTCTCTCTTCATCTCATGTACATCTTAGCTCTCATCTCACTCTATCCTGAACATCCGATCCCGGCACAGCCTTGAGGACTCCTCCACTTGAGAACATTCTTACAGCTTTGTCAGAGTTGCCACAGAACCTTCAACCCAGGCTGCCACTCACACTGTCTGGTTAGTTTATAATTAGACTATCTCGGAGATACCAGAACAGAGATCTTTTCCGTAGGTTAAGTTTTGATTAATAACATTCTTCTAAGTTCTAGGTATACGTGTACTAGGTATAGAGAATTTCTTAAAGTTACAAAGCTCACAAAATAAGAAAACTTTCTTGAGTAACAAATTATTAATAAAATTTCGAGAGCAGCTTAATAGTTCATGCAATATGTAGTCTCTCTCTCTTTTTAATAAAGATTGTGTTTCTTTTGAAATAATTTTTGTCGTTCCACAAATGGTGGCAGCGGTGGGATTTTGTTCACCACGTCTCACGCACAGTTGCCGCGCACGCGCGTCGGCTTGCCCTCCGGTTCTGAACGTAATTGGCTCAAAGAGTCCATATATTGGATCCCCGCACATACGACTCGAGTTTCTATCTCTTCCAGAGTTCTTGCCAAATTTGTCGCTGTACCATAACTTGCCACGGTTGGAACATTCGGTCGATACATTTCAAAAACTAAAACCCACTCTATTCAATTATTTCTACCGAGAAGAAAAATATCGAGAGAATTCCCAAATTTCGTTCACTGATATTTTTCCTCTGAACAATCCAACATTACGCAACTTAAATATGAAAACGTATGAACATGAAAGCTCAGAGAACATGTATTTCACACGTCAAAGATATAACCTCTTAACGGCCAAGGATTAAAGCTCTCTAGACTTCTAGAAGCTTTGACATGCCTCTTAGCTTCTCTCAGTACATGTCTTGATGCTTTACACTGCATTAAGCCAAATGCTTTCAAGTTCTAAGAATGTTGGAACACCTTAATGACTCTACTACAGGATATCACTTCGTTTTGAAACCTGCATGGTGCTTTGGGTTATGAGAGACGAATACTTTGTTTTTAAGTATTTTACGAGTCTTCGTTGAGATGTGAGTGATAAGGGCGACCAAACCACCTGCAAAATAGAAACTTTCTTACAGAATCAAAGTGGTTTAGAGATTTTACGTCTTGCTCATTCGAAAACAAGAACAATAGGGCTTATTTTATGCATGCCTTATTTGTGCATAAGAAGACAACAGTATCAGACAGTTGTTCCTAAAACTGTTAAAGTTTGACTTATAAATATTTATAATAATTTTCTTTACTGAAAGTGTAGCGTCTGTAGTGAATTCTAGCCTTACGCACTCAAGTGAAAATATTTAAATATTGCATCAAAATTATCTTAGCTTTTCCCATATTGTATCAAAATAGGACAAAAAGACTATTAAAAACAGAGAAAGGGACTACTAATTCATACAACTCATAAATTTAATTTATTATCAGGCAAAATAAGATATTGTATAAATCCGAACACATTACACTTTTTTATGTCTCATTCCTTAGATATTAATTGGCAAATTCCCAAAGAAGGGCAAATCCTATTCGACCTCTAGTGCTAAGGACCGAGAAGGTTTTTCTTAATGCTAATCCTGTTAATTATTAACTCTCGAACAATGTATGAACAGACTGGTCTCAGCCTACTGTAAACTCGTGTTTTATTACTCGAAGGTTCATCCACGTCTTCTATTGTAAACAGTCCAATGCTTTCTCAACAGTCATTTATTCATATTTGGGGGAAAAGGAAGACGTTTGTTGATATACACAGATCACGGTAGACCACAAAATGGGAATTTCGAAAGTAATTATTCAAAATCGTTGGTATATCTTAAGATTATCTTCATTACCATCGTTGTCATAGATTCATGCATCTTTGTGCGCCAACATCAGAAAATTCTTCTTCTACATTTCTGCTCTCAAGCACAACACAGCAATTCTTAAATATTCAACGATTCCTATCAGAGAGTAAAGGAAACCTTCTTTCTTTGCCAGGATACCAAAATGTTATCTCAATGAAACAAAAGTAAACATTTAATTACGGCCTTCTTTCTTAGAAGATTAGAATATTTTGGTAATTTACCTTCTACTTAATTCATGATCGAGTGTTTGGATGCAGCAGATGCGAAAGCTCTCACCAAAGCTGAGTGGGAGGCTACATACGTACAAGTTCACGGATCAATATAAATGCGTCAAGATGCCGCATGGTCATGTGCGTAAAAAGTACTCGCAAACCAACTCGGCAGTATTACACACTTGCAAACACGAGAATCCTGTCCGCTTATTTCGTACTGATAATAAAGAGCTCGTGTGTGTGTGTGTGTGTGTGTAATGCAGGAATGTTTTGCTTTTACCCGAGTGTTCCCCCCAGGGGTAAAAGTAGAGATAAACAACTCACATTCATGTCGGATGTGGAGGTGCCGGGTATTTATAAAAACGGCTCCTCCACGAGACATAAATCATGGGTGGGTCTGCAGAACCCGCTAGCCAGGTAGAAAGTAGACGCCTTTAATTTCAAATCCGTCTTCCACTTTCATGAATATAACATCCCATTTTTCATTTTGATTCCTGCGCCGTGTTATTTTGTTGCCGGCTCTAGATGCTGCAGGTGAATTATTCACAATGTTTTGCTGCGATGACACAAGCTGGCTATACAAATATAGCGAGGAACTCAATGAAATGCGGCTTTTCATAGGTCTGCTATATTGCAGTTGTACGCAACACACTTCCATCTGATTTCGACACGTAGTGACAATCGTGTATTTATTTAAACATTTTGTGTTCGGTTTTGTTTTTTCGGTGTACTTTTTCGAGACCGATTGATGTAAAATTTTGCAGCGTCGCTCGTATATTCTGCGGAATAAATCTGAAAGTTTTTATTCATCTAAATCGACTTGACATTTTAATTAAAAAATACATACAAATGCAAATTGCTTCTCAAACTAAATGGACATTCCACTTTTCTACGATCTGCAGTCAACAACTTTGCGTATGAACATCTGACCACGGATCGCTCAAACAATCAACTACTTGTATAAGAATGCAATGCGCACTGAAGGACACAAATGGTGTCAATGTCATATCATAATTTTATTTGTAACGCACACTCCATTATTCCATAATAAATTGGAGTAATTTACAAATCTGCTAAGCTAATTGAGCGAGCGTAGCGAGCGTCACCACGGGACTCTTATGGCACTTTATCTGTATGTTGTTTTTTTTGTGTTTTTGTAGGCTATGCCTAGGCTAAACCGTTCAACCGATTGGTCTGAAATTTTGTATACACACTAATTTCATATGAACGGTCCAAGGTATAGTTTTTGAACGAGCTCCTGCGATTTTTGTGATTTTCTGAATATTAAAGATAGATAGTAAGTCATTGGGACTAACATTATTTGTATTTTTGACAATTTTCAGACTAATCTGTGTTTAATTCCAAAAGTTATTGACATTCTACGACCGTTTTGCGTGTTGGCTGTCAAATTTCTGGAAGAAATTTTAAAATGTTTGATCACGGCAACTTCGACGCTTCAGTTCCAAGGTCTGAAATTGTGTACACACACTTATATCATAAGAGTGATTCCAGGTATATTTTTTGAACGAGATCCTGATGGTATTTGAAAATTAACGAGGAACAGTTTGATATTGGGACCAATATTTTATGGGTTTTTGGAGTTTTTCATACAAGCCTGTGACAAATTCAAGAATTGGCTTTTAATGACATTTTCGATTGACAGAATGTCGGTTCGAGGTGTTGCGCGTATCCGTGCTCGCTCATAAACGCGTTACACATAGCGTGTTCATAGTTATTATTAACATCATTATTAGGTAAGTAATTACCAACTGGTATAGTACAAAATATCTTCTAGTACTAAACTTCTCCGAGCTATTGAAAACTAGCTGCAACAAATTAACACAGCTTGTGTACTTAGGGCGGGTGGGACCAACTTTGGACTATGTCGATGGCTATGGCGTATTCGACTGGCCGCTCAGGTTTGCCGCTGAGTTTTGCATTGTGACGTCATGAATTTACCCTTCTGCCCCAGGTTGCTCACAGTGCGGTCCCAGCCGAACAGGGATTGAAATTTTAGGTTAATATTTGAGTTTCGAAGTCGGTTTTTGGCTTCGGGAATGACTATATTGGTGACTATATTGGCAAACCGGATTTTGAATAGCGGATTTTGAATTTAAATATTACTTCTTGGCGGGTGAACGAAAAATGCTGAAGTGAAAAGGGGTTTGTGAGTCGCAAAATCACTTATTAAATGAAGAAAATACCCTCTCACCTCTTTGAGTGCAGTGGTTTGGCCAATATCGTGTTTTATATTTCAAGTAGTCACGTGGTATCGCTCGAATCGCCTTAAAGAGTAATGTTTTCTGATAAGTTAAAAAATGTAATGTTTTAATCACTTGTGTAGGCAACACATCTTTTTGACATTGACATCAAATTGGATAACTCTACTGCTCCTCATAACCATTGGTTTGAAGACTCGTTAAATGATAAATTTTTTAAACAAAATTGTGTGTATTTGTCACCGAACTTTTTCTTGATCCTTCAGGTAAATCCATCTTTGAGTGGCGTATTTCTGACGCAATTTGCAAGTACTTGACACATCGCTTAGCCACACCATTAACCTCCGGGCGCATCTCCTAACAAGTTACTTACCGGCGGTAATCTATGCGCAGCTATACCGTCACAAGAGATCCCAGCCCAGCCAGGGTCCCCTGTCACCCCTTGGCGCTGCTAATTGGGATTATGTATACCTACTTCTGCATGACGTCATCTCATTCGCCAACATCTAATATGCCGATCTCATATGACGTCACGTCACAGCGGACCAAAACCTAACTGTGCTCTTTCAGTAAATAAATAATAATTAATCATTATCTTCCTTGATATTATATCCTTATTTTATTTGATACTACTTTCTTCTATTATATTTCTTTCACAACTGTATTTAAAATAGATTAATGAAACTATTGAGAATGTGCCTATCCCCAAGCAAATGAACAAGATTGTCTGTTACCATAGCAACCAGTATGCAGCTTCTCTGTACCAGCTTGCCATAACGTGCAATGTTCCATTGCAATCAACTTTCAACGGCGATTCCCAAAACACAATTGGATAAACCTCTCAGTTTTGAAGTTCACACCTACTCTTATTCTTCTTATTTTTCTACTCTTAAGTCTTATTCTTCTTACTGTTGTTTTGCTTCACTGGGCTTTCGTCTTGTGGGCCAGCTATTTTTTGATGAATTTACGAACTTTTTTTTTTTTTTAATATAACACAACATTCTATAGACTCTGTAATTTTATTATGTATTTTTAAACAAAATTGGGGATATACATTTATTTTTATGAATTGATTTGTAGGATGTATACATTGTTTGCACCATAGAAAAATATTGAGACTGCATTATATTTGTTCTTTAATATTAATTTTGAAAGGCTTAGTTTGTGTGAAGAAACCAAAGGTTTTTTCGTTTACCCTTTTGAGATTTTATATTAAATGCTTTCGAAAAGGGACTTGATAGTCAGAGTAAAATATCTTTCTTTCGTTTGTCCAAATATTTGCTGATTCTCTTGATGCGAGGCTGTGAAGAAACCAACCACTCTCAGAACAGGAAACTTCCAGCGTGCGTCGAGAAAAGTAAAAATTTGCTGTCGGTTATTTAAAAAAAACATCCTTGAAGTTTGGTTTTTTCCTTGATGACTGGAAATGTTTCACAATTTCATCTTCTTTACTCTGCATAATATTATTAATTTATTTGTTGTTGTTGTTAGAGAATTTTAACGGGGCTTGATTGAGATTTGACGTAATTATTTGTATGAACAGTTTTTACCATATTTTGATTAATATCCTGTTCTGATCTCTCGCTGTTAATTTCAGTGTAGGTATGGTTTCGATTATATTACAAGTATACTACATTGATAGTACCTACCTACATTGATTACAATACATTCCACAGTAAAAGGTGGTCGAAATGATCTTTTATACTTTCGTTAATTTCACGTATTTTTTGGTGACAAAAATCATTAATATAATGGTTGAGTATATTAAAGTATTGTTGATACAAGTTCTGGCAGGTCAGAAATCAATCAATCAAAATGAGAAACAATTAAATGGCAACAAAGGGGCTGCTTCAATGGTTTCATCAAGTAGAATTATAAGTTAATTCACACATCTGCTGGGTACTGAACTTGTATTCGCTCATATTACTTAATTTAATATACGAAAAGGAGAATATTTTTAAGGGGGTCAGATGATTTCGATGAAAGCATCGACCTGAAATATTCGCAAAGTTTTGTGGATATAATTAATTAATGCTGAAATAATTTTAGTGATATTGCCACATGAGAATACACAATTAATTTTAGCAGATAATGATTTATGTTTGAACAATATGGTTGTATTGTTCTTATGCGAAATCCAGAAAATGAGTACCAATATATATTATGAATAATCTTTTTACTTACTTAGTCAGCTTGGATACATTTTCTTCACGGGCACGGCACCTCGTTTTAGTTTTTGGTAACATTCTCACCTTGTGAACATTATTTTAATTGAAGCGGAAAAGAAAGGTGTTCCTTTTCAATGCTAAACTATAAGATAGTTGAACTCTGTGAATATCTCAGAATTCAGGTAACTCATCTATTTTGTCGATATTGTCGTTATTATTGATTATTTGTGATTTTGATATTATTTTATCTGTATGATTATTGATTCTAATGTGATCTGTGTATCCATAATGTGTATACACCAAATTTTTTATTTAACATTAAACTAATTTGACGGAAAATAGTATTCAACAAACCAACAAAACCTGAATGAAAATCTATCTTGGAATAGAAGTACTCACCCGAAGTCTCTTCTTTCAAATCATGATTTCCTCTTTGTTAAGTCTTGAAGATTTTACCAATGAAAGAGTGTCGAGGTAAGCTATCCAAAGTTAACTTTTATATAAGTCATGGAACTGTCTGATTGTCAATATTGAAACGAGGAGTAGAAAAGAAACCGTCGATATTGACGGGGAACATCCGCCGCTTTCAGTTGCCAATTTCCCGCAGTTGGCGAAGACGGCGAGTCAAGTCACATCGACGTCAGTTACATTATTATCATCGACCATTCATTAAGACAAGGTGTGTAGAAAGAGACGCAGATGGAAAGCAAGCAAGTTGACAATAGACATTACACTTTTTACATTTTTATAAACTTTCATTCAAATCAAATTAGTGTAATCTTCTCCTTATTGGGTAAATAATTTTATTCATTAGTTTTCATGAAGTACATTTCGAGCGTGTAAATAAGTACATTCGAAATAAATATACTCTTTAATAAAAACGTATATATAAAGAATCTTCTCGATCTATACCTTTGATTAAAATATACATAAAATAAAAACTCCACAGCAATTATAATTGCATTTACAACTGGGTTATCAGGATGATCGCTGTGAAATAATCGTTGCATTGCAATTAGAACTGGAGTGTCTGTTAATGAATGCAGTTATGCAATACCTCTTCATCAGTGTAATACAGCGCAAACGAGTCACTTCATGCCATCGCGCTGCTGCAACATTGTTTCACTGACAAAACCATGGACAGAGGATCGCTTTGAGCTTTGTCTTTCTCGTGTTCTCACTAGTGTGAATTTGACGCATTACCCCGGCCAAACATCAAAAGCTCTTTGTTAGTGATCTCTTGCCGGCGTCTTGCCCCGACGTCGGGACGCTATAAGGACCCTGGAAGCGTCGATTTGTAGTCAAATGTCTGTGAAGATACTTTGATTAAAGTGATGAGCGCGAGGGGAGTTTTATTGGAAAACATTGTCAACGGCTTAAAAAAAGTTGACAGAAAGTTGTTCAATCGCTTTGTAAGCTTGTTATAGTTTCTGAACATTCTCCTATTTTCTGTATTATATCTTGATATTATATTTCATTTGCCGCAATATGAAACTTGGCAAACATTGTTACAGTCATGCACCAAGTAATGTGCAGCTTCGAATATCAGTCCTTAAATACTCTCAAATGATAACATCCTCTTTAAAACTGCAAACACACTTCTTTCTAATGTTAGTATTAGGGTTTTCGAACAGTACCAACAATTCTTCTGTTGCCGATTATAAGTACCTTCATAAAAATTTCACTTTTTCTTGCTTAGAATGTCAAACTGCACTACACGTATGGGTGGGAATGGACAAAGTTGGAAAGGGCATTTATTTGTGCGTGTTGTCTACTCACTGCTCTAATGAAGTAATTCAAGGTAACATGAATATCTCTAATGTAATGAAACACATATCTGTTTGTGTGTCGTATTTCCGACGCCACTGTGAATACTATATCATCGCTCATAAATACGCTATTATTATTCACCTCGCTTACTTCATATTTTGTCACATATTCGTTTCCAAGTCGGCGAACAATTTCCAAGCCAACGAAAAGGACAGGGAAGTTTTAAAGGAGTAAAAAACGTAGTTTTCATTTCACTGTGCTTTCGTATTTTAAGTATAGTGAAATGATGACACCGCAATGTGAAAGTTTTATGTTCAGATCGGATTCTTGTGATTGAAGAAATTAAGCTTTATTAATAGAAGCTCAGTTCAGTTCAGGTTTTATTTCCAACTTGCACTTGGCTTTTTGGGGCGCCGTCTTTGCTGCCAGTTTTCTTGGTTTCCCTTAGTCTAGAGGCATTGCTCGGGAGTTCCGTACCAATCGGCCACGACCGTCTTCTTCCCACCGTACATCCTTGCCATTCTTCATCAGCTTAATCATCCGTCCGCCGTTAGCCTAGCTGCAGAACAGTGCGACGTTAAATACAAGATTATGACAAATGATGTTCATATATTAATGCCTCAAGAATAATAAAATAAAATATGTATAATTGCCACTCAGAGCTAGTCACCTCATGTCTTCATTGTCAAGAGTCATAGCGTTGTTCATAAGTTGTAACACGCCGTTAAATAGTTACTGCATGTCGGTGTTATTGTTTAATTAACAACGTGCTTTGCAAGAAAATTAACACGATAGTGCGAGATCGTTGTAAATAGTCAAGTTTAATATAATATAGGATAATGAAATTAATAATGTGCTTACGTGCTGCTTAATTACATAAATATTCAACGTGAACGCAAGATGTACGTCACGGTGAAAATGAATGCGGACGTGATGTAAATCTTTCGATCAATATTTAATCACCCTTTGGTTCATTGTTCAGAAATCAATAAACTCTTGTGTCAAAGTTTTGCTGTGAATTAATGATGAGTATACGATTATGATTTTTTTTTGGAGTCGATAAAATATCACTCAGGATGTTCTGGTGTTTCAATATATATATTTCAGCATTCAATTGCTCAATGTTTTTACTCATGTCGCCATCTAAAACTCGGTTACATTACTGTTTTCTTCTTTTCTAGGAGCTTCGGTCGCCATTGTCCAATACCTACTCCGAGTAATTGGTGAGTACTCCACGATGAAATATCGTCAAACTTTTCAATCTCTCTCGAGCACTTCATATTGATACATACTTGTTGCAATAAATTCGTCGATGCTTTCTAACAAATTGTATCTCTCCTTTCCAATACTCAACAATGTGTTTTGTACGCCGACTTCGAGTGCACCGTCTACATTCATCAAATGACTGTTTGCTAACTTTTTCTTCATGCACTCATATCTTAAACGTACGTTCGAGACGATTTGAAAAGTGATATTGGACATTGGATGATAGTATCCCGACATTTTCTTGTGTCAGAAGTTGATTTTGTTGTAAAAGAAGTAAAACAGCGTTTACGAAGGGAGAGAAAACTGGGTTGATTAAGCGGCCAAATGTGACATATATTGATGATTTATAAGGACTTGATAACGACGATGTCTACGACAATTTTTAAAAATTAACTTTTGTATTATTATCGTACGAAAAAAATGTTTTGCACACTTTCTTACCTAAGTAAAATATCTTAGGGCCAGTTTTTCAATGGCGTTAACTTTATCATTAAAAAGTAAAATAACACAGAATATTTTTGTAGTTAAAATTTCGAGTATTGCGTCGGAAAAAATGTTTTTAGTAATAAAAAGAGAATTATGTTCTAGATTTGTATTACCGCATTTAATTATTCTATACATTTATCTGAAGTTAATATTCAATTGATAAACAAATTATACAATAGATTGCGTTATAACTACGGTATGAGAACGAGTTTTAGCTAAAAACTATCTTTACTTTTCACAATCCCACACTGCGTATCACATTCTCACTTGCCTTCTACATTGTGAATGTACAACCAGAAATTAATTAATATCAATCTTTTCAACGAGCATGAAATTAATGTCGCAAATGTTTTTATTACACAACAAAAGAGTGCGCTCAACATTGGATGACAAAAGGACAAAGAATAACCGTAGAGCGGCCATTTCGTGCTTTGTATGAAATATCAAGTAATGACAAAATGGCCGCTCTATAGTTTTCTGTCGCATGCATTTAAACTGACTTAAATCGGACCCGCGTGTTGTTGTGACCCCTCCCCCCCCCCCCCCCACCCCCAAATCGAACCTGAGGTTATATTATTTTACCTTCTACTAGACTCAAATGATTAGAAATAATTTAATGTATTCTATTTCTCTCGTGCCTTGGAATAAAATATCATATATTAATTCAAATCTCGGGAGATCGAGATGAATAAGTGATGCATTTCATCAATTCCGAGATGGAATTGAGTATTCGAGACTTCTTGATCTCTGCAAGATCTAACTTCAATGACGAATTTCAGTGGATTTGAAAGATAAATATTCTCGCTCGGTTCTCATCTACTGGAGCCATCGATGGGTTGTAAAGTTTTGTATAACCGCCGTCGGTGGTCAGCTCAACCAGTATGGCAGCGGCAATGGAGTCGTATTGTACAAGTCAAAATGTCAACAACGGAAGGCAAAAGAGTACACGCGAATTCGCCTAAAAGTTTCCGATTCAAAGCCCAACAGCAACAACAGAATATATTGTTACAGAGGCTGGAATTGTTCAACAAGTAATAATATTTTGAAACGAGTCGCTTCATGATTACCATAAAGGCGTGGCTGGTGTTAAAGGGGATTTTCAAAACAAACAAATTTGGTAAAGGCCAGCAGGAAATAATTTATGGTTCTCTGCGAGAAAACTCTATAATAATTGTGTAGATGTTCCCACAGGAAAACACGATCTACTTTCTCTGGACACCCCACCCTTATCCACATAATATGTACCTGCATTTGCTATACGAGGTAACATTTCAAACTGCAAAAACTTTGTGGTCAACTCAAGTTTGCCAATCTCCCGATAAAGTTGCCGAAATCAATTGGTAGTATTCAACCTAAAGTCCTAATTAACTGTTGGCATTGTCAATCGATATTACAGACGATGGTGAAGCGAAACCTTGAAATGTCATGCAAATTCATTGTCAACTTTTTCTAATAATGTTTGGACAATATTGTATATTCAATCTAAATTGTTGTGGGTAATGAGTTTGAAACAAATGTCAATGGCACACTGAATCAACGCCTGGTTGCCGGATTTGCGCTTCATATCCTCCGTTTTCTCATCCATTTTAACCAACTCTCTCCCAAGGAGGTTGTAGATATATTCTGCTCTCTCCACATCCTCTTCCTACTGTTTCTCCATCTCTTCTTGTACCATATTTCTATTGTCACTTCACCATCTCTTATGATTTGATCTTTTCTATTTTTCTTGGTAAATATACTTATTTATTGAGCGAGCGTATTGAGCGACTCCTCCGACTCTTTTGTCACGGACCCTTTTTTGTCGGTGACTTCCGAAGACGGTCACATTTTTCTTCGATCGATCTGAAGTTTTTTGGTCACGTGTAGATCGAACATTTAAGAAAATCCTCCGATTGGATAATATTTGTAAAAAAAATGCGTCTGATTAGTTGAAACGCCAAAATGATCCGAACCAGTAGACATTTTGTAAAGTCATTAAGACCTTTTATATCATTACGTTAGCCAAATCCTCTGATTAGTGATTAGTTAAAATTTAAAAAGAATCTTATCGTTCGTTAAAAATTTTAATTGTTCCCAAATCATTGAAATTTTGCATGTCCGTCAAGATCAACATTTTACAATGTAATATAAAAGTTCAGCCAAATCGGTTAAGAACGTCAATTCATTTTAGAAATAGATGATTTGGACAGATACATGTCATCTATTTACCTTGGCCACTGAACATATTTTGTTCACTGCATCTCCGCATCTGGGGCTGGATTCACGAAAAGTATTATCTGCTAATACGTATTATCTTTTGATTTAATACCAAGAACACCATGTTAAATGAAAGATAATACCAAAGATAAAACGTATTAGGATATAATACTTCTTTGTGAATCCAGCCCCTGGGTTATTTCTCTCTCATATCAAGGCATATCAAGGTGACGATGAAATCACGTATCGGTGCTCGCTCATCAACGCTTTACACTGATCGTTTTCCAAGTATCATTTAACACTAATTCATCAACTCGTTTCACATCATGATCTATTAAAACGCAACACGAACAAATTGGCAACCCAGTCTTCTAAACGACATCACAAATCTGAACGCGAAGATAATGCAGCCTTCTATCACATTAATATTAATGGGTTTGTTTACAACTACAAGTTCTTGCGATAACTCCCGTCCATCCCTTAATTTCCCCCCCGAAAGTTTCTCCGACTTGCCGTCATCCTCCTCGGAAGACCCAAACCATCCCCCTGTTTCCTGCACGCAGGCCCACATCGATCTGGCCAGCCCTCAAGACATGTATTACACGTCACTCAGTTTTCTAAATTGAACGATAACGTGAAACATTATTGAACCATTATCCAGGCTAAATGTCTCTACCTTCAAAGGTCTCTCCGGTGCAAAATTCTCCTGAAACGAGTTAAATAGCGTGCAAATTGGCAGTATTAAACAAGATTTATTCATGCGTTCGCTGTCGCTAGAGAAAGAGAGAATTCGTCACCAACCATTCATCACTAACTATACAAGTCAATGGCTCTAACCTCTTTAAAGGCAGAGCAAAGTTATTCACAGTTGATAATTTAAGTGTGATTAAGTAACACTATGTAACAGAAGAATCTAAACGTGCGTAAACTCTGCTCTCAATAGCTGTTACCAAGAAGTGGAATGTATTTGAATAGATATGTAATAATGCACGTCTGTCTTTATTGATTAATCATGGAGAGAAGCCACGATACTTTTAATTTTAACAGATGTTAATTAAGCGAGCAGTGAGCGTTACAATGTTACTCTTTATACGACATTTTCTCCGTTTTGTTGGTTTCAGTTATGTTATGATGGCAATGCCCATGCGACAACCAATCGATCAAACATTTTGCACACATTTTGCTTCAAACTAGCGGGGACCTCTCCCAACTTAGGGCTCTGTCAACCCACAAGGTTTATCAACACACACACAAAACAACGTTCAATCTACATATGATTTTTATGTGTATATAGAACGTTTTCATTCTTAGCCGCGCAGTCTGTAGTTTTTTGGGGGAAAAATTATTTGAATCTATCTTTATGTGGGCAAAATTTCAAATCGATAGTTAGATCGGTGTGAACTGGACAGTGTCGATGAAAAACAAACTAAAACAAAAACGGAGAAGGCATCTTAGTAACGCTCCATTTATAGTGGCTTGCGGCATGAGCAATAGCATAAACGTGAGCTTGGAAACCTACTCAGATCTGCGACATTGAATTATCTAAAGTGAAATAAAACTGGAATAAATACTTGTATATTTCTTTCAATGTTTGCTTCAGATATAGATGTGAAAAGCTTGGCAGTATTTTTACAAGTTTATATCCAAGTGGATTATACCCTCTATGCCACCAATTGTAATAATTTCATGTTGAATAATTGAAAAGTTGATATCATCGAACAAGTTACCAATCCACTCTGTGAGTGTTGTGTAGCGATCGTGTTTGAAGAGATGTAGTGCGGGATTTCCACAGAGAGTGTCAACTGCAGCGGGAGGCTCTTCAATCATGACTTCGTAATTCATAATTCAATTTGTGTCGTGAGGGAAATTCGACCTGAATGAGAAAACATTTCATGTAGAAATGGAGGTGTCAATCCAAGTATGACGAATCGCTTTTTTCCGGTTTGTGTTGCGTTTTTCAAGTTCTCGCACTTGTTGCTTTGGAATTAGGGCGTGTATTTTGATCGAGAGCGGCATACAAGTGCAGCATTGTGACGTAGAGCTCAAAAACAAAGACTTTTTCTCATGTAGCTGGATTTTTTGTTGTAAATTCGTCATCAGCCTTGTGTGAGCGTGAGCGGTAAGCATTTCTAGGGTACATTTCTATATATTTTTTTTTGGTCTGGGGCTTAACGTCGCACTGTTCTGCATCGAGGCTAATGGCGACGGATGAATGATTATGATGATGATTGGGAGATGATGGTGAAGAGTAGGTAAGGATGGTAGGCGGGAAGGAGGCGATCGTCGCCTATTAGTAGGGTACCTTCCCAGCGAAGGGTTCTTCACAGTTGCATTTGCCTGTCGACTGAGGGAAAACCACGAAAACCCCAGTCAGGAAGGACGGCCGCGGGAATCGAACCCGGGCCTCCGGAATACAAGTTCAGAGCGTTAACCACTCACCCAACCTGTTCCGTCTGTTTTGTTTGTTTTGGCCTGCACTGCTTTGTCCAAGTCACATCCATCAACTGAAATTTTACGAGTGGTCACAGGTATAGTTATTAAACAAATATTGACCGATTAAGTACACCTTTTGTATGGTCATTTGGTCAGACACTTATCAGATTATACATATTTTTAGCAATGGTCATTGTTAATTGCTAATTAATAACACTTCAAGAGTTATTATTATTTTAAGCATATTTTGAAATATTTGTAAAATTTTTGACGAATTACGCTTCGCACCTTGATCACTTTCAAATGATTAGGTGTGTCTTCACAGTTGTTTCCAAGCTCTACAGAGCAGCAACTATCACACATCATGCGATACAAAAGTTCGCTTCTCACCGCGTTACTCAGAGCGTTTTCCCAGCAGGCAGTCGGATCATATACATTGCAACTCCTATGGACTGTTTTCGAGGAACGAAATGTGTATTGAGGGTGTAAACTGTCTTACATGATGGAATATCCGATGTAGCCGCCGGAGAGCATCTTTCATTCATACTGGCGCGTGCATTCCTAGTGGGCAAATAAACGAGGTTGTAAACGCGCTCGATATAATTTTCCACCTGTTTCTCATATGAATCTCTTTGTTTTTCTCCTCGCGCTCTGATAGTTGTTGACGTGGAAGAGAGAGAGAGAGAGGGAGAGAGAGGGACGCTCTGGGCGAATATCCCAAGTCTACTTTGAAGCCGATATATCGGGTTCAGATAACTGCGTCTGACGTGAAGTCGGCTCGACATGGCATGCAAATTCCGCCAGAACATCGGCTCTCGACGCTCTAATTGATCGCCGTGAGTTGACCCACGCAAGACGAGGGGTCGAAGATCGCGACCCTCGGGCGCATTTCATCACATTCTACGCGGTGGTTAAATATGACCTGCTGTTGGCGGATGACTGCGAGTGGAGGAGCACATCTTTTTGTTGCATGGCAGTGGAATTCGTGTGGAGGGAACACAACTTCGACAGCAAAAGAAGTTAATATAAGAGTGGAAATAGCCCTGAGATCCTAAGATGTGTGTAGTTCTTTTGACACGAGTGTAGATCATGGTGGTATATAGGTTAGGTGAGAGAACGCCCTATCTCGTTCCTATTGCCCGCGCGGTCTCAAAAGGCACGCTGTTCACAGTTCCACCGCCAGGCGCGTGAGCGTCACCCGGTCTGATGAACGGCGGGCTGATAGTCGCGGAACAGAAGTAAAACATCACAACTTGGCGGGAAGGTCTGTCAAAAGTTGCCAACGTCGATATTCCTATGTATTTTGACGCGTTAAATCCAAAAAGAACCGTTGGCAAGTTGTGGTTTGACTCCTTCACCCTTAAATTCAACAAAAACGGGGATAACCACCCTTATTCATAAAATCAGCTCTATGTCCAAAACTAGACGAGCTAAAACAAATCTTAAAAAAACATAATATAGCTGGCAATGTCACGAACATATTTGTCGCTGCATGTATGGTCAAAATGTCAACATATAATGGTCAAAATTATTTTTTTATTTCGACTTGATTAAAATTCCGCCAAATTGAAAACATAACACTCAATTCCGGCAAGAATATACAAACCAAGCAGTTGCCATTTTTTCGTAACATTCCCAGCTTCTCGACTGCCATAACAAAAGAAACGGCATGCAAAAATATTGAATAGTTTCGTCTACACAAATTTTCAAATACATTTGCCTCAGATCGCGGCCGCCTCGGCTCGACTCATGCGGCGTAGACCCCGCCTTCCTTTACAGCCATTCAGCCAATTAGAATAAAGAATGACATCATGTTGATCAGCTGATTCCTAGCTTCTTCAGGGTTTTCTGCATAAAAATGCATTTGTTTTATTATGATAATATGATATAAGTATGACATTATGTCCTTACGTATCTCACGCGGCGAAGGTATACATATAGATAAATGATATTTCACAAGATCACAATGAAAGTATAGATAGCAAAGCAACACATGAAAGACTGGACAATATGTCACATAATTCTGTCTGTGGAAAACATAATTGTAATTAATGATAATATTAATATGATAATAGTAATACGATATCGACTTATGCCATATGAACGTGACGTGTCTACGCATTGTCCGATATTATCATTAATTAAAATCATACTTTTATGCACAGTGTTGAATGAATTCCAACAATTTAGCCCGGCGGGGGGGGGGGGGGGGGGGGGAGGGGGGGGGGGGGCAAACAGATTTTGCAAAAATAAGTGGTCTAGCCGTGCTCAATGGGTTCTTGACACCCAGAAAACTGCCGCGCGGCGAAATTTTTTATAACTGACTATCTTAGATTAGTTTCAAATTAACTTATAGAGCATGTTGGGTCTGTCATATCTGCAATCTAAAGGAGGTCTATAATGACAAGTTTGACAGTGCAAAAGGTGTCAAAGTAGGGAAAAAGTAGGGGTTGTAAAATGTTCGGCTCCCCCCCCCCCCCCCCCCCCCCTTCAAGGATGCCATGATGCAACCCTGTTTGTGCATACCAAATGACGAAAAATTATGTTCACCCTGAGATCACAATGAATGTAGATGTCACAAAGTCAAGACTATGGATAATATCTTACAAATTAAAGGTAATGTAAAATATGTTTTATCTGTGGACTGATAATAGCCATCTTGCCAGAAGTGCCTCCATCACGGGAACTTAATGAGCCCAGATTGTTATGAAGAATCATTGAAAAGTGTATTTGGACAAAGGGCAATTAATTTTTTCGTGTGCTCACAAAGATGATGTTGATTATTCATAACTACATTTAAACTAAAGAATGCGACAACTTTGCAAACAAACAACAATGTCTCTGAAGTGAAATCAAACCAAGAAAAAGTTATCAAAATTAACGACATCGTAAAACATAATTTTAATTGCCTACCTATGTGTTAATTACTTAATTAGTAATAGTAACATTTCAGTTTGAAATAGTTTATCGTGTGCAATTTCAAATATCAACCATTCAGTGCACAGTACTAAAAAATCAATGAAAACAGTGATAGAACATTAATTGTATTTTTACATAAGTATAACAAATAGCGTATTGCTTAAACTGATACGTAAACAATTCTTATCGTTTGTGAACACAAAATATGCGTAAGTGTAGAAATGAACGCGGCGTGAAATAACACTTTGCCGTCAGCGAAATCCTCGTCCTTGCATATGCTAGCATTACAAGCGTCAGACCGGGTGATCGCAGCGCGCGCTGCGGCAGCGCGCGGAACCGCGTGCGTTCTTGTACCACTGCCTCAGCTTTGGTTCACTCACCTAACCTATATACCACCATGGTGTAGATTCTACGGGAAATGTAATTATTTATTGAAATGTCAACATCGCCTCCCTGCGTCAAGGTCACCAGCTTCGCTCCTCCACAGCGCAGATCCTGGAAGTCTTCTGGAACGGCTGGAACGTCTTTCTTGTATCCGATCTGCCTGCATTCTATGCTGTTGAAGAGTTGCTGATGTGTAGGTCATGGATGTCACGCGGCCCAATATTCCTACTAGCTAGCAGCGCTGTAAAATTAAAACAAAATGGTGAAACTACTTGAATTGCAAAACATTTGGATTAGTCGACTTGGTTCAAATACTTACCTGGTGTGTGTTTCATCTTATTTTACTAAAAACTAGTTTCTTTCAAATAATTTGTATCCTATTACAATTGGTGGCAGATGTGGGATATTCCACGGCTCACGCCAATTTGACGCGCAACTAGACATCATTTTTGGTTGTAATACCAACTTATTAAAATCTCGAAGTTGGAATTATTTTCCAAGCGGCACAGCACTTAAAAAATCCATATTTCGATGATAGCTGTTTTTCTACTTGAAATAGTTATCGCATGCTACGTTAGTTAGCGTGACAGTAAGTACTCATTGCAAGTACTTATTTCCTGCACGGTCCATTCCTATTGCTGCTTTTTATTTAATTTATATCGTCTGAAAGTGATGACAATTGTCAATTAATACTTCAGAGTGTATATGAAAACGTGAAACAATGTCATTTCCTTGGCTCATGCTGAAGCTAGATCAAAGTGTTTTGCAGAACGCTAGTGCAGAAACATTACGCCGCCATGATTTATTCAACTTGGCTCTGTTCTATGTGCTGAACATTTCTTGATATGCTGTGACATTGCTGTGATAAGAGTTGACGCCGTGTCAGAGACTTGGAAATCCAGAGTCATATCGATCGATTTGTTTAAACAAAGGACTTACATTCTCTTTGAGAGCAAACGACGGTTGTTTCTATTCAGCGCACCGATTAAATTGTTTTTCACTCTGTATTGAAAGTGAAATACGCTTTAAACTGCTCTTTCTGTAATTCTGCATCCTATTAAAAGTCACTCCACTCTGTTAGGCCACAAATCCAAAACTTTCTCATTCAGTTTAGTGCTTCTTGTTTCAACCCCTCGCTACGAACCTATCTACAACCCCATCTAATCCACTCGGTCTACTTTACTATTTTTTATTCCAATGCAGTGGAGTGAAATTCTCTGGACGTCCACTTTAATTATTTTCCGCCACATACTCGGCCGGCGAGTTCATCAAGTGACCGCCGCGACGCCACTGGTCGCATTATCTCGCCTCGACTCGACACAATGCGACGCCGCGGCGCATAAAACAAGAGAACATCGCGAGCAACACAGAGATAGCAGAAATATACATGCGATTTCGTTTCATCTGTTTTCATATTACGTAACTGGGAGCGTGGTTTTGGATGACATCTCGCTGGTTTTACTGTCTGGAAGTTAGATGGGAAACCGAAAGCGTATCAAGTTTCACTTGAGATGCTGTGAGCCTTTGCGAAGCATACATCTTTGAATACTAATAACATGTTCGTATGACTATATTTCAAATATAATCTTAGTTTAATTTAGTTTCTGTGTTTATAAATAATAATGTAATACAATGATTACTCTGGCCAACGATCATAATATACTCAGGGATAGTTCAATCTTGTTTTAAAATACTCAACGATTTTCTGAAAATGTCTCATTTTTATAATATTTATTGATTCTCCAAATAGGTAGAGGTATCTTCTCATAAACACAGCGATCATGTCAGCATTATCAATAACTAACTGATTTGTAACTAAAGAGATAACCCCACGTCCTCACTAAATGCGAATAGTACGGGCGAATCACTAAATATAATAAATTATGTACATTTCAAGATAAAATTGTCCGATGATTGAAACATTATAACTAGGCCCATTTTCCACCTTGTTTGATTCAAACGCGTTGTGCGCATGCGCAATCAGCGTCGACCTTGAACTGTATTCCATATTTCAATATGACCTTGACATTGTAATTGCTTGGTCTCCAACGCCAATCACAGTGATGTTTGTTTCCATGGCAACAGTACACGATTTCCTTTTCCTACAGCAATCACTTCTACTTGCTAACACTTTCATTTCAACTTCTAGCTGAAAGCGAACTTTATTGATCAGTCAAACACAAGGACAATTAATTTGGTGTATTTTTTTTATGGATGTATGATTATGAAGATGATGTAGAATCAGGCCTGTCTATGGAAGAAGGGGAAGTTCTTCCAGATGCTTCTCGACTGAGGGAAACCACGATAAATCCTCAGTCAGGAAGGATCGCGCGGGAATCGAACCCGGGATAGCTGGAGTACAAGTCCAGAACTTTACTGCCGCAAAACAATAAATAGCGTGTGCATTTCAGGTAGATTCAACATGAAAAACAGTCAGATTATAAAAACACTTTAATTGTGGTACGTTTCATGACAAGGGAATAGTAAAAATATAACATTTGGTTAATAAAAATAATGAAATCCACTGTAAAAACCTCCGCATAGACAACTAGTCTACTCTTTGTTTTATGTGTTTTAAGAAAAGCAAGAGCTACGATAATGGCTAGTCTAATTACTACTTCCAAGTTACTACCACTGTAATAGCACTGAATCGTAAAGCATCCGAGCAGACTCTGCATTAGCCATATTCCTCCAGGAAGGCACGCGGGTTTGCAAAGTATGAGGACATTTTTTTTAGAAATATACTTGCGTTTTCTAAGCTCAACAGAAATGAGTTTTCGTTTTCTTATTTCTTATGTAATAACTAATAGTCTTTTTCAGACGATATCATGTGTTTAGAATGTATTTTTTCACTGAATTTGCACTAGAAATTAGAAATAATGTACAAACAAAATCTTGAAATCAAGAACTAATACATATTTTATATTAAAGTAGTACTAATATCCCCATAAAAAACACTCCGTGTAAAAATACCAGCCAAGTCTCTTCAACTATAAAAAATATAAGAAATCTAAAAATTCAGCACTGAAAAGTAGTGATATCAAAAAATGGGCCAAGTCAAAACTTCATTTTAAAAACCAAAATATACTTGGCGCATCGTGTATATAAATAGTATAGAAGTATTTATGCCAGAAATTAAATGTGCCTAAATTATATAATATGAAAAACGATGCGCCAAGTATATTTTGGTTTTTAAAATGAAGTTTTGACTTGGCCCATTTTTTGATATCACTACTTTTCAGTGCTGAATTTTTAGATTTCTTATATTTTTTATGGTTGAAGAGACTTGGCTCTTCAACTGCTGGTATTTTTACACGGAGTGTTTTTTTATGGGGATATCACTCATTTTTTTAGTTTATTTACACAACTTGTAACACATATCGGAGCAACAATGACTACTTCCTCATAAAAAAATACGCCGTTTCCGAATTGGTTACTACGAAAATTGTGTTTGGTGCTAAATATAAGCTTAAAATGATATTCCATGAAGAATTGCGAAAGCATCGTTCCAATCTCTAATAGGTCCAGCCGTTTTCGAGATATGGCATCACTTCCGGTTTTCAAAATGGCGGCTGAAATTACGGCTATCTAGAATTTATTTCTATAAATGTTATGTATCATTATAAGCCTTCTGAATATGTGGTTATGTAGTAAGAGGCGATTCAATTCTTATTCTTCATTTTTATGACGTCATTTCCGGTTTCGGTAATAATAAATGTATATTTTGACTATTGATATTCCATAAAGATGACCGTCTGAATCATTTGGCGATAGTTTTATTCCGATCGGTGTAGCCGTTTTCGAGATATGACGTCACCTTCGGTTTCAAAATGGCGGCTTCCGGTTGGTTGTATAAAAAGGCACCTCAGACGCCAAAAGTGCACATGTGGTAAAAATTTCAAGTCGATCGGTTAAGCCGTTTAGGCTGTGGCGGTGAAGCAACGTTTCCTGATATCTGAATCTGAATCAGATGGAGATAGGTTTTAAAAGGGGTGTAATTTCACTGTTTTCACGGCCCTCTAGCTCGCAAAAGGCACAACCTGTTGTTCCCAAATTTAGTAGGTGTGGGGTGAGCCATAGCTCGAAATTAAGATATTTCGCAACAATGTGAGATTTTTCAATTTTGATATCCAGTAGGCCGAAAATGCTATGTTGTTGCTTACAGTAAAAGTGTTTGGTCTGCTCCTCGGTTTATTAGGCATTTACGGTATGTTGAGTGACTGTGAGTGTATAGTACGACTTGGCTGGGTGGAGCGACCGCTCCACTTGATAATTAATATACATTCAGAATCCGTTCATAATTAAATCTGTGTATCAGTGAAGTGAGGATCGGTTATACCAATTCGAATTTGATCTGGCACCAAATAGACCGTGAATGATTAAAAATACTGTTTTAGTTTAATAGTTACTTCAACTATGCCAAGCAAAATATTTGTTACTTGCAGTTGCAGACCTAAATAAATGTTTGTAGGTTGAAATTAATTTCATAGCTTTGTAAAGCGTGCATCAATATTATTCCGGTTCGAACGTCGAAGTCACGTGTATAAAAACACGAAATATTAGAATAATATTGACTATTAAATACACGATTTACCAAAAGCATTCAAATGAATGTTAAAATAACCGCAGTAATGGGTTATTCGGTTTGAGAAGATCTCCGTGCAGGTACACAGGCTGTATTCTCGGCCATTTTATTTCAAACTTCGAACAAAGTACGAACTGAAGAAGAAAAGAGGAGAATGTGATGATAATAACAATAGTTTCTCAGGTTGTTTGCCAACCACATGGCGGATTCCCACGCCGCGCTGGATTACTCTGCATCGAGCAACACCTATTCCATCTTCAAAGTATTATATTTTCCAGCTAATTCTGAAAAACTTCCCCATTACATCCACAATGTTAAGTTTCATAATTCAGACATATAATTAAAGTGAACTAATTATTCTTTGGATTCTGACACCTAATTTATCACTGAGGCTTTTCTTTGCAACTAACATGCATCAACGCTTCATGATGACTGTAGGTAATTGAATCAGAATTCAAATAATTCAAATAATAATTACATAGAATTGACGTATACCTATTTTCCACTACATAACCTACAAGTAAATTTATTTTATTCGTTTCAAATAAATCTCAAAGTACAACTTTGTAATGAACTTGCCACAACTTAAATTATGTAACTGAAGAAAAGACACACTCATAAAAAATGTGAAAATGGTGTAGTTTTTGTTGGAATGGTAGAATTTTCGCACCGAACCGACTTTAATGATGCTTCGGTGTAAAGTGAAATGTGCGTGAAAAATACGTTAAATAATAGTACACCGCCTGAAAATTTTGGTATTGCGTCCGAATGTTGGCGGTCGAAAGCTGGGGCACAGATTGGAATGGTTTTGAGTGTGTACAAAAATCCAGTTTCTAGAATTATGTCAGAATAACGTTCTTCCGGGTTGATAATAAACAGAAAAGACTACAAAATCCGATTCAATTTCATAGAGCAGTTTTGTCTTAGGGTTGCATTTCTATAAGAACGGGTGACATTGCGTTGTAAAGCTTTAAAGCTTCAACCTGCATAAGAGTGTAATAATGTATTATTTTACATGCTGCTTTTAAACTTTTATGTATGTGACCTGCAATGAAAATGTTAGTACTACTTGAGACTGAGCAATGAAAACTTACAAAATCATTTAAACCACGTCATGCGGACCCAAATTGAATAAATTATACACAATTTTGATCTGCGCTGCAATCATAAAAGCTGTGAGTGGTATGAGGTAGGGTCATTGAAGTCATGGAGGGCTGTTACTATTTCCAATCTCAGAATAATTTCAGGTTCGCCGTCGTAAAATGTTGGTTAGTTGAACTATATGAAGAAGAAAATTTTAATTCATTCCGTCGTAATAAACTCCGTGGAATTGTGTGGAGAAGAGCACAGCTGGAATAGTTCATTTGGGAAACAGGCTCGAGAGATGTTGAACTTTCTTGTCTACTTGTTCGGTTCTTCGGTCGAAATTCCAAAGTCTTCGCAACGACAATCCTTAACTAATAAACTTCCGACTTTACTGTATTTCAATGATGTAATTTTGTTAATTTGTTCCAATGGTTTGGTTGCATCGGCGAACGCTTTGCCCCTTTAGGGTGAGGAGGAATGGAATTCGGCGAAATTTCAGAGGACCAAATCAGACATAACTTTTTATGGGAACATCATTTCAATTTGTATGGATCCGTAATGGAGGCAACGACGCTTTTTATTGTGGACTATCCGCTTTAATTGCTTTTATAATTTCAGAAACTCACAAAAATGTATAATAAGAAGCAAATCACAAACATTGAAAGAATATAAAACTAATTAAAATTAATTAATCTCTTATGGCAGCTTTAGTGCTGTACAGTGTACAGAATGTCGCGAAGTCCTTTAATTAATTGATTTATGAGTCAGCAATAATCGGAATATTTACTTATTAAAAGTCGAGTGTCAGACGTCACGTACTGGCGTCGCGTGAGTTGTGTCGGATTTGTTCGCCAATCAGTCGTCAGCTGTCGCAATGGCGGCAGATAGCACAATAATGTCGACACCTCGCCGTGTGATGCGGGTCACCGCAGTACAGGGGCAGAAGACTACCCTTCATGTGAGTGAATAGCCAACGGGAAGAGCAGCGGATGAAATGAACTTTTTACCTCGCTCTCTGTTCACTCGCCTATTGTCTGCTGACGATTGAAAATAAATAGAACAGTGTATTGAATGGAAAATAATGACAATTTATTGAACGTTAGTTTTAGGCATAAACTTTGTTACGTATACTAAAATATCTAGATTGTATTTTTTCATGGGTTGGAAACCAAAATAGAAATAGAACAACACGGTTACCTATATTGTTAAAAACACTTTTCGCCTAAAATATCTAAATGTTCAAGCATACAAATCAAATTTAGGGATGCGATTCTTTAAAGTATATTTTTTGGAAGTAATGTTACTTTATACGTGTGCATCCAAGTTCCAAAGAAATTAAGGATATCACGATTCTGTTTCATGTGAAAAATGATCAAATATTTTGTCCGTAAAAAGTCCGTAACTAAAGACGGGAAATTTGCATAATTTTCTGAAATCCTCAGAGCATTGAGCTCTATACTTCTACCTAAAGCTATAAACTAATTAAAATTTGATATTTAGTCCACTAATTAGTCAGTGAAATTAGTCTGTAACCTATAATTAAACAATTGATCGGTCAATTGACCGTGGAATATCCCCTATCAAATGTACCAGTCATGGAGAAATTGGACAGTCTGATATAATTCTCTTCAACCCAAAAATATTGCATGATGACGGATTACTAGCAAGACACCACTCTCCAGTTCAAAATATCCGTGACATTTCAATATGATATTTATGAAAGAAAGATTTAACTAGGTACCTATCTGCTGTTTTCTTATGGAATAATGTACTTATAGTCTGCTAAACCAGTAGTTATAAGTTCTTATCGATTGTCACAATTGTCAATTCTAAAATGACAAGTGAAATGACAATTCTAAAGGTTTGTCATTGGTTGTTGCCATGGCAAAACAATCCTAACTGACTGTTTAAAAGTTAGCAAGGCATTGAAAGACACTTAAGGCCGGTCTTTCAATACACTGCTAAATTTAAAACAGTTGATTAGGACTAGATTGCCATGGCAACAACCAATGACCAGCCCTAAGTGGCAGGTTTTCAATGCGTTGCTTAATTTTAAACAGTTTATTACTGATTATGAATATTATAATGGAAACAACCAATGACATTCCTTGAAAAACCACTTCTACTGGTTTTGGGACAGAATTGATAAACTGGCCCTAAACGAAAGATACATGCAACTTCACTATAATTTAAGTGTAGGGATGATACGTATTTTACTTACGTATAAAATACGTACGCTTATGTTTATTCTATGTGAAGCAGGATGGGCTACAACGTCGATGCGTAGGAAATGTGCGTGATGCATTGTCGCCTCTAGTTCCGATCGGCTCCAGCCCGTTCCGATCGGCTCCAGCGAGTTCCAGCTCCAGCGAGTTCCAGCTCCAGCGAGTTCCAGCTCCAGCGAGTTCCCGCTCCAGCCCGATCCAGTCCCACACGAAGTAAAGGTGACCGCGTCATTGCCTCTATATACATCACTTGAGCGCACCGTTCTCGGCGTTCCGCATGTAACACTTCCAATTGAAAATTCCCTCCGAAATTACCTGAAATTTATGTTCGCTCTATGCCTTCGTGGCTCGACTTCAAAGACGACTTCAGTCGAAAAGAGCGAGCAAGGAGCGTCCTTTTAATATATTTATCATCCGGCTCCTTATTTCACTTCAATTCATCGCTCTGGACATTTCTACGTGTTTGTGAAAGTAATTATGTTGAATGTTTGTGTGTTTGTGTCACTGCCAATATGGCAGAGCCTCTGATGTCAAATATTTTGACGGATAATTACCTCCTTTTGATATCTCTTGCCCAAGTTTGCAAGCATAAAGCAAAATCTCGTTCGCTGGAAACTGGCCGGGTATCGCGTTAAAATCTAGAACCGTGGCTAATGCTTGGACCCAGAGGACTCCTCTATGAAGATGAATTTCGCCGGGATGTGCTTAACCACGATTAATCATAGTATCTTAATTCACTTCAGCAAGGAGCTGGACTAAATTGGGCCCGAATTTATTTTCTCATTATAACTTGGAGCTGACAATTTTGTCATTATGTTAAAACTTTTCGTGTTATAAGTTGACGTGGTTAAAACACTCCGTACAAAGAGGGTAGCTACAATCCAGTATATTTCAAAAATAAATGTGTGTCACTATTACTATAAAGTAGAATTTTACTGCTAAATTAAATCGATTGACTTTTTCGGAATAAAACTGACAGCGTTTGACAGTTTGAAAATGCATTAGAACAAAATATCTTCAATATGATTAATTTTCATAAGTGTCAATTTATACATGGCTGCCATTTTTAACAGCATACTTACGGAGATATACCTAATTGAAATAAAATGTTGTTGTTAAGTTTGTAATCAAAGGTGGAGCCTCATACCTTTCTTTGCTAACACACGATTGTCTGCAAGTATAGACGCACACTCCTATTTCTCAATAATCAATAATCAGCCCACCTCATTAGCCGCTTATCAGAAACCATCCGCGGTGATAATGATTCGGAACGTTAGACCGGATTGATGATGGGTGTGATGATTAATTAATCATTCATCACAAGTCAGTGACACTCCAACCAACACGCGTTATGACACCACTGGGCGTGCACAGTAGTCACGCACAATCAATACTCGCAGTCGAATATCACACCTGATGGTGTGCGTCGCCTACTTACACGCGTTCACGTGGCTTTAGTTTAATCCCCAGCACATGGGGGCCAAGTTTGTTGCGAGTACACGCTAGGCTTCATTTGGGAACCGTGTAGTGTGATTCTAAGAATTTCGGAAGGATTTATTGTAATTAAGGTGACACGTGCTCGGTGGGTTTGTTTTCCTTGCGCTAGATTCTGTTTTAGTCAGCTCCTGTTGTGAATGCGTACAGAAAGCCGGAGATCCACCGAGCTGTGAAATACTCTTCGCGAGGGACATTTCGTTCGTTTTGGTAACAAAAATACAATTACATAATTGTTCCGTTGAAATCCTGTGCTATTTTTCTTGTACTAATTATTTGAGTAAATACACATGATTGTAAATATGGTATAGAACATTTTTTTTAATATGGTGTTTTATTAACTATTGTGCATAATAAGTTACTCTTTAATTACACTGTGCATTATATTACATAGTTTGGAATCCTTTGTAAACGTAGCCAACTTGTTTAACGTATATCGGGCGTGATATCTGATCATATGCAGATTCAAATCGCAGTAAAACCCTTTTACTCTGGCAGCTTCCATCCAATCTATGTGACCAGGTTTCAACCCTTCCCTCTCGCCCACCCTTTCATCACATGTAACATTGACACCCGACTCCGGAAAAATATTGTGTTACTTTGTCCGACTGCAGATGGAATGACCCCCCCCCCCCCCATACATTAACACCTTCACCCTCCAGCCGCAGTCTGACGCGGATATGACGTCACATGACACGGCGAGGTAATTATTCAGGCTGGATATCGGATGCCAATTCAAGATTCACGATTAGCCGATTACGCTGGGATGGTATTTATTTAGTAATTGGCTGATATTTTGAGCTGATGGCCACTTGATTGACAATCATAATTATCGCGAATGGAAATTACAATTAATTGGTCATTATACATGGTATTACAAACCCGCCAATTGACTAATTCTATGTAAGGCATAAAATGAAAATTGTTCCTTTTTGCGATGCTGACACACTATAGAATGCTATGTGAATTTATTTTATCCTGAAAAAACGCTACGCAAACTGATTGTAAGTGCGTAAATGTAACGTCGAAACTGTTCCCGTTCGCAGCCCCAGTGGTCGTATCTCGGCCCATCAATTACATTGTTCGCCCGAGTGAGACAATTAGGTTTTATTACTTTTATATCGGCGGAACGCATATATACAGGCGCTATCTCGCGTCTTTGCGAGGCGCCACAATCGGCCAATTAACGTCGGAAGAAGAGATAGCAAGTGGTTCGATTTCGTCTTCTCGAGACGCGTAATCACGTGTCTCTGCTCTCCCCAAATCGTGAATAGTTTCCCGATCTTCTCCAGAACCTGCTAACTTCATGGGTATTGTATTATTCACAATAGGATATCAAGATATAATTCAGTTGTCTCGAGAATTGACGTATTATTTGCTAACAACCAACACCAAATATAATTGAACAATTCATGCCATGAGGCAGACTCCTATATTACTGAATGTTATTCTTCGTGGGTAGTTAACTGCAATCTGGGTCATACTGAATTGTCAAGTATCGTCTAGTTTGAAACTATCATAGAATAATACATCCCTATCACAATGGTATAGAATTTCGAGTATCAGCATAACGGAGCCTTATTCGGTAACAATATAGATTCGCGGAGTTGTTGTTTCAGAGCTTGTTATTCTTATAGCGGTTTCACGTGAAAGCTAAGGGAAAATACTTAGAGAATTGGGGCTACGGGGGAGTTATGATGCACGAAAAGTTTTTTAATTACAAACAAAGCGTTACGTTCTGGAGTATTTTTTGTGGCAGTTTGCTTTTACTGGAATATAGTAACTTTTCTTAATATTTTCAACTCTCAAAATTACTAGTAAAACAACGTCTGCTTCTTCTTATTATTAAGAGGTATAGAATGTGCGTATTCTATACGTGCTTTGGACTTTCACTTTTATCCATCTGTGCCTCCTCCACACGACTACTGACCGTTCATCTGATCGATCTGAAATTTGGTACTATCTATTTTGGTTATTTAATTCCCATCAATTCAGGAATGTTTCAGTATTTTTCGTAGATTTACACCTGATATCCAGGGCCTACAGTTGAACTCTTTTGCACGATAAAGTGTCTCTTGCTTATCAACGCTGTATCATGAAGTTTATTCAGGTTTTAATATCAGTAACTGCCTTGAATATTTTATTTTTAAATGAGTAAATGTAACATTTAAGTGAGTAAGTAACTTTAACACTGACGTCATCATAAAATAACGGTCTCTCAGCCAACGCGGCGCCGCGACGCATAATGACGGTGGTCATTCAATGAGGCGTCGTTCTCGAGGGGCTCGTTTCGAGCGAAGACGTCGGCCGTCGCGACGCCGAACGTCCGACGAAGTAATCACGATTAAACGCCGGCGTCGGCAATGTCGTCGCGTGAATCTGTAATGAAGGTCGCCGATGGCACGAGAGACGTCGGCGTCGGCGTCGGCGTCGGTCGAGCGCGTCAGTAGATCACCTCGGTTACATGTGGAAGCTTAAACATTATCAAAATGTTTCGTTCAATGATTTTCATTTACAGTGAATAGAGAAATATAGAGAGCAACCAATTTCCATAGTTTTCGAGTAAATTATTGAAATAAAATTTTAACACATCTCAAGTAATTTTTTTTTAGTTAGCCATTTTTACCAGCTGTATAAGTGGAAAGAAATGACATTATGAAGTTTCCTGACATCTCAAGTGGGATGATGTACACTTGGCCAAACAAAACTTGAACGTTTAATAAATCTGATAGGCTGATAAATGTAAGATCGCACCATCAGAAGTCAGTCTAAGCGATCTCATTGTCTCAATCTAGTAGGTGATCTCACATTTCAATGATAATAACAAGCTTTGATTGGTTATGGGACATGACCAGCAGTCATTCAAATTTGGTCAACGTTCAAGTTTTGTTTTGCCGAGTGTACATTATTTTATTTTTAGCACATTAAGATTTTGAATACCTTACCTACAGGTATGTACAGAAATACTCGACTATGTATAAAAGTCGCGTATGGAAACGGAGAAGTCCAGAAAAACATGTGCGACCTTACGGATGTATTCATAAGGTCTCGAAGTCCAATGCACACACTGAAATAACATTTGAAATGTAAATGAAATGTCATCACCAACTGCAGGAATGAAAATATTACGTTTTAAGTTAGTTAATTAATTTTCAAATAACATCAACTCTTCTGATCTTCGAACTTCCACCCTGTTTGCACAGCGTACGTACAGTGTGGAGTTCATTGTTTGACCGTATTGGGTCTATTTACAAGACAGACGAGATTGTTTTTGGATTAACCGGTAGCTTTTTTTTTAAAAATTGAAAACCACACGTAAATAAGCTTCGCAATAAGCTTCGATCCTGTGCCTTTTCCATGTACAGGTAAAATATATTTTGTCTTGTATTTGATGTGTACATTGTATTCGGCTCTTTTCGAATCTCATTCGAATCTCATTCGGGCGATGCCTCTCCTCATCTATTACAAAAAAATGTTAGCCCACAAGACATAAGAATTATGGGAAATGTAATTCGTGATCTCTTCAAAGTCAATTTTAAATTCGATTCTAGAAGTTCTTATGAACTCTGAACTTATATGAAAAGTAGATGTTGTACAAAAACAAAAACTTGTATATAGACTGCCCAGCACCTTTCCCCCTAAAAAGATTGAGATCTAAAAGAAGGTCGCAGCAATAATATATTGTTGAAACATTTTCGCACTTAAAATTCGTGAAATCATTTCGCCCAGTTCCTGCCGCCAAGCACAACATTATAAACCAAACATTGTACCCAAATTTGAGATGAGAAAAAACCTCTAGGTGAACCGTCATAGTATAAACTTTAAAACAATTATACTCATTTAAAACGAAAAATAGAAAGTATTCAAATTTTAAAAACGTTAACAAAATCAATTTAAAAACATTTTTTTTACATAACTTAAAATAAAAATTAAAAAAAATTATTTAAAATTTAATTTAAAAAAAAAATTTAAATAAAAAATAAATAAAAATAAAGCTTGGCGCATTGTGTCAAGGAGGGGGCAACATAAAAAGAAGATGTCGACCAAGGAGACGACGAAAGAAAGAAGGAAGAAGAAGACGATGAAGGAGAAGAAGGAAGAAGTCAACATGACGGTGCAAATTCAATGCGCCAAGCTTTATTTTTATTTTTTTTACTTTTAATTTTTTTTTTAATTAAATTTTAAATAATTTTTTTTAATTTTTATTTTAAGTTATGTAAAAAAAAAATTTTTAAATTGATTTTGTTAACGTTTTTAAAATTTGAATACTTTCTATTTTTCGTTTTAAATGAGTATAATTGTTTTAAAGTTTATACTATGACGGTTCACCTAGAGGTTTTTTCTCATCTCAAATTTGGGTACAATGTTTGGTTTATAATGTTGTGCTTGGCGGCAGGAACTGGGCGAAATGATTTCACGAATTTTAAGTGCGAAAATGTTTCAACAATATATTATTGCTGCGACCTTCTTTTAGATCTCAATCTTTTTAGGGGGAAAGGTGCTTGGCAGTCTATATACAAGTTTTTGTTTTTGTACAACATGTCACATGAGGTGGTAGTTTACAGCAGCTTTCATTGATCATTGAGTGTTACCTATCATTACATTGTTAACGCCAACAACGTCACTTCTTGTCTAAAAATTTCTGTTTTTCTTCCAATAGTTCCCAAGTTAGTATAACGAAAGGGTCAATTTCTTTTGGTTGAATATGAGTTATCTCAACTTTTAAATTGCTAAAAGTTCACAACTTGTGAATAACGTAAATTGTAGGTGTATTGTTCCGGTGTAGACCGGAATTTGTGCGTCATCTCGTACTACGCATATTAGTTGCCAGTTGGTAAACTGAAAGGTACACGAAAGGTAGATGATTGTAAATGCGTTTCCTTAATTTTAAATTCTTCTAAGTTCACTTTTTTGTGTAATTTAAACTCTATTGGTAAAGCGTTAAGGCTTACAGATGTTTACAGCACATTTTAAATAAAATCCGGATGTGTTTTGGAAGGCAATATAACTTAAAAGGAACTTATTTCATAAGTTAACTTTCCAGTTTCTGGAAACTTTCCAGGTAGGTAACTAACCAGTTCTTTATTTGAACTGGAACTAGTTCCTTTTTTTGAGGAACTAATCCAACACTGCTGTTTAGTGATAGTTCCATAACATGGATTATGCCGCAAATTTTTCCGCCAACAGTTTAAAAACGTACCAAAGATCACGAGTGGGGTTATGCAGAATATGCATATATAATTTTCTATTATTACCTACGGGTGATTTTTTAAATTAGGGGATGTTGGAAGGGATCAAGTATCATACGGTATGGGTTATTTCATATAGAATGAGTACACCAAATTTGGTTGAGATCGGTCAAAGGGTGTAGGAGAAAATAAGAACGTTCATACCAAGAAGCCTTTTCCTTTGTTCATGCGCAGAGAGACACTACTGAAAGTTAAAGGAATTACGGCAAAGGATGTGGCCATTTGATATTGCCTTGTTGTGAAAATTGATTTTGAAGATGTCAACCTAGAGTTCCTTTAAGATTAACTAGCTGAGCCACCTGGTGTTTATAGTGCTGGTTGGGAAGGAGTAGGACGTATATCATACGAACACACGAACAAACCAACAAAGAACGGTCAACCTGATTGTACCTGACTGATTGCCAAGATACCCGAGAAGCTAAAGCACTATTTTTGCCGGAGAACAGACGCATAATCCTTGATCACACGCTTATAAATTCCCTAAGGTGTCTACCGCTTACATCGGTATGTACGAGGGACAATCAATTAAAAATCAATATACCTACCCATATTTTGTTTAAATCTCACTAAATGATAATTAACATAAAAAATCTCAAATGATTAAAAAAAAATATATATATATATATATATATATGATAACAATGAGAAAAAATGGTAACACGGAGCGTATTTTATCTCCTCGGTCCCATTCAGTGCGTACCTATACATTTAAAAAAAACTGTTGCTCGTCAAGACTCAAGTGAAAAAAACATTGTTTAAAATATGACTTTATCCAACACGTCATGTAATATACAAGCTAATGTTCAAATTCTTTTAAAAAGTACCAAATATAGTTATGAATGTAATTTATGAATAAGATTTTTTTATTTCATTTTGAATGAAATGGCTTTAAATAAAAGTCCTTTACGATTACTAATTTTACCCTGGGGACGTCTTCGAACGAGTCGTGTGCTTACTCATTGTCTTGAAGTATACAATTTTACAATAAATAGTGTGAAAATAAGTTATTTGAAAATACAATTGTGCTAGAAGACAGCCTCCTACTGCAGCAGAATCTATTATGTTATATTCCAAAACAAGTGTCATCTACGTACATTTGTATTCGTTTAAAAGTGTCAAGACAACATAGGAAACCAAACCTCTGATACGCTCACAACACAACCCCCACCCCTAATCCACCAGCCACTGAATAGATCTGAATGTGAATTGTTTATTCTCCAAGCAATGACGATTCACGATATTAAATGACCTTTTATTGTTGTTGTTTATTGATTATGGTGTGTGTGTGGGGGGGGGGAGGGGGTGTATGTGTTTATTACGCATAGATCATACAATCAATTAGTCTACCGGTCCTTATTCCTGATAGTGATGGCATATTATTGATGCATCTAATTGATTTATTGTTTGTTTTGATATTTTAGACAGTATGAATTATTTCGTGCATTAGGTATTCTTTTAAAAATGCCATTGCATAATTGACCATGTTTGTAAACACCTTTCGCACAAGGCATTCGATTGGCGTCAGAATACCATTGTTCATTGTGCGTAGTTAATCTATTATTCTTTATTCTACACAAAACGAAGTTTCCATACTCTCGAAACTGAAATAAATTTAGATATTATAATATTCATACGTGAAGTAGTAGAAATAAAGATGTCATTATGGAACGGAATCGATGTCTGTTATTCGTTTGTATTATTGTCCCAATACTTGAATATCCATAAATACTATCCAAACTAGTTTTCTCAAATGGTTGATACTACGTCATATTCTGTCGTCATATTGAGGTACCTATATTTGAGGTTTGAATCTTTCAATGTGACAAAATTATGAAGTGCATAATGAATTCTTCTATGAACAGCACAATTAGTCGACAAATATCTATCGAGACGCAGTCTGCTGCCGATTTCTATAACAAGCTAATGGGCGAAGATTTCAACATGCAGTAAGTTAGTAGATGAAGGGGAAGAGCGGAACGCTTAATATTGATAAATTTTCCACTTCCGGTTTGAAATTTTTGTTTTTTCTTGAAGTGGAGTGTCTAGCAATACATTGTCTTTAATGTTGCCAAATTTCAAAACTGTCGATGGACCCGTTTGACTTTTGAAAAAAATTAAAATTTTAAATTGGATAAATTCACTTCCGGTCAAAATATTTCAGATTTTCTTTCAGAAGTACGCGTGAGAAGGGGGACTCTATGTGTCTACCAAATTTCAACTCTCTAGACCAAACCGTGCAATCTGTAGAAAAGGGCAAGCAAAACGACGTGCCTAGCTAGCTAGCTAGCCAGCCAGCCAGCCAGCCAGCCAGCCAGCCAGCCACCATGAACGTCAATCCTTGCATGTTTGAGGCCCAAAATTCACCCCGAAGGGATGAACGCAGCACTTTGATATTTGGTTAGGTGTTGTCAGGTGGCTAAATATACCCGATAACCACATGATTTTCAACTTTCATTTCTCACTGCATGTATGCCTGTCGACTCCTCGTTTCGACCACTTAAGCCGTTGCGGTATAAGTCTCTGGTAGTAGCTCGCACGTTGTATTAGAGCGGTGCTTGGCAGCGTCGAGCTAACGCCCGACTAGATATAGTTATGAATGTAATTTATGAATAAGATTTTTCTAAATTTATTTTGAATGAAATAGCTTTAAAGAAAAGTCCTTTACGAATACTAATTTTACCCTGGGGAAGTCTTCTTCGAACGGGTTGTGTGCTTACTCATTATCTTGAAGTATACAATTTTACAATAAATAGTGTGAAAATAAGTTATTTGAAAATACAACTGTGCTAGAAGACAGCCTCCTACTGCAGCAGAATCTATTATGTTACATTCTAAAACAAGTGTCATCTACGTACATTTGTATTTCTTTTGTGTCAAGACAACATAGGAAACCAAACCTCTGATAATCACAACACAACCCCCACCCCTTATCCACCAGCCACTGAATGTTTATCTCTAGATCTGAATGTGCTTTGTGTATTTTCCAAGCAATGGATTCACGATATTAATTGACCTTTTATTATTTGTTTATTGATTATGGTGTGTGTGTGAGGGGGGGGGGGGGGGGGGTTATGTGTTTATTACGCATAGATCATACAATCAATTAGTCTACCGGTCCTTATTCCTGATGATGATGGCATATTGTTGATACATCTAATTGATTTATTGTTTGCGTTTCGATATTTTAGACAGAATGAATTATTTCGTGCATTTAGGTAGGTATTCTTTTAAAAATGCCATTACATATTGTTGACCATGTTTGTAAGCTCACAGACGGAAGATTCCGCGTGAGGCAATCGATTGGCGTCAGAATACAAAACTATTGTTCATTGTGCGTAGTTAACCTATTATTCTTTATTCTACACAAAACGAAGTTTCCATACTCTCGAAACCGAAATAAATTTAGACATTATAATATTCATAGGTACGTGAAGTAGTAGAACTAAAGATTTCATTATGAAACGGAATCGATGTCTGTTATTCGTTTGTTGTCTCAATACTTGGATATCCATAATAACTATCCAAACGAGTTTTCTCAAATGGTTGATACTACGTCATATTCTGTCGTCATATTGAGGTATATTTGAGGTTTGAATCTTTCAATGTGACAAAATTATGAAGTTCACCTAGAATTCTACGAGCGGCTAGAGACAGAAGGTGCTCCAGGCGGCGTAGGGCGCGCGCATAAGTTTTACTGGGCAGCCTAAGGAATAAAACTCTCTATGGGTATAGACAAAGTCGAACTGGCGAAAATTAAAACTGTGCAACTTAAAAAAATAACTCTATGGTTAGGCAGAATTAAAACTTGTAAAAATTGCAAATAAAAAAGTACGACCCCGGCCGGTATCGAACCGGCGACCCCTAACACCGTAAGCCAATGCACTGTCTATTGCGCCAACAGGACGGCGATACTGTATGCCGTTCGTAACCACTAAACTAGCAAATGGGCGAAGATTTCAACAAGACGCAATGTCGCTCGTCATACCTGCAGCATTACCTACGAACCTGATACTATCTGTGATCGCGATGGCAATCGGCGTGCCGCGATGGCGATGTTTCGGGTTATTGATGATCTACACAGCATCCCTCGACCTCTCATTTGAATATATATACTGGAAGGTATCATCGCTTACACAAATTAAAAAAGGATGATGTGAAAAAAAAGTTTTTCTAGGATCGGGAATCGAACCCGTTATGCAGGAACACAAGCCAGCTGCCTCCGATAATTCAGCTATTCAGGCCGACAGGATATGTGGAGTTGACAGTGAAGCTGCTGTGTTGGTAGATGAAGGGGAAGAGCGGAACGCTTAATATTGATAATTTTTCCACTTCCGGTTTGAAATTTTTGTTTTTTCTTGAAGTGGAGTGTCTAGCAATACATTGTCTTTAATGTTGCCAAATTTCAAAACTGTCGATGGACCCGTTTGACTTTTGAAAAAAATTAAAATTTAAAATTGGATAAATTCACTTCCGGCCAAAATATTTCAGATTTTCTTTCAGAAGTACGCGTGAGAAGGGGGACTCTATGTGTCTACCAAATTTCAACTCTCTAGACCAAACCGTGCAATCTGTAGAAAAGGGCAAGCAAAACGACGTGCCTAGCCAGCCAGCCAGCCAGCCCCAAAGTCAATCCTTGCATGTTTGAGGCCCAAAATTCACCCCGAAGGGATGATCGCAGCACTTTGATTTTTGGTTAGGTGTTGTCAGGTGGCTAAATATACCCGATAACCATGGTTTTCAACTTTCATTTCTCACTGCATGTATGCCTGCCGATACCTCGTTTTGACCACTTAAGCCGTTGCTGTATAAGTCTCTGGTAGTAGCTCGCACGTTGTAAGATAGAGCGGTGCTTGGCAGCGTCGAGCTAACGCCCGACTAGATTGTCTTTACCGTCCCACTCTGGCGTATAGCAAAGAGTGAACGAAGAATTAATTTTTTAGTTCCAGATACATTTAATTATATTTCCAATAATGGAAGAGATCTCGAATCATTTTCTATTCTTAAACTGGATTTTAAAACACTGTCTTCTCTCAACTTTATCTGAAAAGCAGGAATTATGGTATGATTATTCATATTTGTTGTATGCACTATTTCTACTTCATTGAGTTACTTCCTAATTTATTTGTTACTTATTTTTTGTTCACTACTGTATAAACCACTTTTGTTTTGGTTTGTCTCGGTTTTACGTTTCAAATGCTAGCTAATTATTATAACTTATTCGGATATCTTCCTGTAAAAGTGCCCCTAAAATAGGATGTTCTTTAAATTTTTATCCGATAGATGAGCTCTCTGAATTTTGTGGCCTATTGCAATTTTTATATGTATGTGTGTAATACTAATAAAAAGAAGTAAAAAAAGAGAATCGATTAATTCGACGGTTTTCAGCTGAAGTTCATTTGAAGGATTGTTCTGCACGCAGCCATGATCACCACAAAGCAAGTTGGCTCAGTTGTAAATCTCTGGACTTGAACTCCTGAGGCCCGGCTAGATTCCCGGGCCGACCTTCATGACTGAGGTGACTGAGGTGAGGTGACGAGTTAGCATAGACTTCATCGGATGATGCAATCACATTTTTTTCAGCCAATCCATTTCTGTCAAATACCGTTTTATCATTTGTTGAGTGTACGTGGGTCAGCTTCAATACCAACGTCAAGCACGGTTCTTTTCACGTGGCACAGAACAGACAAGTGCCATGTGTGAAAATCTTGATTGAAGTGGCGCGAAACGGAGGTGGGATAAACATAAGCCGGCACCTCCACATCGACAAATAAAAATGTGACGCCGTGAGGCTTCTGGCGTCGGGAATGAAAATAGCTTCAGTCTGACATAAACAAACATTCTTTTAATTTAACATCAACAGCCTCTGGGCGGCTGTGCAAGGCGCGCATAAATAAATACGTCCCTGTGGTGGGGAGGATTCCCGTTTGTGATACAGATAATTGGAAGGTATAGGTAAGATAAAAAGTGTAAGTTTCTCTCTGCTATCAGCATTGAAAATGTGTATTTGTTAGAATTTCCGATAACCGATACTTTGTATTTTGAAACCAGAATTGCTTTGATTTGAATCGTTTGCATTTGGTTTCATTTTAGCTTGTGAAAGCACACGATAAAGTTCAACAGAGCTTTTGCATTTCGACAAAGTCCAGGCAATCAAACAATCGTGACGATATTCACGATATTCAACCAAAAAGTGTGGAGCGCGAGCTACAAGTTTCCGCACTAGTTGCATTGTAAGTTTGTTTGCTTATTGTTGTTATGATACAAACAACGGGGCGCCTGACACTGAATGATTACTCCTGGAGAGTCGACGCTGGAACGGACGCGTCTTTGTCCGGATCTTCGTAACACCTCTTTCATGCGATCCTGCCTCATCACGTGACTGATTGATGGCGTCAACACTGAACTTCCCAACAATCCGTATCATTATGTGACGTACACTTTGTCCAGTCTTCGTGCCTTGTCATCTCACACTCACTTTTCTATTGGCGCGTGTGTTGAGAGTGGCGTGTTGACTTTGAATGCAGCCAATCAGAACATCAATGTTGTTATTTCGATGTAAGAAACACGAGGAAAACCAACATGGCGGCGCTTTGTCGCCGAGAAGAATGATCTGACAATATGCGAGACGTTAGAGTGAAGCATCTTTCCGGAGATTTAACTTTGCGAACTTCGGCGTATTTGCTTTGCACTTTATGAATGAAGTTTCAAGTTTTTATCTTACTCCACCATGCAAAACTTATTAAAGAATATAACGAACTAGTTGGAATCTATTATTTAAAAGCAATTGCACGAATGCAATCCGTTTCTCTCGCAATCCCTTGCGGGTTCTTTTAATTAGACTGGAGCAATGTCTGAGCACGACGTGGTTCTAGTTGCCTTGCTGCATCTGCCAGAAGACAGCAAGAAATGCACTTACAATAAGTGCAGCGGTCCTAATCCACATGTTGCAAGAACCGCCACAGTTTCTTAGCACAAAAAGAGCGCAATCTCTTCAAGTATATTTCCACAATTCTCGATTTGTTTGTTGCTTTTTCGATGTGAATTGTTTCCACCGTGACGACTAGCTGCTTCTTCTCCACGTCCAGCAATAAATATCTATCAAAATCCTATTTTCCACATCGTATCTGTATTAAGTGTAATATCTTTGTGGTGATCCCATCACTGTTCCCCTCGGTTGTGGTTTGTTGCAGGGGATGAAGGCGCACGTCCGGCCCTCAGCTCTAGCCCTCCACTCAGCCCAACAGATAGATGGATTATTGATAGTAGGGACGAACAAGGGTGGCCCAGGTCGCAACATTGTGGTCACGTTTAGATGATTGCGGAGAAAATTTGCGATATCGTGCACTCTGGCCAGCTGAGTAGTGGGTTTGACCTTGAAAAGTTTTTTAATCGATTTTTATCAATCTTTAAAAAAATTATTTAAATTAAGGCTTTGTACGAGTTTTCAAAATAGTTCAATGAAAATAACTTCATAGCTAGGAATGGTTTATTAGTTTTATTTTGTCCTGAAAATTAGTAAAAATATGGCACTAAAAGTCTGTAGGACAAAATAAAACTAATAACCTATTCCAAACTATGAAATTATTTTCATTGAACAGTTCTGAAGACTCAACATAGCCTTATTTCATTAATTTACATTGGTAAAAGATATTGAAAAACATGATTAAAAAACTCTTCAAGGCCACGCTCACTACTCGGCCGTCTTAATATTGTATGAAGTGAATATTTCATTGCAGTGAATGCTACACATATTGATGGGTAACACCTTGGCCTAACTCTGGTAGGATCCGTATACATACGACATACTGTGCATTTTTTACCAATCAATCTAATTAACCGAGGTTCTGCCGGTGTAGAGCAGAAAACACGTGGCTTTCCTAGAAGATAATGATGGTACTTGTATTTCATTCACGTCACTCTTACTCGTCTTTGTTCGCTCGGAAGCCATGTTGTGTTCGATGTTAAACCTCTGTATCCAGTTTCACCTCATTAGGGGCACACTCCGCTCAATTTGGCGCCTGATATCGTCACGTCACATACTCTACAGTTTTCTTGAATCAATTTGACGGGAGTACCATAATTGGTCATAATTACCAGCACTGCCAAATTATCTGCGTTTAGACGTTGATTTTGAGCTTGTTCATGGTTTGCACGAAGTTTTTGTGTTACGTCACCAATGCAAAAATTGTTTTTTTTGTAGTTATTTTTATGCACATTAATTAACACTATTTACTTATCACCATTATAAATAACACATAGAGCTACGCTGAATTGTGTCTACAAGATGGCGTCAACAATGAGTGCTAACTATGAATAGCGGAATCCATCACTTTTTGAAAAAAAATACTTCATTACGTAATTAAACAAATATTATCATCCAAATGTGAGTGTCGTCAAACCAAAATAGTAATAATAGGAGGTGGAAACACACGAAACGCAACAATGCTTACCAAACCTGTTACTCAAATTGGTAAAAATCACAAACCACACGGAATTAATTAAGTAAACACAGGATTTCGTATCTCTTCCATGATAATGTGTCAATAGATAATCGTGTTTGACATTATTGGACATGGGATTTGAAAACAAGCTCTTCAAATACCATAAAGTTGGATTTTGCAGATATCCTTTGTTACTCATTATTTTAGCACACGAATAGATATCTGCAACTTCACACTGCAAGCGAATGTATGGAGAAACCGGATAACTACAGAACTGGTCTATTGTCGCATTGTTCTGGATTGTCCACCCCTGAGTCGGATCTATGAGAGTAGGCGACCAAATAAAGCCAAATAAAGCCATATAATCTGAAGCAGAGCAGAGCGGAGAGAGTATAAAGCTTAAATTCGATTTCGTTCCGATTGCTTCAAGTATCTCTCTTTTATATTCCCATCGCGTTTCTTGCAGTGAGTCTCCATCGTGGACTCGAGATATCTGTCTCCTAATCTAATTACCTGTTCTGATTCGCCTAAAACACGGACCTAAGGTCAAAGAGGAAGCGTGTTTCGCTACTTGGCCATTCTCACTCACTTCTCGCTCGCGAACGGGAGAAAGGGAATTGTCGTTCTCGACGGTTGGAGATGCTATCAGATGCTCTTTCACAATGACTCCATGAACGTATTCGACTTCATTGAATGCTGATGCTCGTCGTTGTCGAAAGAGTGGAATCAACACAGTAGATCAGAATTAACTCGGCTATATTCTTGTTCTCTGACTTCTCATGTATTCTTTGGATTTAAGACGGTTGGGTAGTGAGTTTGACCTTGAAGAGTTTTTTAATCGATTTTTATCAATATCTTTTACCTATGTCATTGTTAACAAAATAGGACTTTGTACGCGTATTCAGAACAGTTCAATGAAAATAATTTCATAGTTTGGAATAAGTTATTAGTTTTATTTTGTCCAACAGATGTTTAGTGTCATAATTTTACTAATTTTCGGGCACTAAACAACTGTTGGACAAAATATTTTCATTGATTTTTATTTTCATTGATATTTTCATTGAAATTATTTTCATTGAACTGTTCTGAATACGCGTACAAAGTCCTATTTTGTTAACAATTACATATGTAAAAGATATCCCCATAAAAAACACTCCGTGTAAAAATACCAGCCAAGTCTCTTCAATTAAAAAAAAATAGAAGAAATCTAAAAATTCAGCACTGAAAAGTAGTGATATCAAAAAATTGGCCAAGTCAAAACTTTTCAAAAAATACTTGGCGCATCGTTCATATAAATAGTATAGAAGTAGGCAGGAAATGAAATGTACTCATCTACACATGTCCTAAAAAAACGATGCGCCAAGTATTTTTTGAAAAGTTTTGACTTGGCCAATTTTTTGATATCACTACTTTTCAGTGCTGAATTTTTAGATTTCTTCTATTTTTTTTTAATTGAAGAGACTTGGCTGGTATTTTTACACGGAGTGTTTTTTATGGGGATATCACTCCTTTTTTCAGTTTATTATTACAACTTGTAACATATTGTGGCACCAAAGATTATAATTCTTTTAAAAAATAAGATTTTGTGATTTGGTTGCTAAGAAAAGTTGTGCTTGTTACTGTGTTAATGCTATAAATAATATGTTACAAAGTATAGCAAAAGTTTCGTTCCAATCGGTCCAGCCGTTCTCGAGTTACGGCATCACTTCCGGTTTTCAAAATGGCGGTTGACATCACTGCCACCTAAAATTTGTATCTATTAATGTTATGTAACATTATAAGCCTTCTGAATATGTAGTTGAGCGAGCGAAGCGAGCGTCTCCATTTGGCTCTTTTGGCACGGACCTCTGTTTTTTTTTTTGTTTGTTTTTTTTTTTCTGTTACTGACGATATACAGGTCAGAGTTTTTCTTCGATCGAGCTGAAATTTTGCACACATGTACGTAACATTTCTGATTGTTGCAGACCCTAATTTTTTTGAAATCCATTGATTGGTTCAAATTTAAAAAAAATTAACTTTCGATTGGTTGTTTTGATCAAATTGAAATTTTGACAAGTCATTACCCCCAACATTGTACCCAATCAAACAAAGTTTCAGCCAAATCCTCCCATTGGTTAAAATTTAAAACCATCTTTCCTGTGTTTTTAGAAATTTAAACTATAACCGATTGAACGATCAACTTATAACTTCGCATGATGGTTGGGTCCAACATTATCTGCATTTTTGACAATTTTCATACTAATCTGTGTTTAAATCCAAACGTTATTGACATTTTACGGACTATTAGCGTGTTGGCTGTCAAATTCACGGCGACTTCGACTCTTCAGTTCAAGGCAAGGTAGTTAGAGCAGAAACTTTCAAACGCAAATGAAACTGATAATGACCGTTCAACAGTCGATCTGATATTGTGTAGACACACTTATATCATATGAGTGGTCTCAGGTATATTTTTTGAAGGAGATCCTGTGATTTTTGAAAATTAACACGGAACAGTTCAATCATAAAGGTTCAATTGATCAACTTAAAGCTTTGCATGGTTATTTGGACCAATATTTTAGGAATGTTTTGAGATTTCTATACAAATCTGTGGCGAAATTTTAGAATTATTGGCTTTTAATGACATTTTCGATAGACAGAATTTCGGTTCGAGGTGTTGCGCGTATCCGTGCTCGCTCATCAACGCGTTACTCAGATTCATTGGTTAAAATTTAAATAAATATCTCCTGATAGGCTGAAAAATGAAAACGGTCTTCGATAATTCTGATCAAACTCATATTTTGCATGATCATTAAGACCAATATTGTCTCTTATTTTACAAAATTTCATCCCAATCAGTTAAGAACGTATGAAGTTATTTACATTTTTAATATCTGTCAGTAATGAAGTATCGAAATGAATGTTTTCCAGTGCCAATTGAAAATTGATTCTGATTTGCTTTATGAACCAGGGGTGGCATTCCTGTACGTTTTTACAATTATCGTAAATATACTCTCTTATCTTAAATGTTAAGAGAGCGTTAAGATAGTGAAATATTTACGATCCGTCCTAATTCCTGAACGTTTTTTGCACAAATCGTATCACTCTCTTAACTTTACGATGACTACTTTATCGGCATTTCCCGAGTGGTCCCGATTACTTCCGATCTCACACGAAATGACTTGGCGGGAAAATTTTCGAACGACTTGACACTGAATTTCGAACGTTTTAAATGAAAATCTTTCATTTGTTGTTGGAATTTCTTTGTGTCCACCATGTAGGGCAGTTTACCGAAGGACAAATTACCGACGGACACATTACCAAAAAACAGAGGCGGACACTTTACCGACGGACAGATTACCGAATCTTCCCCGGACACTTTACCCATTTTTTTTTTTACCTTTTTGACAAAATTTTATAAAATTTTACAAATATTTTATATTCAAAATATAAAAAAATATATGAAGCTAATTGAAAATATTAAAATATTTTATAAAAGCAAAAATTTTATAAAATGTTCACAATTAATTTGTTATCAGGATTAAAACAAATTAAGCTATTTAAAAATACTGTTGCAACACTATTGCAAATTTTGCAATGTTTTAGCTTCTGTTTTCATTCTTAAATTAAATATTGAAAAAAATTAATTTATAAAAATTTTATAAAATTTTAGCTAAATTTTGTAGTAGTGATTTAACTTATTTTTTTTAAAATCCTAAAAAAATATTTTTGAAAATTTTATAAAATTTTGGCTAAATTTTGCAGTAGTAGTAGTGATTTAACTTTTTTTTTTTTTAATCATTAAAAACTTATTTGTGAAAATTTTATAAAAATTAATCTGAATTTTGACAAGTAGTGATTTTACTTTTTTATATCTTGAAAAAATTTAATTTGTAAATTTTTTATAAAATTTTTGCTAAATTTTGCAATAGTGGTTTAGCTTCTTACTTTCTTTATTTTTTTAAATCTTAAAAAAATTGTGAAATTTTTCAATGCATGCAAGCATACTTAAGAAGGCTCTTCACTGCGCAGGTGCGAATGTCGTAACTTGACGAATGTCGACTTAGGGTACCTACCTAGGTGGTCTAACTTTTACGATAAAATCGTAACTTTAAGAGAGTAAAAATGCTACAGGAATCGCAATATTCGTAAAAGTTAAGATAAGAGAGCAGATTTAAGATAAGTGAGTGAAAAACACGTACAGGAATGACCCCCCAGGTGCTTAGATGCTATTTTAAAGTTTCGATGAAAAGCATACACTTTTAAGTTGATATCATAATCAATTCCATATGGATGTATATGTTTTCTGTGCGTTGTGTACGCATTTCCGGTTCGAGAATTTGCACGTACCCGTGCTCGCTTATCAACGCGTTACACTGAGCGTTTTCCTAGTTATTGATATAAGAGATGATTTTAGTCAGATTTGTAATTTTTATGACGTCATTTCCGGTTTAGGTTATAGAACATTTCTTCTTTCACTATTGGTATTCCTTATAGATGACCTTCTAAATCGAATGGCGCTAATTTCGTTCTAATCGGTCCAGCCGTTTTTGATATATGACGTCACTTCCGGTTTAAAAATGGCGGCACAAAAAATTTATAAGAACAAAGGTATCATTAGACGCCAAAAGTGCACATGTGGTAAAATTTTCATATCGATCGGTTCAGCCGTTTAGGCTGTGGCAGTGATAGCAACGTTTCCTGATATCTGAATCATCATCATCAGATAGCTTTTAAAAGGGGTGTAATTTCACTGTTTTCACGGCCCTCTAGCACCCAAACGGCATAACGTATTGTTCCCAAATTTGGTATATGTTGTCAGGTGGGCCATAGCTCGAAATTAAGTTATTTCGCAACAATGTGAGATTTCCCAATTTTGAGATCCAGTAGGCCGAAAATGCCATGTTGTTGCTTACAGTAAAAGTGTTTGGTCTGCTCCTCAGTTTATTAGGCATTTACGGTATGTTGAGTGAGTGTGAGTGTATAGTACGACTTGGCTGGGTGGAGCGACCGCTCCACTAGATTTATAAAAATCGATTAAAAAACTCTTTAAGGTCACGCTCACTACTCAGCCCTCTTAATTTCAACAATCTCTTTAATATCAAAGAGAAATTTCAATCAGTACGACGATGGTTTGATCCGTTAATTTTATTTACGAGTATAAATTCGTACGCTTGGAAATGTATTGCAATCAATTTCCCCTGCAACTACCTGTTGAAATATTTATTGTGTTTCCTTCAACCGGGTGATTAAAGTTGATTTTAATGGTGATTGCAAATTCGAGTTGTAAAACCCGGTAGCACAATCATCACCATTACAATGGAACTAATTTCAATTTCGTTATTTGTCAGCTGTTTTTGTGGCTCTGCCGTAAAGAGTAGGTACTGCTAGTTATGGTGGAGGTGCCAGGTTTGATGTTCCAAGACAGTTTCAGTTACAATTCAGAACCAGTAATCAATTCACAAGAATTCGTTAAAAATATTATGAAACATTCAAATATAGACAACAAAAAAAATAGGTGAAAGGTTTTTACTTTATATCGTAACTTCTGAGCTATATTTTTTTCTTGACTAGAAAACTTCTTATTGTTTTCATTATCGTGATTGTTTTTTCGGCCGAAGTAATAAAGTCCAGTATATTGCGTCCTGTGCAAGACATTATGGCCGAGAAAACCTCGTTGAGAGTTGCGTCTTACTGTTATCGCAGTAATTACAGTTCTTGTCATTAGCCGTGTTGACATATTTGCTTGAATTGCGCTAATTGGAAGCAAGAGAACACGTATTTGCAGATGATAAATGGTTTGCTTGCTTTTTAAGTAACAGCAAGCACGTTAAAACTAGATTTGGTATCTTAACACATTTAATCTGAGAGACTTGATTTCGTTTTCCGAAGCTGAAATCTAGAATTTTAATCAAAAAACAAATCTATTTAGATTTTATTAAGCAAGTTTATAAAACTTTCTATTGGTATTTGTTCTGCTTCCACGGTTTTTTTTCCTTCGCTTTATAAGTTTTTAGTTGAGATATTTACGACTTTCGAAGTCAAGGAAATAAGCATGCAAGTTATGAACAAAGCCTATAGATATCAAAGATGGTCTAGCCAGACAATATGATACTCTCCCTCATTCAACTTGGAAACACATATTAAAAGCTAACCGAAAAACTTTGAGCGTTATATATGAAAGTTTGTAATAATCTGTATCATGCATAAAAAAACTTATCTTCATTTCCCGAAAATAACATAAATTTCAGTAACTTGTCATTTATTCGTTTAACCGGTTGAGTTTTCAAGTCAAAAGGATCTTCCTTATTTTCTACCCAGTTTATAATGTAGATAGAAATGTTCTTCAAGATGCCAAGAAAATTATAAGTGGATTGCAAAATTCTTCGCCAAAAGTTAATATTTTTAATCTAATATTCTCTTTTCGATCAAGTATATATTTCTCACTTTACATAAGTGCCCTATTACTACTTTTCATTAATTTACATATTCTTGCCAAAAATGTGTAAACTTTAAAACGAATGAATTGTAATTATCCATTAATTTCCGAGTAATAAGTGCACGAGCTTGTGATAAACAAGGCGATGCAACGTGCAGCGCCACTGCGGGGTTCGCGGGAATGCATTGCGCGCGTGATCTCGAGCCAACGCTGGAGCTCACTCGTGCAACTAAATTAACCCCGTGTTTGCGTTTCGTATCTCCAGACTCCGTGCTCAGTACCATCGAGTCTTAGCGGGGAAGATTCTCGGTCAACATCGACGCGGAGTTAGTACTAAAAATAGACTATTTGATTATACTTTATGAACGTTGTTTTATTGGAGTGTGGAGTGTATGTGAGCATATTAAAGGATGTCGGTTCCAGAATTGAGGACCTAAAGCAGGGATCGGCAACCTTTCTTGGTGAAGGAGCAAAATTCCCAAAAATTAATAATTAGAAAATAATCGGAGCAGCAGTAGAGGCAATCAAATATAATACACCGAAAAAAAAATGTAATTGCTAGTTAATTTTGACATTTTTACGAAACCCCACCAGATGTTGCCCCGCATGGCGTTTTTTTTTAAGAAAACCAACAATTTAAGGGTGATTCTGGGACTGTATAATGAACAAATTGAATCAAATTACCCTCCAATTGTTGCCCCGCAGGCAACAATAGCATTTTTAGAATTTTACCAATTTAAAAGTGATTCTGGGACTCGAAAATTAACTAATTTAAGGATGAACCATCGCTTTGATTGACTATATTCAAAACATGAGATAAATTAATTCAGAAAACGCATGTTTAAACTTTAAATCATAGTTTTATAATGTAATATGTAGAGAATAATTACGATATAAGATGATGAGGAATTTTTTAACAAAGTTTTCGTAAAATAATTTTGTTAAGAATACAGCAGTGGTTTTGACTAGTTCAGTTGTCCCATTTTAAATGGCCATATATCAAGATTTTCAAACATTTAAATGACATTATCTCAGAAATTCAAGTCGGTGACAAGAGTATTTTAAGTTTTCAATGCATTCAGTATTAGTCGAAGAATATATCAATAGTTTTCTGTTGAAATTGTTGGTGCGGATTAAAAATAATTTAGAATAATGTAGGAAATTAATTCGTTCCCCCATAAGAGCCATGTAAAAATCTCGAACTTTGAAAGCGTTTTACAAAAAAGTAAGGTCGGTAAGGTACATTTATTGATCTTATATTGTGGATAATACTATTAGGAACAAAATATAATGGTTTGGAAAAAAATGTTGGTATAGATGACCTGGCGCTGGTTCATCTTTAAAGGATGTCGGTTCCAGAAGTGAGGACCTAATGGGTGAATAATTGGATCAGTAGGAACAAAACCACTCCATTTCTCTTAGCAAAAAAACAAAGAAACTGTCTTGAAATAGCAAACACGCAATATGTCCACAACTCAAACAAATCCGTAACTTAATCTAACTTACACAACCACGTAATCCTCAGGGGTCATCAATTTTTATTTCTGTTTTGTATAAAGGTTGTGAAGGGTGGGGGTCTATTGTACTTGAGTGGGGAGTTCGCCCCCGTGTTCGCGCCGGTAGAATCTGCAGGTCAGCTATTCTCTTGTCAGAGGAAGTTTCACCCCTAGAGCTTGACTCATGTCGAACCCTTCCTTATACATGAACATTGTCCACCGCACAATACATGCATCGAGGACTAATATTGACCATGTTCCAAGGAGATGACTCGCCGTGGTACGAGGACTATTAGAAATCAAACAACTTATGACTGACGAAGTTGGATTAATACATTAATGTGAGGGTGCACTGCAAGAGAGATTGCATGTTCTGTAGATAAGACTTTATGGATTGGAAGACCAGCTGTATGCCGTCTTTATGCCATTAAAATGATTTTCTGAACCAATATTAAACGATTTGATGCATTTTATACTCAGTTCTACTATATGGTAGTCGTTAAGTCCCAGAAAGTTTTAATTGTTCTACTTAAGTAAAGTGAAAATTGAGCGAAATTAATTTTATATGAGAGTTAATGTGGCTGCTGTTTCCAGATTTCACTATGATTTTACATCCCTCGTTTATGTGCAGAGAATTAAATTAATAGTTAATACCTATGTGTATTGTAATTGCAAAAGATTTAATATTCAATTATTAATTTCACCGCGTTATTTTAATTATTATTTTCTTCCATATGTTTGTTACGAATCCTTCTGAATACTTCCAATGGCATGTGACAAGTGAATATGTTGCAATGACCAATGAGTAACAATGACAGTTGATACTGATATGCTGCAATCTAACGTATTAATTATTTAGCATTTGCGCTGGCCGCTACACCCCAATCAATAACAGAGTGCTAGTTTAATATTAAAATAGTCAGAAGTACAGTTTTTTGCCGATTGAAATAACTAGAATATTTCAATGCGGAAATATGATTAATTGGTATTAAAAAGGTAATCAATTTTAAGCTCATCCAGTGGCGTTTCGACCCAGGTATGTGTGCTTAGCAGGGCAATAAATATTAGTTTCGAAGGCAAAGACCATTCAGATTGTTTTTGAAGGTGGTTCGTTTTGGTGCAAGCTTTTAGGATATCCACATTTTCATATTACATAATTTTTTCTTGTGTAACACACTTATTAGGAGAGACACATAAATTCATAGACTCAGATCTGCTACTCAGATGATATTTACTTTTATAATGGTGATTTTTAAAATTAATTACGTTTTGTAATTGATGCCCCCCCTCCCGATATTCCCCTGAAGATCTTCTTGCGCCGCTGTAAATGATAAGTTTTGTACGTCGAGCACCACCAGCTGGCTGAATATTCTGCGGTGGAGGTGCCGCACTGCGACCTGGCACCTCCACCAAGTAATTCCATCTGACACTGCAGGACACAGGGTTCAAAGAGACCGTGCATGAAGTACGTATGTCACGTATCAGATCTTGATTGCCATGACTTTGCGTGACGAGAGGGAGTCCCGTTTCGTTGGAGATGTATGTCAAGATTTCCGTGAATAATATTTAAATTTTCCTAATTTTTAACACCTTTGTTATTTATTCGATTTCCATAGGGTACAACATGAGCATAAGAAATACGTAAAGTAGACTAGGAGATGGTTCAGCATTGACTATTTCTCACAAATATGTTTCTTTTAGTTTTTAATTTTTCCGAGGGAAATATAGAACCCGAAAAAGGGTGATGTGGATTAATGGTTTTTGTGGGAACGTAACAAAGTTTGACAAGGGGCTGGTCTAAAAAAATTCCAGATTTTGCGAGGTTTAATGTCAAACAAATGGTTCTTGTCAAATAATTAGAATGGTATTACAATCTCATTTTCGAGAATAGCTTTAATCTTAGAGAGACTAAGAAACCTCTTTTATGCATTCTTACGCAAGATTTAAACCGAAGAGTGGAGACTCTTTCATATATTCCTGCGATTTCTTTTTCCATTCCGTACTGGAGAATATTAAGTCCACAAAGGTCCGTTCCTCTTCCTTGTTTAAATTCTATCAGGGTTTTATTCTTGTCGAAAGGAATTCGGGCTGGAGCTGGAATGGTCAAGAACAGCGGCCTCCGGACTCCGGAGAAATAATCGTAAAAGAAAGCCGCATCTAGAGGAGAAAAAATAAACAAGAAAAATCGAAAATGGAATTGGATTGGTTGTAAGGTGATGTAATTCTGTCGATAATATTCGGTTTGCGTTCTGATCAAATCGAAATGTATGAAGTAGAAAATACCTTTCGAAGAAATTGTCTGGGGATGAACCTTTACCCTATTCCCACCCACCGTCCCTTCCTTTCCTCCCACTGGCACCCTTGAACCAATGTGGTTGCAATGTCCTGTGGGAACCGATTGGCTGCGGGATGATGTCCTGCAAATTTCATAAGCCCTCTTCGAGCAGGTATTCCAGTAATATCAGGAATAACCCCATTGTCTATCGTATCAATACTGTGTCTTTCACAGCCCAGACTTTACTTTAGCGAGCAACTTCGGACCTAGCAAGCCTCATCAAGAAGCCCGTTATCCCGTTTCATTTTCGCAAGCTCGGTAGATTGAAGTTGATAGGAAGGTACAGAGGGCGAGACGGGGGTTAATTTAATGCAAATGGTTTAGGATACAGAAATCGGAGCGTCGCTACAAATAATCTATTTAAAGTTGAAATTGGAACGTAGCCATCGCATCCAATTAAGCACAGGATCAATTAGAAGGGTAATTAGACGAAACAAGGCTATTTATCACTGATGTGCTACATTATTTTGCATTACCGTCTTAAAACATTACGTTAATTATTACATCCCAGATTGTAGCTTATACTCTAACTTACTTAATTACTATTTTTAGCAGCGTGGTTTGTTAAAGTGAATCGATTTTGATAATTTTACACGTTAATTGCATAATATTTAATCTGTTTACTACAGGTTTCAAAAATATATTTAATAATTCCATTGAAATGATTTGTCATGTTGGCTTGTGCCCAATATACCTAGAACTATACCTTTAGAATTAGACTGCTTCCAATAAAACGAATAGGTAATGAAACTCGTACAAATGAACGACTAAATGATGACGGCTTCCCGTCTGTGCGTCGGTTTCGCGGAATCCGACGCCGGTCGTGAGGCGCCTCGACGCCGACGTCTCGTCATCGTCGGACGTCGGCGACGCGTGCGACGCCCGCAATCGGCGTAATTATCCAATGGATGAGCGTCGAGCTGTCAAACGCGATGACAGGTGACACTTGCTGCCGCTGGAGGCGCCACCAGTGCAGTGAAGGACGTGGACAATTAGCAACACATTCTTGTCATGAATTTCAGCAACATTTCAAAGAGTATTGGAAAGCAATAAAATTGCTTTTAGCTGATATGAAGAATTCAAGGGTACTCTTCTTCGGTGTTGTTGGTATTTCTGTCAAGCATTGTCTAGGACTTGTCGATATTTGCAGGAATGCTTAGAAGTCATGAATTCACGCTGTTGTTGCTCCACGTATAAAAGTGGAGTCATCCATATTTTATGAGGCGATAAAAGAAGAACATTTCAACCTGAGATTTTTAGGTTAAATTCGATGAGATCCGATAAGACTTCGATATTATCGGAATATCGGTATAGCTTCCACCCGATTGGTCTCTTTTCTTGCGTCACATATGAAGAAAATGGTTCGATCTATTTGATCCATGAAATAAGGCCACCCTATTCCGCAACTATCATGTTCTTTTATCTGTCGTTGTCAACATATACCTCGACGAAATGGTCAAACTTGTGATCTTCATTGACTGGCGAGTATATATAACTCTGGGCTCTAGCTGGAGTAAATCGGAGGGCAATATACTTGTAAGTAAGGAAGAAACTTGCTTCTGTGGAGGATTTGACCCGCTACCCACTAAAGTACTAAAACCTATTGGGTGGGGCCAACGATAAATTGTCTGCTCTCTCTCTCTCTCTCTCTCTCTCTCTCTCTCTCTCCCCCTCTCTCTCCCCCATGAAACGGCGACCGGCCATTCTTCCTCATAACGCAAAACCACCACATCTAGGATGCAAGAACCGCACACATATACACTTAAAGTTTCATAAATACGCACACCCTAGGTCTCGTCTCTCGCCATTCCTACCCCTTTAACTTCTCGACTTAAACTTGTGCACATTCACGCCCTCTTAACAGCGACTAACAAACTATAAATCGCATCGGTGTACACTCTCCCGCACGGTTGAGAATCTATGGTTCAACGAGACACTGCAAAAAGGCACTTTTATGAAGATTCACGGTCTCCTTATTTGCTTTCGCTTTATTCGTAAAAGTTTGTAATAAAAATGAATCTTGTATGAAGTTAGACGTCAAATTAATTATTATTTGCTGGTCTAGCGGTCGTGGCGTACTGCTAATGCATTCTATAAATCTGACAGTGTAATGCAGTTAAAGTGAAATGTGATTGTTGCACATGCAGCGCTAAGTTCTCTTGGTGCTGAGAAACCGCGCGCTGCTACGTCGCATTCTGCGAGATACAAGGAAGCAAGTGCATCGATAAACCCAGAGCATAATCTCGTGCATTTGGGTTTATATCGATGTTTAGGACGATCTTTTAAACGGGGCTCTCGGATCCTTGTAATGATCTCTCTTCAGAAGCACCATTATTAAAGTAAAAAACGTATAAGAACAGGGTTGAAGCGGACCGTCAAGATTGCCCTCTCGCCCTCTATTTTCCTCCCTCACCCCTTGCTGCGCAGACATCGATAATGCTTTTGGCGTGACCAAACTATTTAGCAGAAAGTTTCATCCACGATCGAAATCGTTTGACGATAGCTTTAAAAAATACGCTGGGAGACAAACTTTTTCGTTTTCGTTTTCTGTCTCCGTTTGAAATTGAAGGTCCTGGAATATAGTTTGTCTCCGGCAATGGAACCTGTGTTCCCGACAACGTGTGGTCAAAGACGAAATGCGTCGCGGTAAATCCGCGTCCGGGATTGATTTTCCTGGAGTCCAAGACGCCTCCTGAGGCGGAGTATTGACAGGATTGTTGAAGCAGATAAACTGAACTGAGCAGCGGCTCTGCTTCGGCCAAGAGAGATTAGTTGCTTGTAATCTATGTGATGGCTGATGTGTAGAACCCAAAGACACGAGATTACGCTCAGATTTCAACAATATTTTCGTACAGTATTTATAGTGGACATAGTGGACGTGAAAAAATCTCAAAATGAGTTCATATTGTAAGTTTTTCGATTTGCAAGTTCGATATCCCCAGAATACTTGATATTCTTCGTATTCTATTTGCTGACCTGGTTTTAGTCTATCTTCTTCTTTGAGTATGATCACTTTTGAAGTTTAAACGGCAATATATAGGTTGCCTCTCATAGAAGAAACATCTTAATGGTTTTTCAATTGTAATCATATACCTCAATCGAGAGATAGATAATTCGCATTTTTCTATTTTCTTTCTGCATCGAAACTTAACTTGTGATTGTCAAGACAATGGGTTACAATTAGTTTAAGTCTTACACAAAAGGGATCGAAACCCCCATAAAAACGCGTTTGACCTATAAAAATTACAGATAAAAGAAAATGCACCTTTTCCTAAAAAACAATTTAGCACTGAAGAGTGTAGGTAGTAATTAAAAAAACTACTAAACACGCTAATTCAAAAATGTAAATAAATTTAGCATTATTTTTATTCCGATGGCTTAGATTTTGTTATACCTGGCCAATAAACGGCCAGCAGTATTGAGTGGGTGTTACGTTAACATGGTCACTTTTTGATCTTCCTTCTGTACGTATTTGCTTTAGTAATGAGACTTGGCTTTTGTTTTTCTACCGAGTATTTTATGGGGTTATTATCTACTACTCGTGTAACGGTGTAAGCATGTACATATTATTTTTACTCTCTTGTTGCAACCGGAGATAATGGGGATGATCTTTTCGTTTCTTGCCATGTGTATGTACGTTATTCCGGGGTACATAATAAAAATGTTATGATACATATTAAAAGTGTAAAAAACATGTTTTTTCACTTTAGTTCATCAGGCTAGCGAGCGAGAGTGTATTGCATTATCCAGCACGATTTGGGAATACAGGGGCCAATGAAAACCCGCCGTCATATGAATTACGAAACGTGTTCATACCAAGCAGAATAATGCTCCCAACTTCTCTTTTATGGTAAATTGCAACCTTTTTTCACGATCGTTCTCTATAGTGGTTTACCAAAACGTATTTTTCTTAAGTTCCGTCACCAGCTAGGAGGTTGAAATTGACATATTACCGTTATCCATCTATTTTATTGCTTTTTTTCTGTCACCTTAACACCTTGAAACGTCAGAGTAAGTTCTTGGCGTATTTTGCGGGTGACAAGCGACGCCGTTTTGATGTTGAAAGAACTCGATTAATTGACCCATTGCCGTCAAACAGCTCACAATTTGGTGCGTGGAAGATTGGTCTTTCTTCTGAGCTGTCAGCGATATTGTGTCTTCGGAACTCAATCAATACATTCGACCCCAGGTGAAACATACACCTGTAGTCCGCTGACCTCAACAGAGGTGGATCTTGACCTTTTGTAAATGTTTGGCGCTGCAATAAATAAAATATGAGATCACGCTCGTCGTTTCCTAAAGAAGAGGGATTTTAAAACGAGTTTTCTTTTTTTTGAATTACTTTCCAAGAGAAAATTAAAGTGAATTTCCACCCGCGTGATTCCGCGTTTCGCACCACGCGTGAGGGTGTTTTATTTGACGCACTTTTGAAGACAGTTTAGTTAACAAAATGTCAAGAAAAGATAGCAAAAGCGTTAGATTTTCAACGTGTCCCCCCCCCCCCCCCCAGCCCCCCGGCAAATAGATTGGCTCATCCCTGTGGCGTGAAAGTTGAAGTTAAAGACGTGAGATTAGATCGTTTAGCGGAGCACCGCCGGTAGATGGCTCTGTAAGCAACTCATTTTCCCCGCCATTAAACCTGGCCGCCTTTGTCTCCGCTAATAGCGGCTGTGTCTCGAAACATTACTGTCAATTGTTCTGCTGATTGACTCTGATGAGGTCATGCCAAGGAAGTTGAACTACTTGACCGACAAGACGAGTTTCATCTCGGCGAGATTTCAACAAGTTTACTTGATTGAGCGACGTTTACTTCGCAATTTCGCGTCGGGGAGAAAAACGCCTGGGATTGTGAATGAGGCTATTTCCTTGCTCGACATTATCTAGTTTTATCGATGGCGGTTCCAGCCAGTTTCAAATGCGACTTATACAATCTATTTGTAATATGTTCCTACGGCGGAACGGCAAAAAAGCGCGACGCCATTTTATTTTATCTTTCCATTTTCCTGCAATGCATACTAAAGTCTTGTAACACGGACGCTTTAATTTGGACAAAGTCATTTCTTACATTGAATTTGTATGACGACGATATGCTGTCTTGTTCATCATTTGAACCACGTATTTTCTTCTCCCCTGAAGAGCAAGTACTCGACGCAACGTCAGACAAGAAATCAGCCGACGTGAACAATTTGTTGTAGGATCCACGAGAGACGAGATACAATGTTGTGAACTTGAGTATTTTCAACGATGCTGTCATCGACAGACTACAACTGCTGATTGGCTTCACGCAATTCGCGGAGAGAAAACTAAAACACATTTCTGCAGGTTCCTGGCATCTTTTTTACTGTTCCTCCAGAGATCAGCAAACTAGAGTGAATTGCTCCTCCGTTTCCTGCCGCTTTACATAATTCTGGAACTTGTGATGTATCGACCCAGTGGAAATAAATTCGACCATCAAATAAATAAACGAGATTGTTTAGGAACTAAGTCCCGAGTTCCAGGCCCATGAGAGATATTTCTACAACTTGCTCTACATTATATTCCCATTAGAGTTGCTCGCACTCTCTGTCAAAGTACGTATATGGATTAAAACAGACTAAATCGTTGATGCGATTTTCATGTTTATTTTACGAACGATCGTCTTCGTCGTTTTCGGTAATATTTCAAAATGGATGTTGCGACGTGACGCGGTGCTCGGTGCTTCGCTCGAACTTGCACGCCATTTGCGAACTCGATTTCAAAGCATCCGCAAATAACTCGCTTCGATCATGCACGCTGAAGACTCAATTAAAAGTCACAGGAAAAAGTAGAATTTAGTTTCTAGTAAAATTAATAATTAACGATTATGGATTGAACTACTCTTATAGATATATTCTGCTCAGTAGAGTATACACGAGGGTGGTGAAAGGCGACTTTCTCTCCCCCCCCCCCCCCCCCCAAAAAAAAAAAAGAAAAATAGTGAAACAAGTGCATAGTGGACTGTATTAAACGAATCACGTCCGAAAACGTCCACGACAACAATCACATAAAAGTTCATCTGGATGGTACTAGCTTATTCTACGATGTATATTTCACTGCAAGTTTTGCGAAGGCAACGGGACTCGCTTGGTTATTCAAAGTGTTTTTTGAGTGTTTTTTTCTTCACGCGAACAGAATTTTCAAAAATTAAAGAGTAAGCGCCCATTTTTCTTGACTAAATAATGCCACACACTGGAGTACATCGACTTCTGGTGCGACCTTAAAATGAAAGATATGATTATTTAATTATTAATTAATCGTATTAAACACTTTGAGGTTGTATCAGAGGTACTACTCGAGACGTAATGATGACGCCAGTGTGTAGCATTATTTTGAATACTGAATTTAAATCGGCGTTATCGGATTTTCGACAATTCTGTTACTGCTAAGAAAAATCTTGAAAACATTTTGAAGAACCACGCGCGTTGAAATGTATGTTGAAAAGATGTTGAAAAGTAATAATAATGTTTTATGTTTAATTTCCATTTGAATAGAAATGAAACGGAACAGGTTTGGCTGAGTGGTAACGCTCTGAACTTGTATTCCGGAGGCCCGGGTTCGATTAACGCGGCCGTCCTTCCTGACTGGGGTTTTTTCGTGGTTTTCCCTCAGTCGACAGGCAAATGCTGGGAAGGTACCCTACTTATAGGCCACGACCACCTCCATCCCACCTTCCATCCTTACCTATTCTTCACCATCATCTCCCAATCATCATCATAATCATTCATCCGTCGCCATTTGCCTCGCTGCAGAACAGTGCGACGTTAAGACGGCTGGGTAGTGAGTTTGACCTTGAAGAGTTTTTTAATCGATTTGTATAAATATCTTTTAACAATGTAATTGTTAACAAAATAAGGCTTTGTACGAGTATTCAGTACAGTTCAATGAAAATAACTCCATAGCTTGTAATGGTTTATTAGATTTACTTTGTCCTACAGATGTTAAGTGCCCGAAATTAGTAAAATTATGGCACTAAACATCTGTTGGACAACATAAAACTAATAACTTATTCCAAACTATGATATTATTTTCATTGAACTGTTCTGAATACTCGTACACAGCCCTATTTTGTTAACAATTACATTGATAAAAGATATTGATAAAAATCGATTAAAAAACTCTTCAAGGCCACGCTCACTACTCAGCCCACTTAAGCCCCAGAAAAAAATAGTAACGAAAGGTAAAAAAACGTGTACATTAATATTAATTATTTAATTAATTATTCATAAATTTAACTTCGTGACCTTTGAGCCCCGTCCTCGCGTCATCAAAACTCCGGCATTCGCTACCAAGTCAATGAGAACCCAACACTGCTCTCAGTTGTGTCGTCACTCCGCGTCGCAAGGAAAGCAGGACTACGTCGTGCTCGTGCAATAACACGCGTCCGGCCGATCACTCACCGAGGATTACCTCCATGGACATCGCGCACCCCCGACCGTCAACCGAGCCGGCTCGGTGGCGTTGCGGCCGGACCTTGGCCTCAACGAGGACCCCGCTTCAAGAGATAGACTAATCAAGAGGGAAGGTTTCAGTTGGGAGCAACATGGAAAAGGTTTCGCTCTCAAAAATAATTTTGAAGATGGTATCAATTTTGTCGGAGTGGTAGAATTTTCGCATCAACCGATGAGAACTTGAAAACATCTTGAAGTTCATTAAATAATATTACACCGCCTGAAAATGTTGATATTACACCGAATGTCAAGCGGTCAAGCTGGGCACTGTCAAGCTGAAATACATTTTCCTCAAGGCATGAAGGATATCGCACTTGCATGGCCTAAATTATAGTTGGGTTATGTTAAAAAACAATTCTGGCATTACCGATAATGTGATAATTCGAAATAGAACATGGTATCGCAACTGCAACCGAACCTGAGCCTACCGCGCAGAAAGCTGGGTTGGAGCTCCCAACCTGACTTAAAGATCTTGTAGGCTTTTAACGTGTAATTATAAAATAGCGAAAGGTTAATAAATCACTATAAAAAACAGCATTTAGGCTCACGTGCGAGTCGGATTGTAATTTATTCTGGAGACCTGGGCTTGATTCCAGTTTAGGACGTTTAGGATTTTGTCGTAACCGTCATTCGCCACTCCAATTGTTGGGATAGTTTCCAAATAGCATTCTACTTTCGCTTCTTTCCCACCATCTTTCTTACAAACACTTCATCAATGAGGAAATCCATTTGAACTTTAAGTACTGCACGTATGTGTTATTATTTCTGCGCCTTGAACTAGACCTAGTAGAGAATGAAGTGTCAACGCTCTTTTCATGCAATTTTTCCCGTGAACTTCACCTTGATTCCAATGTTGTTCCAGATACTTAGATAAATTTGTAGTGCAGTAGTTGAGCGCGAATTGCCAGCTACTACTATTGTGGGTGAACTTGGTCGCAAAATGCCCGAAGATTCGGCCAATGAATCTTGAGGGGAACCCAAAAACTAGTATGACCTTCGTCCAATCCAAATTGTAATTGTGGCAGTCATTTTGAAAGAGAATACTTCAATATAATGATTCCCATTTGTTGACTACTTCCAATTGATAGAGCTTGAAAGAATGAACTTTGGGCCATATGCTAAGGTTCTGGAGGCCTTTTCTAGAACGTTTTCCCAATTCCATTACTGATGGAATCCGGTCACGGCCATAAGGATTAACATTGCAAGAAATCGAATTCCATCAGAATTGGGAATTTAAATGTTCTAGCATAGGGCCCCAGATAAGATAATAATACAAGAGTTACCGATGGGGTACGTAATTTGTTTGCAAAACTGAAGGGGATATTGTTCAAAGGGGTGTGGAAGTTTATTGACATACTTAGTCGATTGTGAGCAGTTATTTCATTTTGGAAATAAAATCACTCGCTATGTCGCTGTAGTCGACACGAAAATGCATGGATATTTCGTTTGGAACGCCACAAATTTCCAGCCAAGTCGACGCTTTGGCAAAGAATCCTCCAGCGTTCCTCGGGATGTCTCCAGGGAGCTGAGCCGGGAAGAAATGTGCGGTCTTAACGACTCTGGAGTGAATTCAGTTGGAGTGGAATTGAAGGACTCATCAGACATTCGGGAACACGTACACGCCAATAAGAAGATAATTTTTCTTCCCGTTCAAGAAAACTTAAACGATTCAAAGTAGAACAATTGAAACTGGGAACAACTTTTAGAGTTCTGCACTCTTTGAGATATAGTTAATGTTACAATTAACTTGTACATCTTGAAATTGTGCGAATTGCTCTGCGGGCGTTAGTTTTTAAGATGTAGATGTAAAATTCTGTCGGAGTGAGAGATCGTGCGGAATAAACCTCGTGTTGCTGAGTGGCTGAAAGTTTGCGAGGACTCAGGTGCTCGGCGCGAGATGTTCCGAATGGGGAGGGGTGTTTATCAAGGGTGGGTTTATGCTTGACTGTGACGTCACAACGGAGAGCATGTTTTAATTAGTGGAGGATATGCTCGTGGTTTTGCCGTCACGTGACTCGAGTGTTTTCACAACGAGGGTCAGCATGCAAGTTGCAGTGATATTATAAGGAGGTGAACTTTCAACCTGCCACGCTTCTTTCTTATTCGCCTTTCCAAGTATGACGTCTCGTTTTGGCTCAAAAAATATTCCGTTCAGGTAGCGCTCATATTTTCAACACAAAATAAAAAGGTACATATAAAATCTGAAATCTATTGAAGCGTCTATGAAAGTAAGTGACGTAGATTTTGTTCAACTGTTTCCACTTTGCCCAAGAATCATTACTCTAAATATTTATCTTTTGTCACATTGCAATTATTCTAATTTGACGACAGAGTGGAGGTTTTTTCATTTATTTGTTTATTTATAAGTGATCGCTTCTGAAGGAAACTTGAAAGTAATTTCCTGCAAGTATGGCGACAAGCGTGCAATATTGCTCTATCCATGACAAGAAGGTAAATAGAGAATGTGTAAAGAAAGAAAAACATTGTGCTTTCTATGAGACTGCAATTTAGTCGAAGCCTTTTACTTCCATTATTTACTATTTGTATTAAACAAGGCCGGTGGTTCCATTAGGAATGTGGAGGACGAATCGGTATAAAGTGTGAATAATAGGTTGGAAAAGCCACTCTGCTTTATTGCGAGGACTGCTTGCAAGTAGAGTAGAACCATCGGGTGATTCTGCCGGGTAAAATATAGTCTAAATTCACCCTCTTAACCTTGTTTATGAGGTCATTTCGAGTTGAAAATGCGCCTGGCGAGAACAAGAATTCCACTCATTAAATGGATTTGGTGGGAAATCAAACGATCCGACGGATGCCAAATGGTTTATATTATCTCGCTGTGTTTGAAATGCGGAGTCGCTTTGAGAGATTTCCATAAAGCTGGAGAATATGAATCTGATGTTGCGCATCATTAGAAGAATATAATGGCTGCGAATAACCGAATGCACTCGCCTTTTACAAGTCTTCCTCAAGACATTCTAAGCCGTTTGGAGAATAGAAATGAAGAATACACTCTTTTATTTCTGAAATTAATGGTTTGTGAGCCAAATAGGATTTTTCAGTAGGTCGGTCTGATATCCAAGAAATCTTGGAAAAATTAAAAATTGTTGATGTATTTATTTTAATTGGGTATCATTGTTTCTTACTGGAAAGTCCAATTACTTTCGTAAGAAATATTAAGTCTTTTGGCTGATTGATCATTAGCAGAAGTAGAAAAAGAGTTATATAAAGTGAAACCCTTATAAACAATTTTAAGGGCCGTTTCAATACTCTGTTAAATAAGTTAACACTTACTTAGTGATCATTCAAGGAATGGCTTTGGTTGTTGCCATGACAATCTAGTCCTAATCAACCGTTTAAAAGTTAGCAGAGTATTGAAAGACTGGCCCTAAATCAACTTTCTCAATTGGTTCTATGGCTTTTGGTTTGGTACGTTTTAGGCTGTGTGTTGAATACATTTTGTTGTCGGAGGTTCAACATCCCTCGGCTAAAACCTACAACATAGCTCGATTTTCAAAATAATTTCCACAAAATTCAAAACAGAAACGAGATAATTAATTCGTGAGTTGGCTTAAACCATTAATCCCACGCATGCGTGAATCGTTAACTGAGCCGGATGGAAGCGAGTAACTTGCATTTGCCGAGAAGTTGTGGTCACTTTAACACGGGTCACGTGACACCAGCTCTCGCGCGAAACCGAGCTCCAGAGATCTCACACAATCACACGCGTAGCGAGCAGTCTTAGGCTGCGAACACACGGGGCGTTTTTTTCAAACTCCCAGCCGAAGCGTTCGAACGCCAAGAAGATAGGTAGCATTGAGTCTTATGGGAGCGAACAGACGAGGCGGTTTTTACACGCGGCGTTTTTTTCCACGCCGGCCAGACGCGACATGTCGCGTTTATTTTCATGCCCACCCCGGAAGTCGTTAAAATGAAACGCATTCGTTTAAATGAGAGCAAACACACGGGCGTTTATTTCACGCGACGTTTTTGTACAGCTGACATAGCATGACCTTGACAGCTGCAAAAAACCGTCGCGTTTTGCACGCCCCGTGTGTTCGACCAAGAAAAACGTCGCGGTTTTTTCCACGCTGCGTCTGGGCAGGAAAAAACGCCCCGTGTGTTTGCAGCATTAGGTCACACCAAGTGTTATAACAATACAATCACACACGTAGCGAGCAGTCTTAGGTCACACCAAGTGATATAACAATACCAAACATGTTACGATCTCTTGATGTACCATATTTGGCAATTGCTCCATTTTAAAGGGGAAGAGGTTAAATCAAGTTCGTTCAGTATAAATACTCCACACTTTTCTATTGCTTCTGACATTGATTAATTACGTTTAGGAAAAGACTACAAACAAATGAAATTACTTAGATGAAGATTATTCACATCTGTCATATCCTCGGCTTTTCGTTGTTCTTCTTAGGGTTTTACATGACCTGGTATGGAATCACCTCTGGACTGAAACATAAAATTCTATAAGATTTTTCTCGTGCTTACATGTGGTGTATTTGATCTTTGAAAATTGCATGAATGCTCTTATTTTCCCGAAGAAATTATACATATATACATTTTTTTGATATCATCTCCTGTATTATTCCTATGACGTACAGATCTTATCAGTGCGTTTTCAGAGCGTTTTCCTAATGTATTTTCTATTTACTCTGATGGATTGCTTTCAGTGGGATTAGGTATCGTATTGTATGTAGCTAATAAAGTAATCACGGATAGATGTAGTCTGTATTCGGGTCAGTACTCCAGGGAGCGCTGGCATCGTGCATGAGAGGCTCAATAATTAAATGCAACATATCTGTGGAAAATGTTTGAGCAATGCCAATCTAAAGGCCTATAATGAAACCAATTTCAATAATACAGAGTTCGGTAATGGGTAGATGAGAGGGTGTTTCGTAATCGAGTCCAACATGTGGTTATTTATCTATCATGGATCGTGCTCGATGTACCGGCTAATTGTTCGAGTACTCTTCCTAAACAAATCATGGTCTAATCACTTTTGGTGATTGGATTCTGTCATTCGCGGCGCAAGCCCTTGCTTTTGAAAGTGGCGTGTTTCCGCTGACGAGTCAGTTATCTCATCAAATTAAAGAGAAGCAAATGAGAGTATACACTTACCAGTGAAAGAGGATGACATGATTCGAAACGAGTTCGATATTTATTGTGGAATCCAAAGCGTTCGAGAATATCGCATCGAATTGCTTTTCATAATAAATCTCAGCAGGGGAATTGTCAAGTGAAGAGAGATGTACAAATTGAAACTTTTGTCGACATTCCGTCTACTCTTTCATTGTTGTGATTCCTCGTACTTCATCTGCTTGATGTGTGCTGATGAAAGCGAATGGCAAAGCGTCTTCTTCGCTCGTACATTCGTCTGCTTTTGCTCGTACATTCGTCTGCTTTTGCTCGTGCATTCGTCTGCTTTTGCTCGTGCATTCGTCTGCTTTTGCTCGTACGTCATCTGCTTGATGTATGCAGATGAAAGCGAATGGCAAAGCGTCTTCTTCGCTCGTGCATTCGTCTGCTTTTGCTCGTACATTCGTCTGCTTTTGCTCGTACATTCGTCTGCTTTTGCTCGTACATTCGTCTGCTTTTGCTCGTACATTCGTCTGCTTTTGCTCGTACATTCGTCTGCTTTTGCTCGTACATTAGTCTGCTTTTGCTCGTACATTCGTCTGCTTTTGCTCGTACATTCGTCTGCTTTTGCTCGTGCATTCGTCTGCTGGTTTCACAATTGGTGATGAAGAAACCGTCCAGAACGTTTATGTGTCGATAGATTGACGTACAATGCAAATGAAGACCCAGATAGCAATTCATCACCTTCAGACAATGAAGCTGCTCTGAGCGAACAGTTATTGAAATATAATTGTACCTCGACGGAAGCCAGACGGGCGCGGTTGTTTGAAACGGCATTGTATGTTTTCTGTATTGAATTTCCTTGCTGTAATTAAATTTAAATGACCATTGAATTGAAACCTGCGGAAAATTCCCTATTACATACCACTTCTCTAGCATATAATCAATCACGGGGTTCGAAAGGTGAACGCTTTGAATCTCTCGAATTCAAACCCCCCACCCCCTCCCGCTTCTCTCACCCCATTCCACGTGAAAAACAACCCCATTTATTATTTCCTTTTCGGTTCAATTGTTTTGCGTGTTTTCTCGGTCCTTTGTAACGCCGTAATGGCTAATTATTCGCTTGAAGACCTCTCAAGTTACTTAGCCCCCCATCCGAAATTTATTTCTACGCTAGATAGTCCGATTATTTTCTTCCATTGTTTGGAAAGAGATAAAGGCCCGCGACCTCACTGCTAAAGTTTTCTTTGATCTTTCTACTTCATTCTACGGGGAAGGATTTAATAACGGTATTAAGTCAACGAAATGAATAGATTTTAATAAGTTTTCTGGAAAATGTTTGCTTGATAAGAGTTTAGTTAATTGAAATTAAAATCAAATCACCAGTCACAAGGGTCTTATAGATCCAACGATGGCTTTTATTGCATCGCTTCAGGACGTTATCTGCAGTAACCATTGCTTGGGTCTTTGGTAGCAGAATCTTTCCGCATTGCGTTCGCTATTGTTGCGAAGTAGGCGTATAGTGTGGCACTGTTACTTAATGTCACTGGTGATTCTTGAGAATTCCAAGATAAACTGTGTGAGCATCGGCAACGATCAGCGGCGAAGATTGTAGGTCGCATGGTTTCAATAGATTGTGATACGTGTATTGCTATGATGTTCGGAGCTTTGAGTACTAAAAGAGTTTATTTTACTTATTTTTGAAATATTACTTATTTTATTTTTACTTACATTTTACTTATTCTCACCATTCACCAGCGGCTTTGAAAAATCACATGAATGTTACTTTTTTATTGAATTTTGCGTACCTACTTAATTACGTGTTGAAATTACTTGTTGCATTGAAGCATCTGCATAACACTGGAAGCCCTGGTGCAAATGTACAGTATTTTAAGCAGCTTCCCATATAATATTATATTTCAACAAAATCGGATTGACTTTGAGGTCTAAAGGACGACAACATATTATACAATATCATTATAATCTTCTATGGGAATTAGCATCATTAAAGTAAACTTGTATACCTCAAAGGTAGGTTTGAATTGTATCTTTTGCAGCATTATACAATGTCTATGATTATACGCTTTATCGCCCGTGCTCGCTTTTGATGGAAGCGTTTTCCTCGTGAGTCGACTATATTCTTGTAATGTAATAAATTCCTCGCGGTCTGTCAGTCGACCTGACATTCTTGACCTGTAGAAAGTTTCGCCAGGTGAGCGATCGATATCTTCGCGATCGACTTCTCACACTCGAGGCTGAGCCACGCGTCGCTGACTTTCACGGAACATTTCGGAAGTTCATCACGTGACACGTAACGAGGGGAACTCGTTAATGAGCGAGCATGTGGCGGGCATGACAGGCAGAATGCGCTGCTAGAGGTATGTGGGCCGTGGAGAGCATGAGGTGAAGAGGAGCATGTCACATTTTGTTATTAGGACGGTTAAAGAATATTGTAAAATTCAAAAATTTATAATTTTTACTTTTTCATAGAACTTTTAAAATTCCTGTCGAATTTGCTATAACATGTTCGATACATCATGTGATTGTGGGCTCTGCGAACATTTTTCAAAGCGTCAGCATGTTATTGAACAAGATTCTTTTTCGATATAACATATTTCCTGTAATAGCCGTCTTTCTTCACACTGTATCAGTATTACATTGGTGGCAGAGATGGAATTTGAAATTTAAAGACACAAACAAGATAACATACTTTCTCCAATGGCTTTAAAATAATAAGAATATTTTCCAAGTACGTAACCTATAGCTAAAAGCTCATCAGAGACAAGATACTTTTTAGGTATATAACATATTTCTTGTAATAGCCGTCTTTATACACACTGTATCAAGATTACATTGGTGGCAGGGATGGATTTTGACATTTAAAGACAAAAACAAGATAATATACTTTCTACAATGGCTTTAAAATAATATATATTTTTTTTAAGTACGTAACCTGTAGCTAAAAGCTCATCAGAGACAAGATACTTTTTAGATATATAACATATTTCTTGTAATAGCCGTCTTTCTACACACTGTATCAATATAACATTGGTGGCAGAGATGGATTTTGAAATTTAAAGAAGAAAAAAAAAATAACAGACTTTCTCCAATGGCTTTAAAATAATAAGAATATTTTCCAAGTACGGATAACTTGTAGCTAAAAAAAGCTCATCAGAGAACAGCGTGAACGATCAAAACTTAGAACGTGCAGCTTTAGTCTCGTTTCAGAATCGTTTATAAATTTTTCAAATACATTCATAACACGACATTAGCTAACTACATTACTATGTACATAGTAATTGCACCGTCTGGTAAGTTCACGGGGTTCCATGTTCCTGTAGAGACTTGATGTATAAATTACTCAGATTTCTACAAAAGTAATAGAAATGATAATATTGCAGTACATAATGAGCAGCGATCTTCGTTTTGTTGCATAAAGCGAAGAGGAAGTCGAGTGAAACTCTTGGCAGAGTTATTTGTATTTGGCTCTCAGTGAATACAGAGATTTTGCTCGCTCTCATTCCGAGGTATTATGTCAGAGTCAATATTTGCCCCGTCTCTGCTGCAGCGAGTAGCCGCTGGAACTCTCGGTTTGCTCGTGGAAAATGAGAAGTAGTTTTGAATCTAGTATGATAACTCGGCTCTTGTACGTGAAGAGGACGAATCATTTGTATCTCGATGTATCTAATTGTACATGATTAACTAGGAATACGCTCAGTGTAACGCGTTGATGAGCGAGCACCGGTACGTGCAAATTCTCGAATCGGAATTCCATACCGAAAGCACAGAAAACATATACATCCATATTGAATTGAAATATGATCCACTCAATCAACATAAAAGTAAAGTATCTGCTTTTCATTGAGACTTAAAAATAGCATCATAACACGCAACTGGACAAACCTCAACTGGTACCTGAAGTAAATCAGATTCAGTTGCAGTGGAAAAACATTCATATCGATACTTCATTTCTGACAGATATTAAAAATGTCAATAAGTGCATACATTCTTGACTGATTCGGCCGAAAATTTAAAAAATAAGAGACAATGTTGGTCGTAATGGCCATGCAAAATATGAGTTCGATCAGATTTCTCGAAGACCATTTTTCAACCTATCAGGAGATATTTATTTTACCAATGAACCAATGAACGGATTTCAAAACAATTAAGGTCTGCAAACAGAAAATGGGGTCTTTACACGTGTGCAAAATTTTAAATCGATCAATGAAACGGTGCGACCTGTGTATCGGTTAGTAGCAGAAAAAACAGAGGTCCGTGACAAAAGAGCCAAAAGTAGTCGCTCGCTCAATTATTTCGTTTTCAAGTGTTGAATACAATATCAAGCTTACATTTCGTATGTATGGCAAGTATGACAGTGTTAAATTAGATTTTGAAGAGGCAACAATGCTGTCCACTTTGCGACTGATTACAGCTATTTGCTCTTCAGTGATTAAGTAGTTAGAGAAATGATAAAATTTGTGTAATCGTCAAGAATGTAATAATTGTGTTTGTCTGTGCTGTGTTAACCATATTGAGTAGTTAAGTTGAAGATTTGCTGTCCAGTTGAACTCGGCAATGTTTAAATTGAGTTACTTGTGGCATGAGTGAGCGAAGTATTCAGCTACTAATTGCTTTGCTCTGCATATTTCTCTTGGTAAATAAGTGTCTTTGTGCAGAAAAGTCAAGATATCTACTGACCTCTTCTACAGTTACTTTTCTGCAGACTGTATCTAATCTGTCAAATCTCAGTCCCTGATTTAATTTAATTTTTCGTGAGATTTGCCGGTTATCTCGAATATTAAATGGACTCGTAAGGAAATCGACGAATTTCTTTTTTGACATAATATGTAAGGTAAACATTTTGAATTATTTCATGAATATTGTAAAAATTTTGAACTATTATAATATTTTTTATAAATAATACCTACACCTAGCTATTTTTTTATTCGAGATTATCAAAATAATCACCAAATACATTATTTGTGCCCAAACTCAACTCACATTTTAACGTCAAGTGTATTTATAAGTTAGAATTACTGTTGTGTTCTGTTGTGTTTTGAACCATAATTGAATGGTTCAAAGTTATGATGATTTTTAATAAAAAAAATATCTGCAATGTTTACCATTTAGGGCACCGACGCATTATTTTTCTTGACAAAAGCTATGCAAGTAGCAATTTATCTTGTTCTATATAGAAATCATTCCAAGTGGCTTGACTGTCAGTAATGAAATTCGCTGAAAGATATATGGCATCGCAACATTCTCGTTCGCTCCAAATCCGATGGATTCTTTTATATTCCGTCGGGCTGCGGCTTTGTTGTTTAGTTGCCGCAAGTAGCGCCTTGGTGACACATTAAATAGTCAAGAGTCGAAACCAACTACAGGTCTTTGTTTTTATTTCACTGTTTCACTGTTGTGTTGCGGTGGAAAACCAGATGGGGAGGAAATGTAAAGAGAGGATTTAGAATTTAGCTTCGCTGCTTTTTGCTGAACGATTTAGCTTCTGTTAAACCGATTAAATCCCAGCTTGAATGTCTTTCTCTGTACACTTGAAAGTATTTGTATGAAACGTCTATCAAGTATCGTTATTTTCTCATCATTTGATGTGTAAACTTGAATTTACAGCAATTAATTACACATGAAAGGTCATAGGCACCGTGCGTAGGCGTTATTTTCGCTCTGACATTTTACAGACAGCGCTACTAGTGGCAGAAATCTTCAACGCGGTTACGTTATGCTGCAATCATTACGCATTTATCATTTAATAAAATTCACAAAAGTATGTAAAAAGTTATCTGCTATGAAAATTTTAATGAAGTGATACTGAAAAATACTCTTTGTGTACTAATTCCGTCAGAGCTATTTTGGGTTATTTGTTGACATTGATCGGTTGCTAGGATACAATTGAAGATCTTCTGCCTATTTTGTCGATTGGCGCTAGGGGTATGAAAGCACGGTGCTTTGGTATTGCCAAAGATGTTATGAATGCTCAGTTTTAATAATATATTTGGTATTGCCGGCGCCTTACAGTTGATCGATTATTACGACGATGGAGCATGTGAGTGTTTTGTGTGGAGAAATATGACTTTGCGTGCACAGTAGATCGTAAACGTAATGCTGTCGTCAAACTTCAGTAATTTTACATTGTTTTCAAAGCCTAGAGTTCATGGCTGTATTTTATTAACAATTGTGCGTAATTCTTAGTAGGAGAGAACCACATAAACGCTATACGATGACATCAATACAAGGGCTAAATGGAAGTTTTAAGTCCTGTGCTGAAATTAAGGCTGAGTGCAAACGGCCAATAAAAAATAAAGTTCGTTTTGACTCAATTTGTGCTTTATTGACTTGCGTTTCCGAGACAAAAGCTCGATTCTAATTTCTAAATGCTTTTATTTAAATTGTCTACCTGAGTAAATTTCATGCACGTGCTGATTAAATAGAGTACTTTAATTTGCCGACGTAAAATGTCAGCAGTTTTATTACAATAGTCTTATTCTATATTCCAGGTTGATCGGCGTTTGTCGTTACCGTTTATTGTTGTCAGATTAAGCGTGATGGAGCATGCTTTGGCGCCATTAACTAAAAGATCATTAATTTCAGACCACTCATTATAGGTTTTAACTCAGTGAGGCATATTGCGTAGGTATAGGTATATTGTTCGTTATTGGCTAATTGACTTGAACGCATAATGCTAATGGTCGGAGTGAGTGAGTTATTGTGTTTAGTTCGGGGTGAAAGCAACTTGTGTTAGAGTCATGGAAAATGAATGAGTTTTCTATGCAGAGATTCTGATGTGTAGATCACATTAAATGATAGTTTTATGTGTTTAATCAAAGCATTGCGTTCACTTTTTTTTGCACAAGCTACGTCATAGAGTCTTGGTTTGTGTATGACCTATATTTAATTCAAAGCATACGAAATGTCATGTGCTTGATGTATTTTAATATGATTTTTAATTTATATCAAATTGGCTTTCAAATGTCAAAACCATGTCAACAAAAAACTCGGTATTCGTCCATGAAAGTTTAATTTGTCGAGATTTTTAAATATTTTATAAATTGTTTTAAATTGTTTTCATCCAGACATTCTATTTCCAAGATAATGTAGAATTTTCTCAACTTTATTGAACCATGTGTATACATTTTTGTTTACTTGTAATTGAATTTAAATATAAGATAAAGGTTGAGATTATATTTGAAATACTCTGATACGGCTGCATATTTGTATGGCGTTACTACAGTCAGTCACTGCAGCCTCAACAACTTTCCCGAAGTAAAGTTTGTTGAAGATCTGGGCATTTCAGGCGAGAGCTGGCTTAACGTCCCGTCCGAATGACGGTGTGACAGATACTGATAACAGGTGGAGGGAGGTCGTCACACTAACCCCTAAACACCTCAGACTAGCGAACCAGACTCTTGAATGTTCTCTCCCACCATCCAAGTACTTACTGGCCGCGCTTGTAGCTTAATATCACTGATCTGACGAGGACTGGTGTATCGACTACACCAGACACTACACAGAGTAACCTGCATATGACCGAGTAATTAGTACAATTGAAACGAGTAACGATACAAGTCCATTTGATAATGTTCGAAAATAAACACGTCTGAAAAGTGCACTTTTCATATGCTTGCATTGACATCCCTCGTAATTAAATGTTTATTTTATGGAATTGTGTCAATGTTTTCTAGAAATCGAGAGCATATTTTGAAGCTCATACAAATAAATATCAGATGACACATCGATCTCGTTTTCTCCACAAATGGACTTGTATCATTATTACCCTTTATGGTTCCGCTAGACGTGCACATAAAACAACACTAACTGACATCGTCCCCTACAATATCAAGTCAATTAATATCCCCAAAATAGTTTTATAATCGACTGAGTTAAACAGGTATCTAATAAAATCACAAGAATAATCATTTGATTACCAATGAGAGAAACAGATTCGTGATGAACGCATTCTTGTAGAAACCGGCCACCTGTTGAAAGATATCAAGATCAGAATAAAGTTTATTAAAACACCGAAAGGACGTGATCTTTGTTTTAAGCGAGTGGAATTTGTTTTGTTGGTGAAAGTGTTATTGCGCCGGCGACGTCGGGAGGCTGTGACGTAATAAAACATGGAGTCTTCTTCGCGAGACACTTCGTCTACTTCTCCGACTGAGTGATGGCGCGAGGCGAGTCCAGTCCGTTGCTACGCTACGTCCCAGCGGCGGAGGATTCACTCTCCACACCAAATCATAACACAGACTGTTGCAACAGCTCAGTGCAAATAGCATGATAGCAAAACAAACACGAATATTACATTTGTTCGGTTAATTTTACATTAGCGGTATTTTTGTTTAGTTGTCAGGTTTTCTTTTTATAGCTCTGTCGTTGTTGTACCGTCAGAATATAGATTGGATGCAACTAATTTATAGAATCAGGTGTATTGTACCTACAATGAGCTCAATCGAACTATCCATGATGGGATTACGCTACAAGGAGAAGATTTATTTTATATTTATTTACAATTTTATTTGGTTCGAAAGCTGTTTGTTTCTACTCACCCAATTACAAAACAAAATATTCATTATCTACGAATGGAAAATATAACTACTTCTTTATAATCTAAGTGGTATCTTCTTCTATTATCCGTAGGTACTTACTTTACCATAAAATACAGATGTCAAGTACTTCCTTCCAGAATGGTACTACTAACTACATCTCATAATCTCATAATCCGAGCAACAATTGTATGGCACGAAACGCATTTGCACGGTATTTCGATAGAGTCTGTTACATTCAATCATTCGTCTCATTGCTTTGGAAAATATTGAACCTGCGCTCCAGGAAATAATTTGTGTTTGTCCTCCCCAATGATCCATGATGTTGTCTTGTGTAATGAAATGGCAAGGTATAACTGCTGATTTTACATAACGTCCAACATTATCCATTTGATTCGAGATGTAAATAGTATATGAAATGTTTGATTTAATCAACTGTTAAAAATAAGAATTCACAATAAAGTTTCAACGATAATTCAATTCAATTTTGTCGCAGAAGTATTAACTACTTTCAAGTTGCATTATCAAAGTTTTAGTTGACTTGTCGCGACACTTCCTACGCGCCTGTTCGTCGCGACGCCTCCCACGCGACGCCGCCGACGTGACGTCACATTATCATTCAGGAGCACGTCGGAGCAGAAGTTCGGCTGTACGTGACGATCGACGTGTGAGCGTCATATTGCAATTAGTCATTGTGTGATCACATCCGCGTCACTTGCATGGATGACACCGCGTCTGGAGCAAACCAACAGACAACTCAAACAGACACATGGCGTTCTAATCGAGACAGCAGGGGTGCGATCACATACAATGAGAACTTTCTTGTCACGGTGACAATACCCTAGAAGGCTGTGAATAACAAGGAAGTTCTCATTTTATGTGATCGCACACCCTGGAGTCGCACGGACCTTTACAGCCTTCTAATATAACAATTTATCACCGTGATTCTTATGTCACACTGCAGTCTTCTAAGTTCAGATTGAATGTTTAGATAATTGCATACTAATTGCAAAATTGGACCTTTAAATTGGACCTTTGCAGCTTTCTAATATAACGATTTATCGCCGTGATTCTTATTTCACACTGCAGTCTTCTAAGTTCAGATTGAATGTTTAGATAATTGCATACTAATTGCAAAGTTGGACCTTTAAATAGGACCTTTACAGCCTTCTAATATAACAATTTATCACCATGATTCTTATTTCACACTGTAGTCTTCTAAGTTCAGAATGAAAGTTTAGATAATTGCATACTAATTGCAAAATTGGACCTTTAAATAGGACCTTTACAGCTTTCTAATATAACAATTATCACCGTGATTCTTATGTCACACTGCAGTAGTCTCCTAACAATACCTAGTAAGTCAGTAGTAAGTTAGTTTGTTTCTACCAAGAGGGTAGGAAGTTGGATGTGTGTAATGAGGTTGGGGAACCCTCGCATATCATAACGTTGTACTCAGCGTCCTAAACTCGTAATATACACAAAGTTGAGTGTTTTTAAAAACAAATATAAAGGTATTTTTGTCATTATCTTTCAATTAATAATATTATTTCCAAAAATGCTTTTCGGAGATAATTAAAATTTGAATTTATTTCAGGAATTCGTTTGTTTTTCCTCCGCATGTGCCATAATGGAAATTAGTTTTCACGTAATTGATCAATCTGCTTCTAACTGATCAGGCAAACTAATAGTTTCTCGCGTCAGTCGGTGTCGCGTGATAAACTGTGCCAACGAGCGCAAATTAATGTTCGCTCGTATTAAAATAACTACACGTCATTGGAAACTAAAATCAATCATTTGTAATTGGTAATTACCTCCCCACTCTGCCTCATCTCCGCTAGTTTGATGCTCGAATAACTCGTGTTTACAATCGTCAAGGGTATTAATTATTCTAACTGAATAATTAGCCATTTAACAAAGTATTATGGGAATAAATCGGACGCTTCATCGTGCTTTTTCAACCCCGCACATTTTTTAAAATGTTCGTCTCTGCGAGTGACTTCCATCAGGCATCAGAGTGACAGCCTGCACAGTATCATGAAGCAATTCTAAAAGTTAGGAATCTCGTGCTGGACGATTTTCTCGGTGATCAAGTTCATGTAATTGTTTGATTTGATTATTAAAGCTGAATTACACTTATCAATATTTACCAAATAAATGACGGGAAGAACTACGTGAAACACAGAATTGTGTGTTTACAGATTTGAAATAAGATAGACTGAAGAGTATTTGGAGATAGAAGAACATAATATTTTACCTCGAGAATTGTTTTGAAACATTTTGACCTAGACTCTATGCAATACATGTTTTACTCGTCACTTATGTTTTTACTATAATATACTTTTCGATGATAAAGATTTTGCTATCGGAAGTTTTTCTTCAGACGAGACGCTAATTTAAGTTGTACCAATCATGTCCCGAGAATAAGGGTTCCTTAACTGGAATGGAGGTTGGCACTACTGAAAATATTCCAATTAGGAGTTGTATCTCTATACAAAAGCCAACAAACAACATGCAGTACAATACCTAATGTTACTTCATTACGCACCGCTACTGTTGATTAGCACACATACCAGCACAATACACGCATTCTGCTGTGTTTTGTAACACACGTGTTTATACGTCAACAATCCTCACATAATATTGAAACAACTGCATTTGAAAATGATGGAAATTTTAGTGAAACTCTCACCTGCGTTTTATTTCGCAGGCTCACGCATAGAATCACAGATATAATTGCAAGTCGGTTATCAAAAGTAACGATCGTGTGCTAGGTGTCTGATATAGTTTATGGAACATAATGGATTTGACAAATAACTAAGCCGAATCATTTTGTGCACCTAATTGTTCTATAAAATGTTATGTTTCTCGAAATCAAAAATGTTCGAACTAGAATATATCGTACTATTTGCAACGTCTAGGACATGCATAACTATTAATTATTATGATGAGATTAGGAAAGGATGGAAGACGGAAGGAGGCGGTCGTGGGCCTGTAAGTGTAGGGAACGGAACGGAACTTTCCCAGAATGTTCAACTCGATTGAGGGAAACCACGAAGAAATCTCAGTGAGGAATGTACGTCGGCGGTAATCGAACCCGAGCATGCTGAGTGAAATTTATTGGCCGTGTTTGTGAAACTCTGTATTGAATTCTAAGCTGACAAATGCTTATATTTGTCTTTTAGACAGGTGATCTGTTAATGTTGGAGAAATATTTTACAATCAATTCAATAGTTTAACACCCAGATTACGTGATGCTAAATAGAACGTGATGATGTGCATAATTGACTGAAGCAAACGGATCCATCTCGTTCGCTGTTCAGAGCTTTAGAAGCTTAAATTGTAAGTAAACTTTGAACTGTTTCAATTTGTCGGAGTGATAAAAAAATGTTACAAAACGAAAACCGGGAACTTTGATCTAGATTGTACTGCGATTTGTTTCACATTGCAAAAGTGTTTGATCTGATAATTGAATGGGTCGAGGAGATTATGTTTTTTTATTATATCAATTAATTAACAATTAATTATACCCCATCCAACTAAAGTCGGGTTGGGGGGTGGAGGTAGCTCCACCTTCTTCTAGGGCCTCCTGGGATGCCGAAGTCGGCCGGCCATTCCAACTTCTTCCCCGTCGTCTTCTTCCTCATCGTCTTCGCTCTCCTCTGATTCCTCCACCTGCCGCTCCACCAACTCATTCCATCTTTCTACATCTTCCCACCACTTCTCTCCTTCCACTCTCCTCCAATCTTCGCCTCTCTCCGCCACATCCTCTTCAATGCTGTCCATCCACTTGGTCCTCGGACGCCCAGCCTTCTTTTTCTTCACTTGTCTTCCCTTCTCAAATTCTCTTCTAGGAATTCTCTCCTCTCCCATTCTTTTCATGTGCCCGAACCATCTCAACCTCTCTCGACTTATCTTCAAACTTAACTTCTCCACTCCCAAGTCTTGTCTTATCTTCTTACTCCTGATTTTATCCAACTTGGTCACTCCCGCCACCCCTCTCAAAAACTTCATCTGTGATGCCTGGATTTCTGCTATTTCTCTTCTGCCCATTGGCCATGTTACCGCCCCATATGTCAGGATTTGAATATAGTACAGTTTGTATATCAGTAGTTTGCACCTCATTGGTATACCCTCCTTCCATAACAGCTTCCGAACACATTGGTAAAAGCTCTCCGCCGCTGCTCGTCTCTTCTTTATCTCGCGCTCCACCTTACCATCCCTTGTCACAACACTTCCTAAATATTTAAACTCCTCCCGTTCTTGCAGCATTGCTCCCTGGATTCCAATCTTGCACCTCGCCTTCTTTCCTCTGTCCATACACAATGTTTCACTCTTTTCTCTGCTAATATGTAGGCCATACTTTTCTGTCACACAATTCCATTTATCCACCTTCAACTGTATCTCATCTTCCGACTCGCTCCATATCATAATGTCATCTGCATATATAAATGTTTTTGAATCCCTTCCTTCCACTTCGTCATTCTCCACTTCCCGTACCATCTCATCCATTACAACACCAAACAGAGTCGGTGACAACACACTACCTTGCTTTAAGCCTTCATTTACTTGGAACCATTCTGTCCTCCCTACACTGCACTGCACACAACTCCAGCTGTTCTTATACGTACTCTTTATCTTCTTTATTAGTTCTCCACACACTTCTTTCCTCTTCAAACACTTCCACACCATCTCTCTAGGTAGCCTGTCGTAAGCTTTCTCGAGGTCCAAAAAAACCATCCTTGTAATGGATCCCTCTTCCCATCTGCTTTCCATCAGCTGCCGCAGTGCAAATACTAGGTCAATGGTCGACCGCCCCCGCCTAAAACCATACTGCTCCTCCCTTATCTTCTCCTCCAAGTATAGCATGAGCCTTCTCTCTAGTATCTTCTCGTATATTTTGGCTGCCTGCGATATGATTGATATGATTTGTGATATGATATGATATGATATGATTTATGATATGATTGCGATATGATTTGTATAATTTTAAAATAGAATTGCGATGTCTCTTATTCAGATTCGTACAGTTTTGAAGGGCGGTGAGGGGAGGGTCTGTAGCTACTTTATATTATGGCTTAGTGAGACAAATTTGAGAATTAATCGGAAATTAAACTTTAACTCAATTTTGATTCTTTGTGGCGCCTGAGTCAATTTAATTACGATAAAGTCATTACGTGTATAGGTACAGTGAGATTCAGAAGAAAGCGGTCGTAGTGCCCCTGTGCCAGGCAGTGTGCACAGGGGCACTACGACCGCTTTCTTCTGAATCTCACTGTACACTTTACCTTAATATATCCGTGTCGCCCAAGTATTTTTACTAAGTTGACGAGAAATGTTCAGAAATGAGAAATCTAGAGAGAAATAACTAGATAACATCTCTTCATAATAAACTCATTAATGTTATTATAAACGATTATTATTATTATTTATTATCTGTTTAAACAGCACACACAAATTGCAAAAAACACAGAATACTGAAGACCAAGAAAATGTTTGGTTAAACTAAAAGCTATGATTATAAATTGAAAATATAAAATTAAGAAATTATCCTACCACAATGAAAACAATAACGATATTAAGACTAATAGAAAATTACATCAAATGCAATTAATCCCAAAACCAATACTAAATCATTAGTCTAAACACCTAGTCTAAACAACTAGTCTAAACACAATTAAACATTTTATATGAAAATTGCTAACTATTGACATCGAAAGTAGATTTTCCTTGTGTGTTTCCTTTGTTTCCTCGTGTATTTTTCTTCACATTTAAACAAAAACTAAAGTTGACGTGATATCACGTAGGTATGAGCTAGATTTGACAATGGACGTCATAGAGAGCTCTTGATTTGACACAATAATGCGTCTTCAGAATTCAGATCGATTCCAGCCCATCTCTATGCGCCTCGGTTTCTCGCTCAAGAGCTCCCTCGCATCGTTGGGAGAGAAACATGTTTTCACTGTTAGACGCGTGGAGGAGGACAATTAGCAGTATCTTCAGAGTTCCCGACCGTCAGAATCAGGGGGCGCAAACCAACTTGTAGACGTCCTGAAAGTACACCAACACCCTGACAGATGACGAGTGAGAGATTGATTGATGACACGGAACACAAGTCACAATGAAATCATGAATACTGTCGAGTGGGATTTAATCATTGGTCATAATCTAACGCAGTTCATATTTCATCTTTGCGGAAAGATGCTGTGATTATGTAAGGAACATGTTATATGGACTATTTATTACATAATTTAATTTCGTATTTCTCGTTATAATACCGAGGTGGAACTTTTACAAAAGCTAGTACACTCTACACACTCAATGATGAATGCACTGTTGATTGAATTTATAACTCTGTAAAATCCATTTTGAAGGCTGAGTACGGCAGAAAATCCTTTGAAGTGTAACGTTCCTTTCGCCATGTTTTATGATAATATTATCTCAAATATTGATATTTTTATCGAAAACTTCTATTGATATTCTTTCCTCTGTGGCATTGTCATTTCAATCCCCATTTAAAGAGCTTTTAAAGATATAGTACTGACTTTCATTCTTATGATGTCACTCACAATGTATTTAAATTATTTTTCTTTTTAGGCAGTAAGCCACAGAACACAGTTTGTATAAACATTGTTCTTAGTAAAAAAGTATATGCATATCATAAGCTATTAGTATTAAAAACATCAGAATATAATAAAATAATTATAATTTATCAAGAGTATCCTCATTGGAGTTGGTGTCCTGTTTAATAATATCCTTATATTTTCGTGTAGAATATGTTCATAAATAGTGTAAATTAATCAAGCCAAAGTCCAACGGATGTATAATTTGCATTACTTATTTACATGCATGCAGCTATTAAACTTATAATAGAAGTAGAGGAGTATAATCCACGTATACTGCTTGTAATTAATTAATCGTGTTTTTTCTGTTTCTAGCCGGAAGCGTAACTGTCGCGTCTATTCTCCAATACGGCTTCCGCCCTTCTGTGAAGTATTCTAATCTAGGTAGGTGGATTATTAATTAATCAATAGATCTCCTCGTCACCTTCTGTCCCTCTCTCTCTTCTCTACCTAGCTCAGTAATTAGCGGGAACGAACAAAGAAAGAAAGCTGCACGGTTTGCGTTGTAAGGTGTTATCTTGTTATCACATTGAGGTCATTAGAGTCTTTGGAACCGAGGGACTTTGCTACGCGTTCATGTTGACAAGAACATTGGGCTTTTTTAGGGCATTATTCACAAAAGGTGGATTTATTCAAGATTTTTTCGCTCAGTGCGAGTGGATTTATTCGTGCTTTTGTGTAAAGCGTTCAATGTGTTTCGGAAATTATCCAAGTTCTTTTGTGAAAGGAGAAATTCGTTAAGTAATTACATAAGTTTTTCAACGTGAGGTGTTTTGACTCATTTGTGTAAGCTGTTTTTCGTTATTGTTGAAAAGAGTTTTTGACAATTAATTTGCGTTTTGCATTCTCATAGTCATGGGACTCATGTGATGTTGTTCGCTAGGAAAGTGGGGTTTCTCGTAGAAAACTTCCGGTCTTACTTCTTTAAACAAAGGGGTTGGCTTTGTGTATTATGCCTGTGTTTTCTCGAGGGATTTTCACAGCGCGAAGGACTGAATAAAACTTGGCGCAGAACAGTGCAAAGGAAGCTTCGAGGTTAATAGAAATTAAACTTCAACTTCATACACAATCTACTTATATTCAAAAAGTGTGTGGGTTGGTTGGCTTTTCTTTAGCCGAAGTTTAGACCAAACTTTTGACCGAACAATACGCAAGTTTGGTAATCGATGTCTGACATTAGAACTGACGTGCGAGAAGCTTCCGATTCTTCATCATTATCTTCTCGACGCAGAATGTTCAACAGCTGGTGCAAATTTCAATATTCTTTGCCTCAATGAAGAAACTAAATTATGCATAACAATTTGGCGGCCGGAGGTTTTATGGTACACTGTGTTACGATGTTTACCTAATCAATTCAGTTGGTTGATTGCATTTAGAGATACATCGCGACAAAAAGCTCAGACAAGAAATACTTGAGTTTCCGCGAGTTAAAGCGTTACATAGACAATGCAACTACATAAACAGACAATGTGAAGAACAGGAAAGCGTTTTCATTCATACATCTTTAATTAAATATGACATTGGTTTTGTTTGTGATTTATAAAATTAAATATCCACTTACACAGAAAAGCTTTTACAAACGTTAGTATGTGTAGGATCGATATGTGCACCGTACGACTTGACTGGCGTGGGGCGACCGTCCCTTTAGATACACAATATTATTCAGGCTCAGACTACACATTTACGTTAGCAAAATTATGACTACTTATCTGCATCTGCGACTGTCCTTCATCTCATTTCTCAGCACCTTTTCACTCTACTGATCGTCATCTCCTGGCCCTCCACAACTCCTTCCCTTCCTCTTCCCGTCCCTCCACAACTCCTTCCCTTCCTCTTCCTGTGCCTACACAACTCCTTCCCTTCCTCTTCCTGTCCCTACACAGCTCCACTCATCTTCCTCTTCCTGTGCCTACACAACTCCTTCCCTTCCTCTTCCTGTCCCTCCACAACTCCTTCCCTTCCTCTTCCTGTCCCTCCACACCTCCTTCCCTTCCTCTTTATGTCCCTCCAAACTCCTTCCCTTCCTCTTCCTGTCCCTACACAGCTCCACTCATCTTCCTCTTCCTGTGCCTACACAACTCCTTCCCTTCCTCTTCCTGTCCCTCCACAACTCCTTCCCTTCCTCTTTATGTCCCTCCACAACTCCTTCCCTTCCTCTTCCTGTCCCTCCACACCTCATTCCCTTCCTCTTTATGTCCCTCCACAACTCCTTCCCTTCCTCTTCCTGTCCCTCCACACCTACTTCCCTTCCTCTTTATGTCCCTCCAAACTCCTTCCCTTCCTCTTCCTGTCCCTACACAGCTCCACTCATCTTCCTCTTCCTGTCCCTCCACAACTCCTTCCCTTCCTCTTTATGTCCCTCCACAACTCCTTCCCTTCCTCTTCCTGTGCCTCCACAACTCCTTCCCTTTCTCTTCCTGTCCCTCCACAACTCCTTCCCTTCCTCGTCTTGTCCCTCCACGACTCCTTCCATCTACGAATCCTTCAACTTAATGATAAGTTAACGAACTTCTCGTCCACTACTTTGAATTACTTATTTGTGCACTTGTTTGTCAAGGTGCGAACCAATGTTCCACAAAGAACATTCGAAAGCAGCTTTTACTCTCTCGTTTGATAAATATTTCAACGTGTTTAGCGCTCTACGGAAAGCAGAAGGAAGGGCTGCAGACTTCCAGCAATCAATATATTCTGTTGGTGTCTAGGAGGCACCAAAATAAACATATTTACATAATAATTAATCTTCTAATAGCGTTTCACTTATATGTAACATGTTACTTATGTAAATGTGCATGTTTTGCGACATGAATCACGGGCTGGCTGGAACAAAGTGTTTTCGACGTCCAGTGGCTCACGCTATCTTACACGCGTATGAACGAAGACGTTGTGTTCATGTTCAGATGTTAGGAAGCGAACGAACGACTTGGAAGATCACGTGTGATTTCCTTCAAGCTTGTGCTCGAGTATGTTACCGGCAACTCAAAAGGAAAACTCTGTCTTTTCTGAGCGGACGTTTCGAAGACGACTATCTTTTTATCCGAGTTGACGCTGTGGCGGTTTGTCCGCTTCTTTGAGAATACGATTCAACATAACAACGATGTTTCTTACTTTTCGTTACTTTTCGTCGTTGTTTTTAAACTTCAAAAAAAATCATTTTGTTTAATAGTTTCACATTGCTGACAGCTGAAAACGATGTAACGATCAAGCTGAAAATGGGCTGGTATGCAATTTTAGTTGAATCGTGCAAGAAGGAGTTTTACATGTCAACATTCTAAATGACTCGTGGTCTTGCCCCAAAATGATGGAATTGAAAGCCTTTGTTCTATATCAAAATTTTTCGTGCACAATGATAAGAGGACTGCAAGTATTTAGAATCGAAATCCCAATTAAACTTTCCTTACTCTTCTTCTCTCATTTACGTTGTACTCAATTCGTACCGCTTAAAGCTCATGTAAAAATCTGCACACAATGGAACGGACACAATGCAGATCGATGGATTAACAACTGCTGACCAAAGCACATTATTAGTAGCAAAGAGCTTCTGCAGTGTTAATGGAATACTTATAGTATAGAAATATGCAGATTAGAGTCCATTAATTAATAAAATGAAACATAGCTTGTATGGGTTTAATCATTCATCATGCCAATTATAAATTAAGCCCTGAAATTAACACAAATTATGCTATCAATTCTACTCTGCTGTCAAAATAATGCATATTATTATTATTTATTCTTTATTCACAACGGAACCAAGGTTCCACAAGTGCAATATAATACATTAATAAATAACATTAAAAAAACGACATCCCATTCATTCACATATATCACACAATTCCAGAAACATCTTTTCGTCAGGTTTTATAGTGTGGAGTTACAAAATTGAATTGTAATATTACATTCGAAGCGTTTGTAACGCGTTGCCAAGCGAGCATGTCAGTATCCTGTGATTGCTTTCGAGACCTCAGAATCAGCTGTAAAGATATAGGTACCTAATGGTTTTCAAGTGATGCTGCTGGCGAATACTTTCTCGATATTACAACAAATATATCAAATGTGGGGTCAAATGTGGGGCCATAAATTGTTTGGACCGACAGTAGGTAGTACCTACCTAAATGAAGAAATGTTTAAAAGAGTATTTCGAAATTGCGTGTATCAAGATGCTCGTAAGGTTCGTTCACTTGTGGTGAAAACTCCAGTGTTGTCATATCTGCAATGTTGTGAAAGCTCCAGTGTTGCCATATCTGCAATGTTGTGAAATCTCCTATGTTGCAATATATGCAGTGTGATGTGAAAGCTCCAGTGTTGCCAAATCTGCAGTGTGATGTGATAGCTCCAGTGCTGTCATATCTGCAATGTGGTATGAAAGTTCCAGTGTTGCCATATCTGCAATGTAATGTGATCGCTCCAGTGTTGCCATATCTGCAATATGATGTGAAAGCTCCAGTGTTGCCATATCTGCAATGATGTGAAAGCTCTGGTGTTGTCATATCTGCAATGTGGTATGAAATTTCCAGTGTTGCCATATCTGCAATGTTGTGAAATCTCCTATGTTGCAATATATTATGCAGTGTGATGTGAAAGCTCCAGTGTTGCCAAATCTGCAGTGTGATGTGATAGCTCCAGTGTTGTCATATCTGCAATGTGGTATGAAAGCTCCAGTGTTGCCATATCTGCAGTGTGATGTGATAGCTCCAGTGTTGTCATATCTGCAATGTGGTATGAAAGCTCCAGTGTTGCCATATCTGCAATGTTGTGAAAGCTCCGGTGTTGTCATATCTGCAATGTGGTATGAAATTTCCAGTGTTGCCATATCTGCAATGTTGTGAAATCTCCTATGTTGCAATATATGCAGTGAAAGCTCCAGTGTTGCCAAATCTGCAGTGTGATGTGATAGCTCCAGTGTTGTCATATCTGCAATGTGGTATGAAAGCTCCAGTGTTGCCATATCTGCAATGTGATGTGATCGCTCCAGTGTTGCCATATCCGCAATGTTGTGAAAGCTCCAGTGTTGCCATATCTGCATATCTGCATCTCGTGTGAGAGTGAGTGGGAGGGTCGATCTCATCTCAAGATGGCGGCCGAGATCGAGTATACTGTTCAGTCTCACGCATCTTGCTATTATAATGCGCCAGAACTTCGTCATCATAACGTCGGGGCTAAACACAAACAAAACAAACTCGATGAAAATCAATGTCACCCCCAACTAGCGGGTTCCTATCCACGTAGAACACAAGGAGCTACGACTATAGCAATCAAAACCAGTTGTGTAGTAGAAAATTACAACACACGGAACAATATGGGTCGTACAATCGACGAGAACTTTGATGATGATGATGATTATTTTATCGTATTATTGTTACTGTTCTGTGTGCTAGAGACATTAAACGCTTCAAGAAGATGGATAGGAAATTCAATTTACCGTTCTCGAGCATATTTTACGCTAATTAAACATTTATTCTAATTTCTGGTTTAATTTTGTTGGTGCTCATTTCCCTCTAAGACACTTTTCTCTTTTCACTGCTCGGGGGTTTCCGGGAAATGATTTGTTCCTCTATGATATCTAAGGAAAATATAATTTATATATAAACATCATTAAAATTTAAAAGTAAAACAAACGACATTCAGGTCTTCTGAGTCTGCTAAGCCTCGGGACTTGTCTCTAATTTGCTACAAAAATACAACAAAGTAACCCCGAGAGTTTCTTATGTTTTCTGTCAGAATCGATTTCATTTGCTGAAGAAACCTTTTACACCGAGAACTATATTTCTTTTACTTAGTTAATTGGTTTGAGTTCTGCAATGAAGTTGTACATACACTCAATTGTTCGCGAATCAGTTCAAATGAGTGGTTGGAGTTCTCTCGGATACTTAATGTTGCGGCACTTGAAGCCCAGGAATTGTTTTATAGCCTGCCATCTAGCCGCAATGCAGGCCTCACTCTCTCGGATGTAAATTGGCTGGGTTCGTGCGATATTCCAGGATGACCGGAAATGATTCCAGCCGCCGCGTCTGCGCACCTCGATCAAACCTGCGTGTTTATTGTCATAACACACGACGAATTATATTATTATCAACCTGGATATTTGACATAGTGAACACATAACAGAAACGCCAGGTACTCCGTCGATGCTCGCGTGATGATAGGCCGCCATTAAATTATCTCTCGAGATGATTGAGTGAGCGAAGCGAGCGTCTCCTTTTGACTCTTTTGACACAAACCTCTGTTTTTTTTTTTGTTTTTTTTTGTTTTTTTTTGTTTTTTTGGCTGCTATCTGGAGCAATAGATTTTGCACTGTTTCATCGATCGATCTGAAATTTTGCACACATGTAGAGACAACCTTCTCTGTTTGCAGACCCTAATTTTTTTGAAATCCATTCATTGGTTAAAATTTAAATAAACATCTCCTGATAGGTTGAAAAATGAAAATGGTCTTCAATATATGTGATCAAACTCATATTTTGCATGGTCATTGAGACCAACATTGACTCTTATTTTACAAATTTTCAGCCCTATCATTAAGAACGTCTGCACTTATTGACATTTTTAATAGCTGTCATAGATGAAGTATCGAAATAACTGTTTTTTCCACTGCCACATGGAGTGATGCTATTTTCACGTTTCAATGAAAAGCAGATACATTTATGTTGACTGTGTGGATCATTTTTTAATTCAATATGGATGTATATGATTTCTGTGCGTTCTGTCCGCATTTCCAGTTGGAGAATTTGCACGTACCCGTACTCGCTCATCAACGCGTTACACTGAGCGTTTTCCTAGTAACTTATAGACGAAGAGTGAAAGCCGCTAAGAAGTTTGTTTTCGTTTTCCGGGTGCCCATTTGTGCGGAACTGTCTACTGGAATCAATACCCGCTCTCCATTTCCCGCAAATAACTTTAAGTTTCTTTATCGATTTTATGTTAACTCTAATTTAAAGCTACACTAAACGAAATGTAACTTCATGTTCGTTGTTGGTTTTGGTCTTTCTTGATAGAGAAATCGATTAGTTTGGTGACAGTTACATGGCATTAGACCTAAACCTCTCTCTCTGCTTCTCTGGATGAACCAACCGCATAAAACTAATTTATTCATGCGCGCCTATTCGTTGTGAATACGGCGCCGAGGATTAACAGCAAATGTAACTCGAAATATACACAAAATGTAAATGTATTCAATGTAGAATTTTTCAATGTGTGTTTGTTGAAATTTGGTTAATTATTGAGAATCGCCGTAAGCGCGAAGCCGTATGTGCAGTCCAATCGGCCGTGGAATCATATCTTGTTTGCGATATACACATATCCGGTTCCGCCGATAAGCGTACATTCCGCTTCCGGTTTGGCATTCAGCGCGATTTGTAAAATGTATCTCTGCTTCTCTGCGACGTGCCTAATGACTGTGTAAATAGTTTCTTCACGGCAATGTCACACTTCGTGATTGAATATGAAAATGTATACGTTTTTCACATCATTTCGGAACTGTCTACATCGTTTCTGAAAATGATTTCAATTGAAGACAATTTCCACGCGGATTTCGAGTCTAAAATGTGCTAAAATTGTTTTCGCAGGAAACGGCATTTGCAATTCAGGTTCGTGTAATTTCCCAGACACTGATGAAATCACCTAGTAATGAGTAATTAAAATGTAAGACTGAAAGTCAATAGGGGTTAAACGAATTTTGTCAATTGAGGGTTTTGCCTAACTTCATGTGGAAATTGATTTTACCTCAGACGTTCGCAAGCACACAGTATAAAGTGAGTAAGAGCAATTACACCAGTAAAACGTGAATAAGAACAGATTACCTCTCACTGCTAAACTCGGCAACGCGATTTTCCATCGTCGACGCGTTCCAGAAACTGATTCCAGTTACAGTCACGACTCAAAGATCAGTTTTCATGATTAAATCCAGTTTGTCTTCTGCCTGATCTGTTTTCACGGAATAACATGTATATTAAAAGTTATTTCTAATTAGGCCGCTCGACTCTCAAAGGCCCACAGAAGCGAAGTGTTTTTCAATTAGTACCCTCTTCCTTATACTTATACCTCTTTTAATTATGAAAATGTCGTTTTTTCATTTTTACTAGAAGAAAGAGTTTTAAATTACTTTTCTTACAATGCATATCCATCTATCAAGTATCCAATCTTACATAGAAACTTGTAATATCGGGTTTGCATAATAATATGAAGTTAAGAGACTTTTTTATAAAATATTTCGCAAGACCGTCTAAGGCGGGACACAAAGGATGTAGCAGGAGTCTATACTTCAAGTCTTTATTTTCACTGGCAACTTCATCGAGAACGGCAATTTCACCTTCCGGCTATCCGCACTCGTCCGCCATTTTCTATTTCCTATGTCAAACAAACATCCAATTAAACGCGATGCCCGCCATTTCATGGCTGACACCAGATCCATAATTGGCCGTCATCTCGAATTGCAAGCCATTGATTGGGAGCTTGAAACACGTTCATGATCCCAAATCATTTGATCCATTTGATCCATTCTGCCGTCAACATCGCGCCACAAACTCGTTACTTGTTTTGTTTTCGAAACACATCCGTCCTGTTCGAATATTCTCAAATTGTACCTCATTAAACATTAACACCCACTAAATCGGACTAAATATTTGATCCTTTTGGCAGAGTTTTTTTTATTTCAAGCACAGCGACATATCGACATTGCATAGATAATACGATGGTCTGGTAGATAATTCAAACAGACCGCTTGTTTTGTTTCGAATGTCAAATGATATAGTAAGACCACTTTATTTATTCAAAAATGCATTAATATTCCAGACGGGAGACAGTTTTTTCGCCGGGATTTACTTCTGTATGACGTTTGAACGGGTGTAGGCTAAGGGTCATAGGCTGGAGGTTAATATTTCATGAGTCGCCGCGCGCAGGCGCCAAGTGACGACGACGCCGGGTCTCTGGGGACGTCGGGATGCGTCCAATCTGTGGACGCGAAGATAAAGTGGCGCTCAGTTAAAACACTCGTCCAAATGCCGAATAAGGTCGGGACAACGACACAATATAGTCTTGTGGCTGAACGTGTTTGTTTCTTATGCGCTCGCTTCGGGTTGCGAGAGCTTGTTCGATGTTGTCTGACAGAGAAGACTGTCTGGCTCCTAGTTTAACTGAGTCAGTCGCCGATTCTACGCGATGGTCTCAGGACAAGGAAGTTTAATGTTATGAAGACGTTTGTATTTTGGTGCTTAACAATTTAAAACAATTCGGATCAATTATAAACCGTATTATTGAAACACATGTGAAACAAATCAAAACAAATCTTAATATTGTGGCACGTGTAATTTGGTTTAGGTCTGGTCAAAGATATTATGAAAACTCCATATTCATAATATCTTTGCCTATATCAACATGAAAACCACCAAATCCCACCACGAAATTATCTTCTTCTTTGTTTTTATTAATGAAAACCACCAGTCATGGACCGATTTGCAAGTGCGTTGGTGGAGGAGCCGCAGCAGATCATGGTCCTCCACCAAACTGACATCAATTAATGAAACTACGAATAATAGATTTTATAAAAACAAGAAACCACTCCGATAACGGAGTATTATCAAAACGATCGTGAAAGAAAGCTCTTTTTTATTTTCATTCCGTGAAAAGAGGAAATTTTCCTCCCTCTGATAATATTATCTTCTCATAAATAATTTCTTCTGACGAAAGGGAATTAGTCAGTGATGAGTGAACTGGATTCGCAGCGAGCATACGCGCATGCGTGTGAAGAGATAGCGGCCTCGTTGGGCTGAAATCATCTGAATTATCAATGAATTGCGACGAATGCGGAACTACTGATGAGCGAATTGTGAAGACAGCCGAAAATGGCGGGGGGTAAAAAAAAACCGTCGGAGGGAAAAGTTTGATAGGAAGTGCGTTGGTCTTCTTGTTTCCAAGTTTCATCCTCGCGATTTTTCATTTTTTAGGATGTCGAACTGTATTTTTCAATGCCAACTCGCTAGGAAATCATGTTTGCAAGAAAATCTTTAACTTTTTTTAAAGTAAAAATTAACGCGGAAGTAGCAAGAGGCTTTTAAAACGTTGATTGAATAACGCGTTCAAAACTTACGGAGTTACAAGATTTATACTTTTATTTGATTGCTCAGTACGTTTTGGTCTATGTAATGTCCAAGAAACACAGATCAAGTGTATAATATCTGCAAAAAAGTAAAAACGACCAATAAAACAAAACATCTCTATGTGTTAGATTAAGGATACAAGACATTATAGAAACTTTTTTTAAGAATGAAGTAATTTGTTTAAAAAATATGTATTTTATGCATTGAAATATAGCTTGACCAAAAACTTAAGAATAGCACCGAGGCTTTTACTTAATTTTTTTTTTTTTTTACTCCTTTATTAATAACAAGAAAATAATACAAATACATAATTCCACAAAGCTACATGTAGCTAATCTGTGGAGATGATTCACACAAATAAAAACAGTAACAATATAACGCATTTACGGAGCTTCAAACAAATGTACAAAGAAAAAGGAAAATACACACATTATAATAATAAAAAAAGGCAATTCATATTAAAAAAATAGCAAATGACAATAATTAAATCGGGTTTCAATATTAGAAGTGGGTGAATTCTTTACATGTAACAATTTTACCAAAATACACAATCATAATTAAATCATACAAAATTAAAACTAATCAGTAGACATAGTCGAGAAAACCATAGTCATAGTCAAACGTATTAGATAATTTTTGAAAATGACGTACACTCGGCACAACAATAATTGATCGGTGAACAAATTTAAATGACTGCTGGTCATGTTCCGTACCAATCAAAGCTTGTTATTATCATTAAAATGTGAGGTCACCTACTAGAGTGAGGAAAGGAGATCGCTTGGTGCGATCTTACATTTTTCAGTCAATCAGATTTCTTGAACGATCAATTTTAGTTGTGCCAAGTGTACCTACAGTTTCTTTTATATGAGAGTCTATGTTTACCTCCAGCGATGTAAACGACAGAGATCATTGCAGAGAGACTGGCGTTGAGTTTTTCTCTCAACTAAACGTCTCATCTCGATACGTCTCTGTTTGTTTACGTGGCGTATTCCTGGGGTCGCTTCTCCGCCAACGGCTTAGAGCAACGTCAGCGTAATATTCGCTATTATGTAGGCGTGACTATTGTACGCGATGCAACAAAGAAGAGAGAACGACGCCGCGATCTAGATTCGACGCGACGTCGAGCGTCGGTTCTTCGCTCACCATTCGATTCTCTGGACCTTTTGCTGTGTCTTCAAATGACTACAAATGAAATATAGACAGTATTTCAGTGTTTTCATGATGCCCCGCTTTTCTGCGTGCGTCATTCTGAAATATATAAATAATACATTTTTTAATAGAAAAAAACGCAAGCAAATGCTGGCCCATGACAATCTGTTACGGAAGAAAAGCAGGAAAATACGTATTTTTTTTCGTGAAGTTAAATTTGAAAATGAATTCCCTTGACAGATCTTCGGAATCCCATCGCTGCAAATGTGTCTGGGCTCGTCTCCGCTCCCAAAGTAGAGGTCTTGTCGCACTCTTCCCCTCTTGACATCATTTTGATCAAAATTAAATTTGCCGCATCTTTTTTGCTCAAGTCCAACTACTCCTTAATTCGACAATTAAATTATTCAGTTTTCGTAATACTTCTCAAACAATTTTCGACATTCTTTAGACATGACGGTTTACATTCCTCTCATTGTGTTTAAGTAATTGTTTCATCCTCTATATAATACTGTTATTTGGCTCAATATCAACCCCTAAACAAGGACATGTTTTGTCATGAGTCTATCTTTTCACGGAGTTTCTCTTACTTATGTTGGCACAGGTTTCGAACCAAGAAATTTTCCTTGAAACTTCTACGAACTTGCTTGTTTTCGGCTAAGAGGAATTAGTTCGGTTCTTGCAAGTCCCGTGTAAGAAGTCTTAGTGTAAAGTTCGCTTTCACTGGCGAATCGTTGTGAGTGGTTTGTGGAATCCTCACGCATTATCCCCGTAGGACAGGCTGAAGGTGAGAGAATTTGACATGTTTCGTCGTGGTGTAATCTCTCGTCGTAATGTGCATGTGCAATGTCCAGCCTCACATGCAGAAAACTGTCGGTAGCAGCTTCTCCAACTGATTTCTGTTTCTGTTGAAATACTTTTATTATTGGAAGTATCAATTTACAATCTAATCTTAGGGACCAAATTGCCATTAGTTTAATCTTCAGTTTAGTTAACTCCACTTCGGGATATGTCGTGTATTAACATTGTATACTTCAGCATAGCTTAAATAAACTGTAGTCAATGTACCCTGAGGTTAAAGTAAACTGAGGAAATAAGCTTCGGAATTAAATTGCAGTATATAATGGTAATACACCGAGTTTTCTGAAGCGGAGTTTAAGCTAACTGTAGCTTAATGTCAATTCCGTCCCTTATACAATGCTTCGAAGGCTAGCTCAGTTTATGATTGGTACCGACGTATCGTGTGAACCGACGTGTGTGATATTCGAATCCTATTTTTTGGTTTAAAAAAATTCTTTTGATAGTTTCCATTATTTTTAGCAACTGAACTCAGTTAAGGGGGAGCGCCCTACAATGGAGTCCTGCTTTCGGGCCGAAAAATGTAAAATAAACAATAATAATAATTAAGAATGAACCGAAAATAGCAGTATGCTCGTGAAAAGATTACTGAATGGCGGTTAGGTCTGGCTGGATAACGTCGAATGTATAAACCAGATTGGTAATGTCAGCGTTCATACAATTTCTCGGAGAAACTTCATTTCAAGTTTCTCACTGGACTTACCAATCTAACTTTCTTAATGGAAATCGTCACATTTCGGCAAGTACTGTTGTTTTAGAATGTTACTGAATGTTAGCTGTCGCCGAATGTATATCACTTTTTATATTTGTCTATCAAGAAAACAAGGAACACGACTGCATGGGGCTAGAGAAATGATGGACGTTTAGGGCTCCGGTAATAACATTTAATCAAGTACCTATTCAAAAACTCAATTTTACGTATACGTACCTATACAAAATAGTAATATGACAAGAATTATGATTATTTTAAATCTAATCCGTAACTGACTTCCATCTTACCATACAGGTGTCGCCATCTAGTATAGCTTATACTTGAGTGCGGAAATGGACTTGTAGATTATAGGCATTCTATTTGAGCTTTATGTGGCTGATTTTCATACGTTTAAATTGATATTCCCAATTCAATTTGCCAGCCACACACTGTTTCCTTGTATCTAGATCGATTGCGTTTTCTATTCTGTTTCGAATCATAGACAGTGTGAAGAGCCGCAAGAATATGAGTAGCACATATTAATTACATCGCGCGGTTTCACAACTGTATGTTGATTGAGTTTCGCTAGACGTAATGATGGTTCCAGGGGGCGCCCCAAGGGTCAGCGTCGGAGGGGGAAGGGGGGGGGGAGGGATGGGTAAAAGCTGTTTCTGTTCATTAGCAGCTAAGTTAATTAACGTCGAGGCTACATGCTCGGCCGGCAAGTAAGCGTGCTGCGGCGTCGCTACGTTATTAGCATTATGTGACGTAGTCGCGGGAGGCGTCGGAGGCGTCGGGTTTAGTCAACACCATGATTCATTCATTACCATGCTGTGGGCGCGTGTTGTGAGGATTGAGGCGACGCTTCGAGGCAATTTGTAAGACGCTAAATAGCGTCGGGGGGGGGGGGGGGGAGTAATCTTGTTTTGAATACCTGTTGCGATCGACAGCTCCGACAAGATATTGGACGTGCGGGGGTGTGGGGGGGGGGGGGCAGCAACTTTGTTTGTAATTGTGTTAGGGGATAGGGAGATTTAATTGGATATGTCTTGCGTAGGTTTTGGTATCTGTAAGCTATTTATGTTTTCTTCTTATTATGGGAATAATGTTGGTTGGTAAAGTAAATCGGAGAGGTAATTCTGCTGGTAGAAAATGCGACGTGTAAAAGTCGTGTCAATTGGCTGTGGGCCATTGGCGAGTCACGTGATTTCAACACGAATAACGTTCCATTGGGCAGATGTAAGGATTCTCACGATAACACGATTATAATTGTAATGTAAATAGTTATGTTTATACGAGTAGATATATTGAAATATTGACACAATAGTGAAGTGGATTGCTTTCGTGCTGATTCTTATAGTTTTCTCTAACAGGAGCCATCATCTTCCATATTTCTTTCTTTGTTTCTTTCTTTCCTTCTTTCGAGAGTACCTACACAAAAATAAGTTTATCTAAAAAATACATGAGGAGCTTGTTTTCAAATCGCAACATGAGATAAACTCTATTGTCTATTGACAGTAGACAAAAGAGAAGATATATGACATGTACATGGAAGAGATATGAAATCCTGTGTTTACATAAACAAGTACAGTGTGGTTATTGTGATTTTTTTACTAGTTTGAATATTAGGTTTGGTAAGCATTGTTGCTCTTTATGTGTTTCCACCCCGAACAGAAAATATGCTTGATGGACATGTAACGATTTATAATCAGGCTGCTCACATCATTCTGAACTTTCATCCGTAATATAAATTCAAATACATATTTAAATAATCATGAAATAAGATCATGGATGGACCATCGGAATATCGTAGCAAGCCTTGCTCGGACATTTGAACTAACATTCAAGGGGTTATTACCGGTTATGAAGACCTGCCTTGAATCATGAAATAAATGCTGTCTTGCTGAATCTATTATAGAAGTTCATTCATAATAACCTTGATTTGTATTCAACTTCCCCCCATTCCACTACAATGCTGCTACACTGTGTTGTTGCAATCATGAAAGTGCTGTACCTGGAAGGTGCAAGTGATGCAGATAATGATGCGTGGGATTTAATAATAAAAATAAATATCTTTATTTTTAGAGCGAAGTTAAGCCAGTGGCTTCTCTTCCACTTAACTCTTTTGTTAACATAAGTGGTACAGTGTCAAGTAAATATGTGAATAAAAGGAAAATTTTACAATGTATAATTCGACTATGGATAAGTTATTGATTGACATTAAGGAACAAAAAACATATGGATAATTAGAGTAATAATAACAAAGGCAATAGTAACAGATACTTGAAGGAACTGAAAACTTCATGATTAATTAAATTACAAGGTATGTATGTAATGTGATGTGCATCTGCAGTAACATCTGGCTAGGTACTTATCTACAATATATTATTTATTAGCTCTATTTCTCTCCAGGAACATTTTTTTAAGAAGTGGTTTAAATAGCTTGTGCTGTATGCTGTGCATAGAGTTTGGGATCTCATTATAATATTTCACTGCATTAAATGAAAACGATCTTTGGAATAAATTCGTAGAGTGTGAATGTGAAGAGAGTTTATTTTTACCACGTGTGTTTACTGAATGAATGTCTTTTCTTTTAGTGAGTTTGCTATGGAGGTATTCTGGTTGTCCAGTTTCTAGGATTTTATTGACTAGGTTGCATATATGTAAATTACGTCTTTCCTGGAGTTTGAGCCAGCCAACTTCTGCATAATGGCAGGAAATATGATTTGGTCTCTTTAAGACAGGATCGTAGCGTCTAATGTTTAATGCGAAACGTAGGCAAGAGTTTTGCGCAGTTTGGAGTCTTTTAGCGCTCACACTGTCAAGACAGTTTCCATAGATAACGTCGCCGTAATCAAATTTTGAGATTATTAATGATTCAACAAGCAGGAATTTAACTTTTCGTGACAAAATATTTTTAAATTGGTACAAGTGTTTTAATTTGGAATAGCATGATTGCAGAAGGGTTGACGTATGCTTTTTAAAACGTAGGGTAGAGTCGAAGTGTAGACCCAAATTTCTTACATTTTCTACAATAGGTAACACCTTTTGATCCACCAGGATATCTGTGTTCTCATTTTGAATGAAATTAAGTCCACTGCGATTGCTCAAGTGGATTACCATAGACTTGGATGGATTTAAGTGCAAGGCATGTTTCTGTGAGGCAGACTCTATTAGCTTAAGGTCACTGTTGATTCTTTCCACTGCTGTAATCTTTTCTGATGGTTTATAAGAATAATATAGCTGAGTATCATCGGCAAAGCAATGTGCAGTACAGTGATTAACTAATGCGATGTCACATGTATAAATGGAATACAGCAAGGGAGAGAGTACTGAGCCCTGCGGCACACCTGTTTTGATTAATTTATAGTCGGAATTGTTAGGCCCTATGTTGACTTTCTGCAACCTGTTTGTGATAAAAGATTTGAAAAGCTCCAATGCCCTCTCGTTCAGTCCAAAGTAGTGCAATTTAGAAATGAGTAAAGTGTGGTTAAGGGTATCGAAGGCCTTGGAATAATCTAATAATACCATGGTCGTGATAAGTCCTTTGTCCGAGGCTCGTAGAATATCATCAGCTATATTTGCTAGTGCTGTTGTTGTGCTGAAATTTTTCCGAAAGCCAGATTGCCAAGCAGGTATGATTTTATTAGAATTGCAGTGTCTGTTTAGTTGTTCACAGATGGCTTTTTCAGCAAGTTTTGAGATAAGCGGGAGTACACTGATGGGTTGCAGATCCTTAAATTCAATAGGGTTGGTTACTTTTGGAAAAGGTTTAACAGTAGCTACTTTCCATATATTTGGGTAGTAGCCTTCATTTAGACAGCAATTAATTATATGAGTTAGATGAAATGAGATATTTCCAAGGCACATCCTTAGCATTAGTAGTGAAATCCCATCTTCCCCCGTCGCATTTGTCTTAATATCGCTCAAGTAAGTACACATCTCTTTAACTGAAATTTCATGGAATGATAGCAGAGAATCCGATACTAATGGAGATCGATTAGACGAGTAAAACTGGATCAAGTCTTTGTCCGGAGTAGTTGCAACAACTGAACTGAGAAAGTAGTTGTTTACTTCATTGACATCGGATAGTTGTTTGGGTATCTCAATATTGTTACTTCCACTGTGAATATTAAGCTTTGACAGTTTTTTCCATACATCATTATACCTCGGATCGTTTGCTTGGGTCTCTAAAAATGCTTTTTTCTCAGCACGTATTGCTGTAGTGACCGCATTACGCAGAGATTTGAAATACGTCCATTCGTCAGCATTCTTTGATTTTTTCCACTTCTGGTAGGCTTTGTCCCTACTTTTCATCATTTCCTTGAGGTTATACGTGAGCCAAGGTGCCTTCTTCTTTTTTACTCTAATAGTTTTAATAGGGGCATGTGTGTCAAAAAGTTGGATAATCATGCTATTGAGAGAGTTTATCTTGTCATCAATGTCATCTAATGAATATATGGTATTTGAGTGATAGAAAGCCGCCGCCGGATGGTGATAGGATTCCAGGTGATTTAGCGCCGCCATCGAATTGTGTTGTGTCAGAGGTTACAATACGCCCGTGTGTGGCATTATTTAGTATTGTAAACTTGATATGGTCGCTTATATATGTGTTTTTAAATTCTGTTGTGTGAAGACAAAAATAAAACTTTGAATTATAGGGCATGCCAAAGATAGGACGATAAGTTGTCCGCCGTAAGCGTCACAAGCGTTTTGTGGGAAAGTGTTTAATCTTTATACTGAAACTCTTTGGTTTTAGTATCTTTGGACTACACTCAGCTGATTTTGTTGACATCTTGACAGCTGGCAGTTCAAACCTGTGTAGTTAAAAATTGTCGTTCTTAAGTAATTCCACGCCTAGTAAATAATCATTTAAAGTTCCATTGTTACCCTTAAATCATTGGAAATCATCAGTGTGGGTGAAATGAAATGGTGTGGTTATTAGACGGAAACCGTCATTTTTCAAATTAATTCGAAATAAAGTCACCGCCATCTATAGTTGACTGACATTGCTTTTTCCCACAAAATGCACTGTGCTGCTATTTGCTGGTTGTTTCGCTTTGCACATGCCCTATCGCAAGCCAACGCGACTGTGTTGATGAACAAAATCACCTTGTTTTATTCAGATAAGTGCGATGCAATTTGCCTGAATTAGCTGGTTTCTTCTCTCGTCTACGAAACGCATTTGCAGATCTGTAATCGCCTGTTTGCGTGCTGCTGTTGTGTTGTTGGGACATGAACTAGAACGCTATTTGCATCTGCACGACAGCGTCTTGACAAGGCCTAATGATCACTCCAGTCGAGTCTGAGCAAGACTCTCGAGCATCTTTTCTTCCACAGACACTCTTTTCGATCTTCTCGTCGCCTACATGTTGTATGTAGTTCATATTTTTATCTTCACACAGATTTATCACAGATTTATCTTCATGTATTTTGGAATTTATTAACATCATTTGTTTATATCCATAAGTAAACCAGTACACAAATATCAGTGCTGTGTAGTACTACACTTCGTATAAAGATTATCGTGCCAAATGTTGAATAAGAATGATGGTAGATTGAATTTCTTGAATACTATTTTGTTCATTAAAACTTGAACATCAATGTAACAGTATACGTAGTATAATAGTATCACATTGAATGGAGTGCATTATCCAGATTGTTTTGTGTGGGTTTCTCTACTAATGGCTTATAGAAATGATTTTTTTGTGAGTGGTGAGGGGGGGGGGGGGGTTGGAGTGGCAACTTTATATTACTTCCCAACTTCATTTACACCCATTCAAAGGGTGTCTAATAGGAATGTTTGACAACTTCAAGCTGTTATCACAAACCTATAAAAAAGTAGTGCTTAAAATGTGAATTCAGTTAGCTTTCTATATTTAATATTTGTTCCGTAGGTGTAGTAGAAGAGAAATGTATGTAGCCTAACCCGCACACTAGACCGCAAACTAAGGGGCTGCTTTAGCCAAGATATATCATTTAGGAAATAAAATAACTTTCTCAAACATATTGTTGCTCAAGAAAGTTAACATTTTGACATGCTGAGCAGAAATTAAGCTAAGTTCGTAATATTTTGTACAAGAGTTTTCGCACGGGTCATATTATCTCGCAAACCGAGTCTATAGATTCAATGCTCACATTTTACATCTCTAGTCAGCAACACCGATTTGCACTTTCAAATAATATTAAAAATTCAACATTATTTTATATACGCAATTGGTTAGTTTCCTTGTAGATGTCATGTCTGATAATGTAATGATGTTCTATATTTATATATCCAGGGCATTAGAAGTGATTGTGATTGGTTTAACTTATCCGTGACACGAAGTTCCTGTAGTTCTGAAGAATCGGAGGGAATGTTGCGATGAATCTGCCTCACATATCCGGAGCAATATCTACCGCAGACTCTGACCCAATTCAGATGAAAATTATTTGTCATTTCATTTCACCAAACCGCTGTTGACGATTTTTTGTTGCTTTGAATCGTCGGGATAAACATGTCCCGCATAACGCTTTGTTTTACAGCCGAAATGTGGATGTAATTGCTTTCAATGATGGTTCTGTTTATGATAAATGCAAGCACGTATAATAAATTCCCTGCAGTGTCTGAAGAGTAATAAAATAAGAGTCGCATTATGTATCATACGTACAAGATATTGTGTCAGATAAATCTGATGCACATGGTTGCATTGATCGTGCATCCAATTTAGCAACATTTCCATCTCTTTTAGATTTATTAAAATCTTCGTCGCGTAACGATTTGCATATAAATTCAGTTGTGACAAAATGATGTAAAACTTTAGTTTAATATGCGTTCATATAAACGATGCAATATAGTAAATGTATTTATTATTATTTGTTGATAATATATCCAACCGAGTACAATACTCTACAAAAACATTCTTTTGACAAAACGTACACATTATAATATTTTGAAATTAATTTACCTACAACTTGTATATCAAATAGTTTGCCGATTTATCCACATAACTTTGCCTTTGTTGTGTTTCTGTGTCACTAGACTGAAATATGTGTGTAACAATGTATTTTTCGTATGACCTACATCTGCCACCAAATGTAATAAGCTTACATATTATTGAAACTACATTGTTTCATGCAGAAGAGGGAATGTATACAAGATTTATCTTGAGCTGTTTAAAATGTTAATTAAGTTATATATTGTGTCAATACCGATTTATTTTGCATTAGTCCCGCATCTGCCACCAGATGTTGTGAGCGTACATTGGGATTTCATCTCGTTGGTTCATCGAAATGCAGATTATCACGAGTTTTATCACTTACTGGTTGTCATTAATGTTATTATAATTTTAATAAGTCGTTAATCATTTGTGTTTCATACTATCCATTTCTGCCACCATTTGTAATTTCGTACTTGCTCACTGATCTTGTTCTTTGAACTCTCATTCAGAGTTCATCGCAGAATTTATGTCTTGTCATGAATGAATCGATATTTGAACTGAATTTAGAACTTGGCTGATGTACACGGTCTCGACTACGCCGGAGGATCTACACGGCCCAATTTAATACAACATATTGGGCCTGTTATTTTTTATTTTACTAGTTTCAGTTGTTTTTTTCACATCGTTAAACTTCTCGTCCTCTTCCTGACACGAGGCTGACTGCAACTTCTGCGCATCTCTTTCTATTCCTGTCTGAATTACACTTATCTACAAAGGCTGGTCATATTTTTTTATAGCTTTCGTGGTTTCCGTCGTAAACGTCAGATCACTCAGATTTATACTTTACGATCAATTTGATGGAATCACGGCGATCGTAAAGCAAATGAGACAGCTGAAAGTATCTCGCGCTATCCGACGAATCATAATAAACCATCGAGAGCATTATCGAAACGGTCGTTATTAAAAGAATCGGCGTCGCGCTCGCCGTGTTGGTCCTTTTATTCTACTCTTGCTCCCGCCGAGGCAAATGAGATAGATCTCTCATATTTCTGACGTCATCAACAATGAGTCCGCCAGCTGTTGCAGCAGATCATAGGTGGAAAAACAAATATTTTCCCATACACAAAAAACACGTCCATGCAAATTTCAGTTCACAAACAAAAACATGATAAAACTACGCTTGCGTCCTCTTTTTCCTTAAAGTTTTAATTTATCACAGTTTCCCCAGTCATCCAACAGTGGTAATTTTAGTTGCAGCTCCCTGGAGAGCAATGTCGCATTTCATCGTGTTGTGTCGGACGCGAAGTTCATGAACAACGATTGTGAAATTAAACGAGCGCTACTAAATTTCAAGAAGTTAAAGATTATTCCCCGTCCACATTGGAACTCCCCCCCCCCCCCCCCCCCCCCCCTCCACTCAGGAGCATGTTGCCCCGACCACAACATATGAGATTTGGCTGGAACACACGAGGCACATGGCCACTTCCTCCTCCCCAATATCTTATTATACAGCTTGCGTGGATGCCCCCCCCCCCCCCCCCACTCAAGCTCGCAGGGGCTGCACCGTCGAGTTAGACGCTCGCTAGCAGCAGTTCGTTTTCTACCGCGCCGCAGTTCACTTCTCATGTCAGACTTACGTAGTTTACTGTTCTAAACTCTTATTACTTTCTTAAAGCAAAAGCACGCCACACTGTTTTTACACGAAGTGAGATTTTCCAGATATTTCATACAACATTGTAATATTGTGAGTTTGAAGTTTGCTTGAAATTGGAATGTTGGAATGCCCGAGTATGTGTTTGAGGTTATGAATGCATGTTTTACCCGGCTAAAAGTTCGTCGTGGAGCAATGAGTTAAATCATAAACATCCACCTCCTGGACCTCCATGGTGAACTTGCACTGGATTCGAGGTGGTATCATAAAGGTAAGCATTTCGTCTTTGTGGTGGGTTTCAGGATGGAATTATTCGCAGCATGTGTGTGGAATATACACAACATTTAGAGCATTCACGTCACGGAATTGCTCTGGGATATACTCGAACTCTATTATGTGTGGTTCTGAGGTGGTACAGGCACAGTTTGTCTGTAATTTCACTTCTCTAATTCACAAGGTGCGTTGGCGAGAGTGTAAAGTGATTAGTGCGTGTGTAAGGCTACGAAACATTCGGCTACGAGAAGTACAGATTTTCAAACACCGAAGCAAATAATTTTATTCTCTTTGCTAATATTTTGCATTCACATGTTTTGAAGTCCGATTCCATAAAAAGCTCAACTCAACTTTGTCCCCTATTTAAAATATTTGTATAAAATTTCACTTAATGTGACATTGTCAATAATGTATTTCACTCATTTGACATGAAGTCGATTTTTAATATGGGTATCAATTCGTTTTTAATGTTTCTAGCTTACTGCATTTTCGTAATCGGTCCCAGTCAAAATAATCGTCCTCGAGAGCTCGTGAAAGTTAGATTGGCAACACTGTATTATGCACTCCGTTTGCGTGAAATACACTCTTCAACCCGCGCCAACAAGTTTGAACTTTAATATTCATCTGTTTGACATTCTGCGGTGAATGCAACATTATTATAAATTTAAATTTGCCGCGAATTATGTGACATTGTAAAGTGCTAATGTAACTTTTAACTTTTTACGTTTATAAACATAAATGTTATGAGTGACTGTTTTTGAATTACAGGAACCTAATAAAAATTGACCTCCCTGTATACCTACCTATCATTTTCTGCCAGCTAGAGTGTAGTACTACATTTTTATTTGTTTTAATGATCCAACACCCAAGTAGCTTCTGCACACGCGGGAGGTAATAAATTAAAAAATACACTTCCCCACGTAATAATAATGTTCATAACGATAATTATAATTATTAATTACTGTCTGAAATAAACAAACTAACATAAATAAATAAACTAACTGAATAAAATGAAATTATAATAATAATGTAGGACGAAAGGCATTGCAAATCTTAAAGATACATTCAAGTCTAGGGCTGAAGAAAGTACGGATGCCTCTATGAAAATAGCTCAAATATTCAAAAAGTTCATACAAAATTATTTGATCGGTAATTAAAATTATAGACAGATGTGATTAGTGCAAGAAAATTTAAAATCATTCATTCTACTTTTACGTGTTTGAGTTAACGTTCTATTAAAATTAGGTGCTTGAAGGAGCAATTTTGATTTTTCCACACGAAATTTTAAAAAATAATTCAAGAGTTCCTCACAATCAGAGAAATTATAGCTCAAAATTCTTAAACAAAACAATTAGAACAGCCAATTGTAAATATGTATGCATTTCTTGTAAAAGAAATCAAATGTTAGCTACTCCATACACTGTGAAAGTGTTTGTCATTTATCCAAATAGTTTATATTTATGATTAATGAAGATAGTAATATTAATTGCAGTGGAACTAGACCGGAAACCATAGCGTGTTTTTACATTCGCGGCACAGAATGCCGCATTCTAATCGCATTTCTATAAATCTCTTTGCTTAAGTTGTATACAGAGCTAAATAATATATTCTCTTGGATTTGAATGCGGCGTGCTGTGCCGCACGCATGTTCCGTGTGCGTGAGTGCGTGAGTGCGTGAGCTATTAGCCAATCACAATCGCTCGTGAAGCATCTCTCAAGGGTAGAGTGGAACTTGGTTAGGGAGGTCAGGGTCCATAGAGGCCAGTTTATAATCATGTCAAAGATCGTATTGCATTCATATTGATAACAAGGTAGTGTACCTGTTACTTGACATTATTCGGTTCGTTCTACAATTACCTTTTGATATGATCGCTAACATTACCTGCTGGTTTCTTAGGATAGAACTATAAGAACTTTATTGGGATCTGCAAGTCAAAAGAAGTAAAAATAAAATCCTGTGCCTTGAGTTCTTTTAAAATTTAAAATTTTAGCGAGCACGTCTGCCAATTGGTACTTTACCTCTGTTTTTGTTATTGTCCTGGCTTCCCTATTCTACAAACAAAACGAAATATTTTTTGGCAACTGGTGTTCTGGCTACTCAGGTCACACGGTTTTTCCTATTGAGCTGAGGTATGTTTAAAAGGTGTGTGCCAAATTTCAACTCGATCGTATCAACTTGTACATGATCTTGTGATAATCACAAAGTATTTTTTAGCATAATCAAATTGTGTAGTATCATCTATAATATTTGTTTTTAATACAATCCTTGATGGGTGTAAAAGTAAATAAATCAATTGGAACTATTCAAGAGTCACTAGACCAACATTTATTTACACTTTAAAATTTTTGTATCTGAAATTATTATTTTGCCTGACAAACTATTAGAAAAATCGACCACAAAATGGAGGTGTTATTTACATTTAAAAAATGTATTTCTTAAACTCCTAAGTTTATCTCTTCCAAATTATTTGTCTTGTCGTTACCACTTGTTTCCAAGGTCTGTAGATCAGCAACTCAGACGCAGCGCCATTTTGTCAAAACCACTTAACTGTTCTACATTTCAATCTATTACCAACGGCATCCCTAGTTTATCATTTAAAACGAATCAACTTCTCGTTCTGTCGTTGTTTTCTGCACGCCTTGTCATCTGTTGTTTTGAGTGACATTCTGGCGTGTCCCTAATGTCGGCCATTGCTGTCAGTGTCGGCCATGTTGATTGTTGACGACTGACGAGTGTTGGCAGTCACGGCACACTGGATCATGATCATGCGAGTCCGTGTCTTCCCGTGCCACCTCGACTCGGAGTCACGTGACCTCTTCAACAGGCTCGGTCAGATGGTCGACAATGTGAGACTCATTTTCGAAGATGGCAATGGAATTTTTTGGGTAAAGTTTTAAAAGTATATGTTTTTTTTATTTATTTATTTATTTATTTATTTATTTATTTATTTATTTATTTGACCAGATTGGTTATATACATAACATAAGTCACGTCAAAAACACAAAATCCATTAACATTCATTATTACAAAAATCAACAAAACTACAAACATAATAAAAACATTTTTCCATGAGAAATTTTCTTAATACCATTTTAAATTATCAATTATCAATTTTGTCTTTATATCAATTAAACTCAAAACTTCGAGGTCTTTATGTAAAAATTTAAAAAAGTTTACACCCCATGTAAGTAGGTCCATTTTCAAATGGCTAACCTATACCTAACTACATGAAAGTCACACTTAAATCTCACACTTTAATGTATAGTATTGGTAAATTAAATCTAATGCTGTCGTTTAGTCGTGACACTACAACTTCAAACACTATGGTCCTATATACAAACTTCTTTTACCAGATGCATCAACATGAATTATCGGCAAATACTAAACTTGACAAACAAGAAAATTACGAGAATACACCGGTTTCTTGTTTCAAATTGTCTAATTCTTCCAAATATTATTCCTCGGTATCGGCCAAAACCTAAACTACTGGACCGATTGAGCTGAAATTATCAACAAATGTGCACTTTTGGCGTCTGATGATATGATAGACGGTTTATGAAAATTTGGTGTGCTACCTCGAAACCGGCTGGACCGATTGGAACGAAACTAGCTCCAGTGGGTTCCGATGATATTGACTAAGTACAAATATAAAACTACTACCAGTGTTATCAAATACAAAATCAAATAAAAAATATAAAAATTGGTCCGTTGTTTTTAGTGTAGACAATTTTGCCATGTGGCTTAATGTGGCCTTTCAAATCTTTCAAAATTTTTGACATTTCTGCTTATCTCACCAGTCGTTTTTATTTTTAAAAATCTTTTCTGCTCTTTTTTTTGATATCACTACTTTTAAGTTCTATTTTTAGGAGAGGATACTTGGCCTGTTTTTTATTATGGGTAGAATATTTCATGCAGTATTTCGTGAGCAATGAATCAAAATTCCATTATTGTTTGCAATAAATTGTACCTGGGAGGTTTCCTGAGATTGACGTTCGCATGGTGTGTATGATCAGGTGTAGTCCTGAATAAACTATGCTCGCAACACGTCCCGTCAACTTTTCATATCCAGCCCAGAGAGAACGAATAAAATATTCTATATTCTCTATATAAAACGATTTCCAACACACGAAAAAATATATGAATCACACTTGCTGCTCCGCTCGGGTAGTTGTGTTTTTACTTTTCAGCTTTTTATGAGGGCTTTGTTTACGGCGTACATGGTGAAATGTGGGTGGGTGGATGGATGGGTGATGATGATAGGGGCTGACGGTATGAGGGTGCTGCAATCATTTACCCCCTTCTGAGTTTATGCAAGAAGATATATGCACATACATAGGTACATATTCTTGAAACTATTTCGTCTTCTCACTGAAATGGTAAAATGTTAAAAGCTTTATAGCGTAATTCAGTTATGTTGCCTTTTTTACGGTTGAACTTTGAAGCTATGATAATCCGGCAAGGGTGTAGTCTTTATGACTTTTATCTCGAAGCACCTTGGTTAGCGCCGTCGAGTCTAATGCATTGTAACGAATACAGAGCACGGCACTCGTTCTTTTTCAAACCGTCGTAAATTCTACGACCACTTTTCTTTAAAATGGGCAATGCGAAAAAATGTTCGGTCACCAAATTGTGTACTTTTGGACACGAAATCGATGTGGGAGCTTTCAGTTTTATGTTTGTGATTTAATTTGTCTATTTGTGATGATACATCTCGTTTTGATGACTTATGAAACTCGGGTTTTATTGACGTATTTTGGGGAAAGTAAGAAGAAAATCCAGCCATCAATCATTTACTCTACGGCAGATAGGTAGAGACAACGCTTCGGTCCAACCAAACAACAGAAAGGTAAAGTCGGGAAAGTTCCGAATAAAGTTCGTCTACGGAACTTCTGAACTCAGTCCTGGGTCGAAACCCATCTCCTATAATATTTTTAGCGCCTACATTTTATATGGTAGAGAAAGGGTGAAAACGTACTACTACACATGTTATGTTTCCTAATACTTATAAACATGGTAAGTCACTGCAATTAACTCGTTCTTTTAAAGTAAGTAATTTATATCCCCATAAAAAACACTTCGTGTAAAAATACCAGCCAAGTCTCTTCAACTAAAAAAAAATATGAAATCTAAAAATTCTGCACTGAAAAGTAGTGATATCAAAAAATTAGCCAAGTCAAAACTTTATTTGAAAATCAAAAAATACTTGGCGCATCGTGTACTTAAATAGCTTGGAAGTATAAGCCAATTATAAATTATACATGAAATATACATATACATAGTATACCTATAATGCCCTAAAAAAACGATGCGCCAAGTATTTTTTGATTTTCAAATAAAGTTTTGACTTGGCTAATTTTTTGATATCACTACTTTTCAGTGCAGAATTTTTAGATTTCATATTTTTTTTTAGTTGAAGAGACTTGGCTGGTATTTTTACACGAAGTGTTTTTTATGGGGATATCACTCGTTTTTTTAGTTTATTCTAACAACTTGTGACACATATGAAATGAACAATTACTAAATTCTTTTAAAAAATCATCACCCTTTACAATTTCGTTACCACTAATGAATAGCAGCGTATGGTCCTAAATAATTGCTTTAAATGATCTTTCACGAAGAATAGCAAAGGTTTCATTCCAATCAGTCAACCCAGTTCCGAGATATGGAAACACTTCGGTTTTCAAAATGGCTGCTGAACTTTCTGCAATGCCACATAGAATTTATTTCTATAAATGATGTGTATCATTTTAAGCTTTCTGAATATGTATTTATTGTATAGGAGGGAATTATAATAATTTATACATTTGAATGACGTCATTTCCGGTCTCATAAATAGGAAAATTCTATTTGTACAGTTCATATTCCATAGAGATGGCCATCCGAATCGTTTGGCGCTAGTTTCATACCGATTTGTCTACCAGTTTTTGAGATATGACGTTACTTCCGGTTTAAAAATGGCGGCTGAAATCTCTGACCCCTTGAAGTATATTTGAAACATGATTATAATTTTATAAGCTGTCTCAAATAGTATATTTATTGCATCAAAATAAAAATTTGTGAGATTATTAAAATGTGTGACGTCATTTCCGGTTTAGGTATGAGAAACTGCAAATATTATTGATGATAATACATAAAGTTGACCGTCTAAATTGTTTTGCGCTGGTTTCGTTGAAATCTATTTAGCCGTTATTGAGATATGATGTCACTTCCGGTTTCAAAATGGCGGCTTCCGGTTGGTTTTATAACAAGTCACATGAGACGTCAAAAGTACATACGTTACATAAATATCAAAATAATCGGATCAATCTTTGTTGCCAAAAAGCCAATCGATGTATTTCAAATTTCATTACGTCATTTCCGGTTTCTTTAACATAATGTTTAGACTTTTGCTACTTATCATGCATATAGATGACCGTCTGGATCGTTTGGCGCAATTTTCGTTCCAATCGGTCCAGCTGTTGACGAGATATGACGTCACTTCCGGTTTCAAAATGGCGGCATAAAACCAGTTATAGCAAAAGGCACCTCAGACGCCAAAAGTGCATATGTGGTAAAAATTTTAAATCAATCGGTTCAGCCGTTTATGCTGTGGCCTGTTTACCATATTTTAGCTCCACCCTACTACTACTACGGAGATTATTATGAAAACCGCCCTAAAACACTGTTTTCACGGCCCTCTAGCGCGCAAAGGGCGTAACCTATTGTTCCCAAATTTGGTATATGTTGTAGGGTGGGCCATAGCTCGAAATTAAGATATATCGCAACAATGTGAGATTTTCCAATTTTAAGATCCAGTAGGCCGAAAATGCCACTTTGATGCTTACAGTAAAAGTGGGTTTGCTCCAGCCTTTTTAAATGAGTGTGTGCGCGCGCCGTACGACTTGGCTGGCGTGGAGCGACCGCTCCACTAGATGTGTTTACTTATACATTACCACAACCCAACCTCAACCCCAACAATATACTCCCTATCAATAACTTAAAATTCCAGCATGAATAGATTTTCCTCCATTGGAAATCTCTGGGTAGGAAAATGTTCGCCCATCTACTTTCCTCGTCTGACTTCACTGGAAGTTATCCAGCAAAACGAGTGTCTCACAATAAAAAGCGATGCCTCTTCCTGAAAGTGTACGACAATTTATAAATTGTAATAATTTATTAGTTTGGGAAGCACCAGACTAAAAGCCTATCGATCTACACACTGACAAATTCTCCGTTCTTTGGTGACCCTAACTGCTGTCAACACGACAAAATAATATATTCCATTGTTTACGGCGCCATGATCGTGACTTGCGATACGAAATACTATTATTTTTCAACCCATTATGTTCAATTTCTTGGAACTTTTATTTCAACATTGACCCCGAATATTTAAATCACGCCAATTGGGATTTCAACCTCATTGAAATGACTTCCGGACATGTCTTGATTCGGGTGTCAGGCACTTCTCTGTCCACCAATCGTATTGATCAATGCGAAGCAAAGAAATAAAAGTCATACTATGATTTGTACGGCTATTAGAGTAGGTTGTATTGATACTGGATGTGAATGTATGGTTTTTACTTATGTAATAATATTCTTGTATGGCGTTTATGGTTCTATATTTTGGAGAAACAATTTATAATTTAGAACAGTTTTTAAATCTCTCAAAATGGAACAAACAGCGTATTCCTGGTCCGTCTTTCAGTCTCATTCCCAGTCTCGACAAGACCCAACAGTCGACAGTCCAATCGTCTATAAAGATCAATAAGAAACTGTTTTAGGTCCGATAACCAGTTATTGCTTTTGATAAGCTGCAACATCCCAAATAGAAGGTTCAAACCGCGTTTTCTTGAAGAAAAGTAGTTCTGGGGATGGGCGGTGGGATTCAGACGGGTGGCGAAACCACGATCAAGTCCTCAGGAAGGACGTCTGCGGGAATTGAACCTGGAATATCCGTAGTGCAATTCCAGAGCGTTGTTGTCTGAGCCAACAACTTGTTCGATCCAATCGATCTGAAAAATTTGCACACATACTAACGTAATCTAAGCGGTCTCTAGGATCGTTTTTGAACGGGATCCAGTGATTGGTTGATAAGTGAAAATGGCCTGTAGCTCACACCGTTCGACGTATCAATTCGACTTTTCACAGTTGAGTCCATCTAATAGTTGTAGGGTTTAATGGAAATATGTTGATTGGATAAAATTAAAATCAATGTATTTTGTGTTTTTTGACATTTAAACTAAAACCGTTTGACCAATCAACTTTAACCTTTGCTTGGTCATTGGGGGGACCACAATTTTATGTATTTTTGCTAATTTGCAAACTAATCTGTAATCTTCAAAAGTAATTATCATTTTAAGGACATTTTATTCTAAAATCTTGAAATATTTGCAACATGACAATAATTTTAATAGACCACATTTCTAATTATCTAGTTAGCTCTGCTTTTCAAAAAATTTCATATGCAGTACCGTGATCCTAATATCTATTCATGTTATGATCCATTGTTGAAAAACACTAATAGATATGAGGATCACCGTACTGCATATGAAATTTTTTGAAAAGCAGAGCTATCTAGATAATTTAAAATGTGGTCTATTGTTTTATCAGTGCCATCTTGATGCTTCAGGTCCAAGGCCTGTCGAGCAGAGACTTGCAAAGGCACATCAAATCACATACAATACGTGTGCTCGCTTATCAACGCGGTACACAGAGCGTTTTCGCAGTTTTATTTAATTGGCTGTTTATTCCAATATAGAGACGAGGGATTCTTCACGCATTGCCTGGCAATTAGACAGTAATGAACTAATGAACAACAGCGATGTCGCGATGAAGTCATTAAAACTGGCACCTCCACTTGAAATCAGTTGTCTATTAATTAGTCACGCTGTAATTACACATGATTTCAAGACAAAGTTCACGCCTCGACGCCCTACAATTACAATCAGATTCCGAGTTAAGGGTTGTCACTCATCAGCTGGCGTATCAAAAGCATGCAGCAAGGCAATGGATAAGGAAATGGAATTTGCGCTTCTGTTCTGCATGTTTTCGCTGAATATGAGAAAGCGAGGGCGCCGGTAATATTCAGATTCTTTTAAAGATAGAGTTTGACTGAATAAGAGCTGAAGACGAATTATAGTTTTGATTGTCGAAATATTCCACCGTGGTTCTGTTTAACAATTCTTTTATTCGTAGTCGTGCAGTTAAACTATAAAATATAAATATAGAAAACAGTATGCATTAATCTTTGCATAAAAGAAGATATCATAGCGATTCGTAAATTATGAAACTATATCTAAAAAATTAAAATTAAAAAAATGGAAAATTCAAGTTACCAAAAGTTTTTTATGATTCCAATCTGTAAAATACTCTGTATGGAATTCATCAATATGGAACTAACAATAGACTAAGCTTTAATCGATGCAAGCTGAAGTAATGACTGGGAATATTGATGCACACAAACAAGAAGAATAGAAGCAGATGACGTGTAAATCCAACATAACGTAAAAATCCAACAGAACCAAAGCTCGGTTATGCGATGGATTTCGTTTTATTTTCCCCTACTCACATCTGCAAAGAATGCGGTTTTGGAATGTTAATTAAGAACCCATTCGGCATGTACAAGTTTTTGGAATTTTCTCTGACGTCGCGAGCTGGAAATGAGAATGTTCAAGTGGATTTGGGGATGTATTCTGGTCTAAGGGAAGCTTCAAGGGTGGCTTCAGGTGTTAGTGACACGACACATGTGCCACGTGATCAGGGCGTCCTTTTCATTCAATGCGTTGCTAC
>OW203764.1:35320027-35463984 GCA_934045905.1 Leuctra nigra | reverse complement strand
ACGAGTTGCCAAGAACAGCAAACATTACTCTAATAAAAAGGCATATATGCATCTCAAACCTGACGCAATGTCAGAATATATAACATGCGCTCTTTCTTCCTTTTTCCAACGAAATGTTGAGATATTAATTATATCCACTATTATGAATGTAATGTTTAAACGAACAGCACTTGGTTTTGACAGTCTTCACACGCGTATGTATACACGATATTTGTATTGTTTTTATTATTAAAATCACTGCAAAATTAAATAATATTGACTGCAAATATTGATAAGCTCCAGTATGCAGTGAATTTCCTTCATAAATCACCTTGGAATACTTAACATGAATGATGTAAGGTATGTACTCATAGGTAACTATTTCTTTTGATCGGATGTAGAGAAATAAAGTCACGTGATATACAGCCACCTTAATAGTATACAAATATCACTACATACAGTCATTAAATCGTATTCAAAATTGAGCTAAATGGCTATGTCTTGACAGTAGATTTCAAGGTCATCTTTCTTATGGTGAATGGATTTGACTTTAGTTAATTGTATGAGGCAGTGAATTAGGAAATCTGGTGTAAAACTGCTCATTACATCTATAAGCAGCTCTAGAGGTTCAAGTACTGCGAATAAATTTTCTTACGTTCCTCACAATTATTGGTAAGTGGTAACATAATAAGAATTTGGATTTTGGCAGTTACGCTGTGGACTTGCATTTAGAGGTCCTTGGTTCCCGTCGTTCCTGAGTGAGAGAGGCATCTTTACCTATTTTTCATCATCATAATCATCATCATCATCATCATCCCACTATCTTTATTACACTCATTAATTCGTAATTAGCCCAGTTGCATTACAGTGCGACGAACACCACTTTCTAATTCACTACATGCTAACTATACTCAGTTTGCCTGTTATAACAATAGATAGATACTATTGTTTTGTGGCGCCCAACATCGACGCTATCGGCGCCGACAATTGTGTACATTTCTGTTATGCTCTAAACACTATTCATTCTAACTTGTTGTGGAGCAGGCTTGTGTTAACAGTTGTGTACCGCGTTATTCGATCTATTTTCATTTCATTCAATTGTTTCACTCATGCAACAGTTCACACGAGACCTTTCTGCAATTCGTTCTTGTTCTTGTTAAGTATTTGGCATTTGGGGAATTTTAAGTAGGAATATCCTCTTCACGCTTCGTAATTGTCGTATGATGCCATCAGGGGGTGGGGGGAGGGGGTGTAAATTAAATTACCCAGGCCGCAACATGGGCACGAATATTATACACACTAACCGCCGTGACACGATCTAGAACGACGCTCAAATGTCATTTTGACACAAATTTCCTCGTTCCACTTTGACACATTTAATGTTATCCATGTAGTTTGATGCATAAATTTCTCTTTATCATGACGTTCTAAAGCACTAGACACATTTAAACGTAATGTATCGGTGGCATAACCGTTTTTCTCTCTCGCTCTCTCTCTTTAGTCGACGTTGTACAAACGACGCATGCCAGACAGATTTCGGCGGTGTGAAAATGTGCGCGATGAATTGACATTGATATCAATTGAAACAAATGCCCGACAAAGATTCGTTATTTTTTGCAGGTTTCCCGAACTGTTCGCGGACATTCACTAGAAGCTCGGCGTTTTTATTTCTCTGGAATTGTAACTCATTAGTCGAATATTCATGAATAGACGAGACGAAATATAAAACATTATGTTTTTATACAATTAGCCTTCGTTTTCAATTACAAGTATGACAGTATTTTCCAGTAATGAGTCTAAGGGCCGGTTTTTCAATACTCTGCTAAAGTCTCAATTAGCTGTTAACAGTTAGTTAGTACAAAACTCTGTATTTCAATTGGTTGTTGCCATGATAATCCAGTCCTAATTAACCGTTTAAAAGTTAGCAGAGTATTGAAAGACTGGCCTAAGCTAAATAGGACGATGAAGTTGATTTAGCAGAGCCTGTGTTTGTAAAATGCTTTGGTTTTTTCATATCACAGTTTTATAGTGTTTTAAAAATGTTTTGATAAGTGTCGGATTCTATGTTCTGTCTGTTAATCAGTTGTTCAGTTTAAACAGTTGATTGACTACATTGTCACGGCAACAACAATGACGTACCACTTCAACTGTCTGTTAGTTTATATTTTAAAGATTACGCCTATAGCTATTGTTTTATTATTCAATGCATTACAAGTCAATGTGCGTGAAGTGAGCTTATGAAATAGCTTCACTCGAGAACATTTTCATAGACAAGAGAAGAATCACAGCGTCAGTTTTAAACTAAAATAAACCTCCCTTCCTCATTCAGAATGCTATACCAAGTCGCCTTTTCCATATTACTTCTCTTGCAGATGGCTGTATTATACACTTATATTTACTTAGATATGGCTTTCGTGGTTATCGTTATTGTTATATCATTATAATAATGAGAGAATATTTCAATTACTATCTGTTAATTTTCAAATGAATCTTTCACTGAAAGTAGAAAGCTGTCGACGCTATCATCAACATTTTCGCGGTGCAGTTTGTAGCTCAAACGACCTTGAAGCAGCACATCTTACTGCGGAATGAATTGAACTTAGTAATATACTTTACTAATCTTCCACTGAGTAAGTCATTTTGGTATAATATGAAATAAAATAAATACAAACTTTTTGTGAGTCTGGTCTATTCAATACCTTTGACCTACTCGGACTAAATTAACTTGGGCATCACACTTTTTAAATTGTATAGTTATAAATTGTTATGTCAAAGCGCCCATTGTCGGAAGTTACGCCACTGAGTAATGAAACAATTGGCGAAGATTCGCCATCATGCACTGAACAACAAATCCAATATTACTTCCTCGTATTTACTGCTTCCTACTGGTGAGTGAGGCCTCTTGAATTTGGCAATTGATTGCGCCATGAAAGGTGCTTCCCCCTCGCTCCACCGCCCCCCTTGTCGGCCGCCTATCATCGGACTCGAGGCGGCGGTGATTGAAGTGGCTGTATCACAGGGTGGGCTCCCCCCCCCCCCCCCACAAGGGAAGATTATGTGGGGTTGGCGCCATAACCACACGGCTGTCTTCCGCTGATGACCAATCACAATCATCATCAATGTAGCTGGAGTTTCTGGAGTTAGTTGCTAGATTATAGATGATTGAAGGCAAACTGAGAAGCGCGTGAGCTCTTCTGGTAATTTTCATTTTAGATTCACGAGGCAAGGAAAATCTGTTCTTTTTTTCTCCGCAGTGTAGTAGTAATTTGCTTGGCATAAAAATGCAATATAGGGAATTGACAACGTAGTTTTCCTTTTTGTATGTCATGTGCAATTTCGTAAGCTCTTAAAGAAATATAATCATTTTCTCAAAAAGAGAATTCGGATGTATAAATCGAGAAGAGATGTAAAGGAAAATGTAAAACATTACATTGGCATGTAATTTGTATATAAATATATCGTTCTTTAAAATCATTTTGTTTAACGAAGGGCCAGTTTTTCAAAGCTATGCTAAATTTAAACAGTTGATTACTAATTACTTTTACAGAGCATTGAAAAACTAACCCAAAGTAGTAGAAATGAAAACGGCGTCTTGACCAAAACTCTAAAAGAACTCGCGTTTGCGAAATAACCTGTTTGACACCTATCAATATGATTGACACAACATTGATCTAACTTGGAGGTACAAAATAATGATATTAAACTCAGCACACCTGTTGTTCAAGAGGTTCCACTCTTTTTTGCCCTTTTCTTGACTGTCAAGAGCAAATCTGGCGAACGCTTTTCCCGTCAATTGAGTAAAACAAGTGACGTTTAAATCTCTAATGTGTTTCGATAATAAATCGTTGTCAGTATAAACATACAGTGCTAACTTACACCGAGACCATCGATCGCGTGTGGTACGTCCGAAGACGATTGGTGGTGCAGTAACTTGATTGAAAGAGTTAGTAGTGTATTTACGAAAGAACAGTCAATCAAATATTGTTTGTTATCAATCATAAACCACCTGTCAAACAGTGAGGTTTATTGACATGTCCATCATATCGATGTGACAACATTATAGCTATAAAATATCGTTCACATTGGAATGTTCGTTTGATCGAGTTCATTCCTGTTCAATTTGTGTTTGCGGGCGTAAAATAATGCTGGAACCAATCGAGTTATGATGGCATGAAACATTTATTTTCTTTTCAAAACTAGGCATATTCCATTTTTAATCCGTTTAACTTTTTAATTATCATTTGCATTGCCACCGCCGGCATCTTTGCCAGTGTAGAGAAGGGGGGGGGGGGGAGGGAAGGGGTACACAAAAATTGGTGGACATGCAGAACTAATATTGTATGAAGAGTGAGGTAGTACAGGTCCATAAAATACGATCCGCTCGGATGTAATGGGGCCTGGGGGCCTGGGGCCGGGCTTCAGTCGCCTCCCAGGATGGCAGTTTGTTTCTTGTTATTTTAACATTTGAAAAACTAATTTTGACGCTACAGTGGTGGTGACATTTTTGACTATGTGTTTGGAAAACCTTTAAAATGAATGTCTATGGCTAACAAATGTTATAATTAAATACTTTAGTGACTCTATAAGCTATAGGAAGAAACGAATTGTAATTGTTTTTTTAGAAGAAATGTTAATAAAAAAATATCAAAGTACTCAATTTTGAAAGCCTGAATTCCAGGGGGGAGAGTTCCACCCCCTTCCCCCTCGCTGCGTTCATAACCAATTTCTATTTCCATCATTAAACAATATTTAATTGCGATTTTCCCAGTATGCATATTAACGATGAATATAGATTTATTTGAAAATGAAATTGAACGCATGGCTCTGCCTCAAGCGCCGCTTTCTTTACAACGAAACTACTGCTTCTTTTTTCGTCGCCTCCGCTCACTGGCGCCTGCAGGATGAAAGTGTATGAATATTTTATTATTGTTTAGCCCCACGGAGTTTACCTTGATAACATTGTTCATGGTGTCTACAACGTTAGAAATATATAGAAGTTGTTTTAGCGGAATCTTTTACGAGCGTATGTGAAGCCTAAAGTCGAGGCGTGAGGGATGTTCACACATCCCTTCTCCAAGCCAAGATAAATAACTACGATACTTTCATTTTTTCACACTAAAAATAGTTCCATGTGTGGCTGAGATGCGTTCAGTTAGTTCAACTGATTCCCCTGTGAGGCTCAGCCGTATTTTATTTTCACAATTGTTACAATAAAGATTTTTTAGATTGTATGGAACAATTTTTATACTTTTTTGGTGGAGTTTTGATTGGTTGTAAATATAAAAGGAATTGAGTTTTGTGCCCTTTAAAAGAATTGTAGAAATCATAACTGTACCTCAGTGGTAGAAAGGCGGATGTCCATTTTCTCGATTTTGCGTTGCTCACTTTTTGGAATGATAATCAAGCTCTTTCACTGATGTCAACAAATACAGGTATTTAGAAATATATTCTCTTACACAATAACTCTCGCCACCATCACAAATATGATTGAATGAATCCATAAATACTGGTTTATGACTTTCCTCAAGCATAATTTAAATGGACTTCCGCCCTTGTACCTCTTAAGTACAGATATTTATCTCGGATATCTGTATTACGTTTATTGAAGATCGACTGATCAGACAGCTGCATATTTTGGAGTGTTTTGTACATGATTGTTCGATTTAGCATAACTTTGACACAACCTATCACTGTGGAAAAAAACATCGTGTTCCTTGAACATTCAAGATGCGGGAGTTTGAGGTCTACAGCAGTTTTCAAGCAAAATTGACGTCTGGAATAGATTCAGCGTAGTACGAGTCATCAGACACTGTGTGAGATGCCAAAGACGTTTGTTTCTCCTGTTCACAGTTCCAGTTTCAATTTCCAGTTTCAATTTCATTGGGATGTGAAAAGCACAAGTGCTCAAGTGAAAAGCACAATTCGCTTTTGCTTCTAATACAATTTGTTGAGCGAGCGACTTCTTTTGGCACGGACCTCTGTTTTTTTCTGCTTCTTGAGGCAATACAGGTCACAGTTTTTCTTCGATCATGCTGAAATTTTGCACCCATGTAGAGGCAATCTGTTCTGTTTGCAGACCGTAATTTTTTTGAAATCCATACATTGGTTAAAATTTAAATAAACATCTCCTGATAGGTTGAAAAATGAAAATGGTCTTCGATAAATCTGATCAAACGCATATTATGCATGGTCATTTAGACCAACATTGTCTCTTATTTTACAAATTTTCATCCCAATCAGTTAAGAACGTAAGAACTTATTGACATTTTTAATATCTGTCAGAAATGAAGTATCGAACTGAATGTTTTCCAGTGCCAATTGAATTGAATCCGATTTGCTATGTACCAGGGTGCTTAGATGCTATTTTCAAGTTTCGATGAGAAGTATAATACCTACTTTTATGTTGATTGAGTGGCTCATATTTCAATTCAATATGGACGTAGGTACGGTTTTATGTGCGTTGTGTACGCATGTCCTGTTGGAGAATTTGCAAGTACCCGTGCTCGCTCATCAACGCGTTACACTGAGCGTTTTCCTAGTAATATAAAAATGGTTTTATTGATTTATAATGATAACACAAAATGAAATACATACAATGGCAGTAAGACGATGGCAGTAAGTTGTTGTATTGACACTGTTGGTGTTGATCGAGGCAAGAAGTAACGCGAGCACCAACAGTGTCTATACAACAACTATCTTTTGAGAGTAATCGAATATTCTAAAATAGACCATTTATTTTCAAACTTCCAAAGTTTCCCGGCGTTCCGAAACGTTCCAAAAACTCCCGTGTGAACTCTGAAAACATTTGAAAATGAAATGCGCAGATTGAGTTCGAAACTTCGTAGTTTCAACAAGGCTCTAAATGGAACGGTCGTTCGGACTTCGAAGTTTGAAATATCCGTGTGAACTCACCTCCGTAGATGTTAAAATTAATATCCAACGTGTGGTAAATTGTAAGCTTGACCTAACCTAGTGTTTGAATTCATTTAAGAAGTGAATAAACTTTATACGGCTTGGATTAGGTTTTGAAACATTTCGTTCGATCCTTGTGGGAAGCAAACTACCTCACTGGCTTCTTCGTATAATCTGATTCCATTCGAGACATGTTTTGTTTTCGGACATCATAAAGCACTATCAAGTCCTAATCTCTAAGTGGCCAGCTACTGAAGGGTGAACGATGGCATCAAACTTTCTTCTGATGTTCATTGCAAGTTTCACTTCTTATCGGATAATGATCACTGAGTCACCACCACAGGCTCGTGAGTTGGGAACTGGGCCCCCAGGACGCGGGACGTGCGGCGGGGGCGGGGGTGGTTTGTGGTGGCTGTTCGACTTGACCCTGTCAGCAGACCCACTCTGCACGGTTGGCACAATGTAACTCTCGGCAGAACTACGACGCAACGGTCGGGTTCTATCCATTGTGTTTGTACACGGAGATTTAGACTCCAATGTTTAACCAACGTTTTAATTGATCGGCAATAATATTCATTTCTCATACTCACTTTTTTATGTTTGTTAAAAAGGCTTTTTTATGTTATTGGCTGGTGGAATTGATGCAGTGCGGGGGGGGGGGGGGGGGGGCATCCCGTTCGTGTTGGAGGGGGAGGCGCGGAATAACATGTAATTATTAATTAGTGTCGATTTATCTATGCTGAAATCTCGTGAAACACTTTTTAGAAACTATCAAGATATTTCTTGGAACAAGTTTATTGATAAGCACGAATTGCATGGCCCTAGGTTTTGAATCGAGGTTCAAATTAAAACACAACAGGCCAACTATACGTCAAACTTTGATAATATTGATTAATTGCCTCGCACTTTTTTCATAAAGAATGAAAACATTTCATACTTTGATCTTGATAGTCTTGATTTAAAAAAATGTATTGCAATGATGTTTAGTTGGGAAATAACATACATAGGCACAACAGTCAGGTAAAACCTGTTGTACATTTATATTTTTTTAAATGTTTATTTCAAATTTCGAGCGACTTTTATGACGTATTGAATGATCAATCCACCACCATCTTCATGCACTCCTCTCTCCCCCTTCTGATCAATCAAATCCATTGACAATAGAGAGGGCAGTGAGAACTAGTGCTGGGTCAGTGCTAAGCCTCATTTGACCTCCTAGCACTTCAGGGTGTTTTCTAACTGCAGCGGCCGCGAAATGTTTGCTTTGTTTGTGTGAGTTTCGCTGTGTGGAAAGTTTGCCGCATTAAATACCAGCGGACAATGTCCGGCAAGCTCGTGGACAATGTCCACCTGTGCTGCGACCTTATCTCGATTAATAAAACACCTGGACGTGGAAACAGCTGTAAATCTTCGACAACACGCTGACGTCACATCTGCAGCTCATTTCATAAAGCTCTCGACTCAATTTCGTATCCTCTGTTTATTGTGTCGTGTCGTGTTATTATTTCTGCCTACAATGTGCAGAAAGACAATTAATTGTGTCTCCACGATGGGTGCTCAAAACATTCCAAACTAATAAGCATGGCATTTAAATTCTACTTGTTACCTATAAATTCTTCAATGCAGCACTGGCAGAGTCGGGGGAATTATTTAAATATCTATTTTCTGTGAATTTTTAAAGTTTCAAATAAATGTCAATGTTTTGACATGTTGTTTTGTTCAAAATCGCTTTTGAGGTTTGTGGACCCATTTCACTGTATTGCAAGGTCATCACTCATCATACTTCAAGTTCTATTGAACGCACTTACCTGTATATTAACTTTGGGTGTATTTGTTCGATTGATATCTGTTCTAAAACAACCGTTAAGTAGCTCTGTTCTTATAATTGTAATTGTAGTTGTATTTAATATGTATACTCTTATTAATGATATTATCATATATTTGCTTCTTGGTATTCTAATGATCGACAATGTTCATACAGATGCAAATACTCCATGATAACTGATAATTATTTAATAAATAAAATTATAAATAAAAAAAATGATACATTATTTTATGTTTGTTCTTTTATTGGTAACATTACTCTTAACATTGGTTTCATAAAAAATGCTGTTGATCCCGATATTTTGAAACTATCACTTTCAAAATCCACGTGATTGATTCTATTTGGAATATTCCTGCGCATCTATGGGGATTGTGGAAACTGTCTTAGCACACCCTGCTGGGTGAGATATCCTCGGATCATGACAGTCTCGACACAACTCAAACTCAACTTAAAGGCTAAATCGTGTGCTTATATCCACAATACGCATTTGTTGGCGTGGCATTGCGCTTCGTAAGTTCCGATCTCGGTCGGTAGGAGGTGCTGTGGCTTCTCTTATCTCCAGTGAATGCTACCGAAAGCTTTACAAGGCTTAGGCAATTGTATTGTAGGCCTAGGCTACGTAATCCCTTCCACTTCTTTGGGACGCGTTCGGGGATGTAGCTTGCCAGCTTTGTTGTACCATAGAGATGCAAAACCCATCGGCCTCGACTGCAAATTGAACCTGTCTTTCTCACGTTGTCCAAAAGCAAGTGACTCTCTCTATTCACATTCTCGTAGAATCTTTCAACCATCTTGGCGGGAACTTTTCTCCAACTTGACAAGTAATTCTAATAAATTGACGACCTCCTACTGTTGAATCCACATAACTTTTCAAAAGAGAAAAAAAGTCGTAACGGAAGGTCTATAAAAAAAGGCCCCTTAGGAATTCTTTAGAATGACCAATAATAGTTAATTTCACCTTTATATTGTGAAAAGATACGAAGTGGCTTGTATCTATGGGCATTGTCCATCTCCGTTTCGTCCGGACGCATGACGATAGCTTGGAGGCGTTGATTGTGCCCGGCCCGGACTGCTTCTCAGGGGCCGGTCATCTGGAATAGTTGGGATTAGACGTTATCTTCCCAAGAGCCCTGCAGGCACGTCCCGGCTATATTTCGACGAACAACAGGGACTCTGGGACGATTGTTGAGGAAACAGCACTCGGGGCGAGAGCGCTCAGCTCGCAGATTTAATACACTAATTGGCGGACGAAGTGAACTGGTGGCAGAAAAGCGGAGCGATATCGGAATGACGTACCTATAACGACTTCATTGACATCAAGAAAAGCTTTTATCATTATTTGAAAGCTTTCCGGCTTCAGGCGCATGGAGGTCAACCAAATAAAGTTCGTCATTGTTGAATAGAACCATATGGTATTTACAGAGCAAGTTGGCTTAGGCAGATAAGTTCTGGATTTAATTCCCCGAGGCCGTCTTTTGACTGAATTTATTTCGTTATTTCTCCCAGTCTAGAGGTAAATGATGGGGGTAAATGATGGGGGTAAATGATGGTTCCCCTAAATCGTTGAACACGATAATGATCGTCAAACGACACTTTGAGGTCGTAGGTACCAGAGGTCGTAATATACTCCAAAGTGTGTGACATTTTTCAGTTTGAATTGTACATTACTCCTCGTTTTTTTTTTTTTTAATTCTGTTAGCGAGAAATACAAAACTCAAAATTCATTAAAGAACCGTGCACGTTAAAGACCTCATACTAGTACATAACCACCTCCTTTCCACCGTCCATCCTTCCCCATCACAAAACTACTATACTCTAAAGTCACATTAGAATTTCATATCGCGAAATCCGTACAAAGAGTCGTAAATAACGTTTCGTTTGCTCTCCAAATTTGTTACGTAATTTCGCTGGATGACTCCTGACTTTGAGTTTGAAACATGAATGGAATATCTCTTGCATTGAACGGTCGACTGATGATCGGTTGACTTTAGATGCATGGTTGGATGGTTGGTTAGTTGAAGGGAAACATATTAGTCCAGTGCAAACCACCGGAGCGAGAGCCACCTTCTGGGGGTCCGCGAAGATACAACATGAATTATGGATGTTTGAATGCAAATCATCTTGCGGCGACGTCCGCCCGATCTCGCGCCGCATCGATGCCACTGACTGGCGTCGTGACGGCCGTCGAGACGCATTAGGCGTCGCCGTGAGAACAATGTGCTCGGGCAAGCGGAGGCGGAGGAGAGTCAAGACGGTTAAGTCATTGTGATGGCGAAATACGAAGTAAATTGAGTTGCCAAAGAGAGCTTGGTCGTTGAAGAAACTGACAAGATATTCTATGTGCGAGTGTTTTTGTATAGGATCATTACTTGGTCAGTTTCATTTCATTTTGAAATTCTGTTAGTTTACTTTGTCGTTTGAAACTCATATCGCCGAATCAATTATGTAATCATTTCTAAAGTCGTCTTGGAGAGTGTACTCTGTTTAATTACGATGTAATGTTTTTGAATTATTATTTATAAGGCACTAGCGATAATATGAAACAGAATTTTTCACTCAAAGTCATGAATAATTATTTCTCTTAACGAACACAAATCTGGAGTAACAGCCTTCAGTATGTCATTAACTAGTCATGTGTAAAATTTCAATTTATTTCGTTCAACAATTTCAAAGTAAACGATGCAAAAAATCTATGCAGAAAGTGAACACTCGCTCGCGTCTTGTTTGTAACAAAATCGCATTTTATTTGTCTTTTCGTTCAGTCATCGTGCAACTTTTACCAGGGATGACGCGAGTTTTGTGAACTATAACTACCGATTATAATAATGAATACCATTCTTCGTCACACAAAATTAATCATATTTTAAATTTTTTTACATTAAAATTTTAAACTCGTAAATTTTTAGTAGTGACGTCGGCCACTCACAGTGATATTATATTTCACTGTTTGAAGTTAAAATCCGCTTTTTGAGGACAAGATTTATTTATATTTAACTCCGGATAAGGAGGACAGAAATGCGAGCATTTGACTGTAATTTATAGATGCAAAACAGTGTGCTCAAATTTCACTACCCTAAATCTCTTTATATTTTCGCTGATGTTGCTTTTTTCTCTCACCTCTTGCCTGTTCATTTCTTCGCCGTCACCTAATGCCGGAGCAGGGGTGTTGAGGGGGAGGGGGTGAGTGATAACGGGTATCTTTCCCTCTGAGTACTCGGCATCAGTCTTCATTTTTACCTCTATATACGATGGTCATTTTCGCCTCGTGCTCGTCCACGGCTTCTAACCTTTAATCTGCTTTTGCGTCCTTTACGTTGTTGCCTTTCTTGATGGCAGCACGTCGTAGCCGCTCCGCTCCGCTCCACCTCGTTCGGAGCAAATTGCCATGCTTGTGGAAACACGACTCGTTCTCTTTCATCCACTCTAAATAGACGTCGCTCATACGACTTAAAAGCGGATGACTTCATTATAGCGAGGGCGACACTGGCTGTAATTTACTCGGTGGCATCAAGTTCCACTTGTTTTCCGGAGTTCCTACTTTTAATTGTCAACAATCAGTCATTAAAACCGTGTCTCCGTAATTGGCGACATCAAAACATTGCCTGTCGAAGTTTATTTCAGTTTTTGAAGTGAAATTTCTTTGCGTTTCGTTTCTTTTTAGAAACTCTATACTTCTGATGGAAAGAAAAAGGAATCAGGATTATTCTAATTATGTAAAATGTATTTTTTAGTTTTGTTTTCACAATTAGTAAAATTTCAAAACTTGGAGCGCTTGCGCCAATATTTGCGCACAATTCAATCTCACCGAACTAATAAGCATAACGACCTTTTATAGGTTCTTAAAACGTTAAAATACGCATACTTGTGCCGTATATTTTACGTTTTGAAGACGTACAAGAGGTCGTAATGTACTGCAATTAGTGGAATTATTTACTTAAGTCCGACTGAATTGTGCGCAAGCTTGCATTTTTTAAATTTTACAATCGTACCGATAAAACTGAACAAAAACACCGTATGTGTGTTAAGTACCGTATGTGTCTCTTTACCTTAACGAGGCATCCCTAAAAACAAATTACAATACCTACGGAATCTTTAGACCAGAAATGTTTCAACGGAATAGACCTAGTTTGTAACGACACGTAAAACGGAATTTATCAGGCGCACAGAGTTGCGAAGAACGTTATTAAACTACGCAGAAAAGTATTGGATGTGACTTGATTCACCCCCTCCGGTGCTCCAGGTAGCAGCTAAACTCATCTCCGTACCTTTTCATAGATCGCAAGTTAGTTTTCACAATCAAAATGAAAGTAGAACTTCCATTGAAAAACGCCTCCAGCATCGAATATCAATACTCTTAATTTAATTGGAATGAGTTGTAAATTGAATTGTATATTCAATTTGATTGTAACGAATGTAAAATGTTATATTTGCCATGAATGTGTCTCTGTGGATATTTATGTTGTGTGGGAGATGTATCGGCCACTCGTCTTTGCAAGGACTGACTGATCAAAGGAAGGTGTTGGTTCTTTCAGGACGGGTTTCAAGTTGCATCAAATAAGAACACTGGCCATTGATCGAATATCAAATCCTTCAAAGGAACGATGCGAATTTCACACGTGATAGCAAAAGATATATACGATACAACGAATCTTTCAAAATATTCAAATGGTCGATTCAATGTCTAGCTTATTGCATATCAGTGTAATCGAAGGTAATCAAGTTCAATTAGTCAGTTATGAAATGAAAAGCAGTTAAAGGTTAAAAGCAATCTCAAACAGATTCCAGTGAGGTGTCCAACGCCCGGTTAGCTCAGTTAATTGAGTCCTCACCCGGCTAGGTCCTTGTTTCGAGACCCGACTGGGCTGGATATTTTCTCAAAACACTTCCCTTCATATTATTTCGACTCCACTTGAGTCGGGATAATGCAGATCTGCATCAGAGATGTTTGAAATTGTCTTGGATCGGAAGCGAGGGTCGTGAACTCGTGATTATGGGTTTGACACACACACGAAGACCTCGCTTGTTGAAGCAACACGCGCTCCCGACACTGACAGTCGTGTTTGATTATTCGGAACATTAATAATTGAGGCTGGAGTCATGGATAATAGAGATTGTTCTACACGGGACATTAATCCGCGTCGCGATGTTTGCTTAATATCATGCATGGAGGAGCTCTTGCAATACGCAACCCTGTGGCCTCGTCGTCGTCCTCTTCATCATGCATTTTCCTCACTCGCCATGATGATGTCAGAGACAACAGTTTTCAACTGCTTTGTGCAACTATGCGGTGAAACCGGACCAAACCCGTGTGACCAAAGCGTAGCGAGCGTTCCTAAGGCACTTTCTCTGTTCGTTTTTTGAACATCATGGTTTTTTGTTTAAAATCAAAGGTATAGTGAAAAGTGTCTATAGGAACCATTTATCCCATCAAATGGAAATATGCTTTGTCATTTAAACTAACATTTTATAATGTTTGCAAAATTGTTTGGCGAAATTAAATGACGTTACACTTTATTTTGAAATAGTGTTTTTCATAACATTAATCTTTGATAAGCTAAATGAACCTTTACCAAAATGCATGAAAATTTATATTCGTAATGCCCACTCTGTTGTATTGTGAGTAATTATTATACAAACATTCGAAATTTAAAGACTTCTCTCAGTCTCCTGTGAGCACGTATTTTTCTGTTTACATGATTATTTGTTTTTTACTTGCGGAACAAACATATTCGGATATTGTGATCTCGTTTCCTAGCAATTTAAATTACGCCTATCTCGTGGATGAGAGCTCTAAGTGTATGAAAGAACGCGATTTACTTTTTAATTTCCCTCTTTTATTGACTTGAAGTAAATAATTGGCATTTCATCCCTTTCAAACACAGAGTAATGTTCAAAAGAAAATAACAAACATTTAACATTATTTAAATATTTTTACTAGTTACAAAAGCATCAACCCTTCAGCTTTAAATTTTTATTAAACAGTAAAGTCATAGCTACAAGATCTCGATTTAAGCTGCGTTAAATGCTACTCTTAGGGCACATTCTTGTTTCTTGTACGCCCCACCCAGTTCAACACCGATCAATCTTTCGATATTAAATTTGGGACGCACACTAATGTCATACAAAATAAAAAATAAAAAATAATTGGGTGAAAAATGAGAATGAAAATAGGAACATCATAGTAAGTAGGTAGCCTGATTGTCTGAAAGCCTTTCTGACGATGTATTCGCTACTGTTTGATGTCCTTTGTAGCCTGACATTAGTGAGAGTACATTCATAGATTTATTTATATAGTTTTATGTCTCTGCTCTGAACACATTTACAGAAACTCAGGGCTGAAGTGATAGAAATTTGAGTTTAATTGGATATCACCATCATGGACGAACTTGACGTCTTGGCTGACTCCTCAACAATTTTCTCAAAAGAAACCTCTGAAATATTTCTTTGAACAAATTCTATTCTACGGTAAAAACTGTGTTCATGTTCGAAACCGAGTGTTTCCTCGTTGATCGGCCAAAGCTGGTTTATTTATTGAATTCACTTATTGCTCTCCCGACCACAAAATGCTGTTTGTCCAATAATAAACATAACCTGTCATTGTATTACATTGCAGCTGTAATATGTATGCAATAAATGATTTACGCTAATAAATAATGGATTGAAATAAATTGGTGAACCTGTATTCAAATTGCATGGATAAAACGTGACTATCGAAACATTATAAACTATAGGTATTATATTTGGATAATTAAAACAACTATTCGTGCCTAATTTAACTTGAAAAAACTCTCTGTGTATTGCGTTGATAAGCGAACCGTTGTACTGTGTGAAAATAATACGCTGTATGAGAGTTACTGCTCTAGACCTTAGTAAACAGCTGTAAAATACAAACATAAGATTGTTTGTAGCTTCTTATAAATGTGTTCGCAATATTTTACGTCGATAGACAGATCGGTGTAACCTCTAACACATTGAACGCAGACTTAGTTTAACACAATCAAGTTTTTGGTACTTTATTCAACACAAAACTAACACTTGACGCGGTTTGTGTTCGCCAATTTTCACAATTTAAAAAAAAATGTTTTTTCCATTACAAATTAGAACCAGTGTTTGTATAACAACGTCTCTGTAGTCTCATGAGTAAGTGGTTCAGTTGACAACACATTTATCCGCCCACGCTCCAGGTGATCCCGGCTCATCTCGCTGAACCTCTGTGTAATTCTCCAGCGGACGACGCGTGACATTCAATTACTTCTCATTAAAACTCATGACCTGTGAGCTAATGAAAGAATATCGAATAATGTGCAAGATACATGAGTGGGCGGTATTATGTGGGGGGTGGTTGTGGGCGGACCAACCCCCTAGAGCTAGGGGTTATATTTATCACCGCTAAAATGCGACATGCCACCGTATGTAACAGTTTGTACTGCAGGTAACTAAGTTTACCGATTTCATTACCCCGGCAAATGTATCTTGTTTAGTTACATCAGGTGAACCTAGCGTTAAATCACTACATCTGTTTTGCAGTAACAAAGTAAGGGAACAGGATTAGATTTTGTTTCATAAATTATTTATCTTTTTTGTTCTTGAGTCGAAGACAGATTAAATACACCCTCGTTAATTCTTTTCCATTTATTTCACTTCTTCATCATTAATAATGAAACTCGACGCCTGAGCTCGGAGCGTTCGCGTTGATTCTTTTTTGATAACGGATAGTAAACGATTATTGCGTCGCCCAACTAATTCACAACGTTTCACCATTTTATTCGCCTCGTGAATTTCCCTGGAGGTATGTTATAGTAAATATTACATGTGCACTAAATTATTGTCTACCTTTTTGCGCCACACACGTTTCCTCGTTGTGCTGTATGGTCTTGTTGGAGAGCAACAGCCTGGAGAACTTGTTTTACTCAAATATTGAAGAGAGAAGATAATAGGAAAGAAACAATCAGAGGATACTTGAGCATCTCCACTCAATTCAAAAAACTTAAGAAGTACACAGATCTCAATTTACTTGTTTTTAGCACCTCAAAATGTATTTTGTGTGTTAGTTCGTTCTTGATTTCTTATAGCCTTAATTACTTTTCGTTTTATTAAAAAGAAGTCAACTCTGGGTACTTGTGGGTGTTATATTATTTCACAACAGCGGTCGTGCTAGTGGTAGTGGCTTTTGTGGTTTAAACAGTGTTAATTTCAATGAAAACAACTTTAATTCTCAATCATGGCTAAAACATGTTGAAACAAAAGATGTTTTTGGTCCGCTGACGTAACCCGGTCCAGAGTGATGTTGGCGCAATAAATCACGGTATAAGGTAATATTTGATTGCTAACGTAGTGGTGGAATCCGTGATTGCCTTATGCAGTTAACAACAAGCGACTCGATTGCAAGACTGACTTCTATGAAAACTACATTTGGTGGCAGATGTGGGTGAAAAAATTAAAAGTGGCCACCGAGTGCCCCTTTGGTGTTTGTGACGTAAAGCTTCATTGCGGACACACGCCCGGAGTAAAACTGGTTTGTAACAGAGTTTATAACGAAAGTTACCAGGCGCACAGAGTGTGGAGGCAGTTGTAATGCTACACTGAATATAGGCGAGCGGTGAACACTTGAGATTTGAAAAACCGCAGAAGATGTGTCACTGAAAAAGTGAGAGCATGCAGACGGCCGTAGTCCCTTTTGAAAAATGGACACAAAATATATTGCCACTTCTAAAAAAGAACTTTGTCTTTTGAGTTTTTCTTAACACAAACAGAGTGTTCAAAAATCATTAATTCTCACAATACCAAATAATTCCAGTACTCTATAGTGCGACCTCAAAATGTTATAAATAGGTACTATTATTTTACGCTTAGTTTCGTATTTAACACTGAGATCCTACCAGAGGTCGTCAAGTACTCCAGTGGGTGGCACTATTTAGTAGAGAGAGCTAGAAATGAGAGTTACTATTTGATTTTTTAAAACTATTTTAGTGTGAAGAAAAATCTCGAAAAAACATTACGCGCGTCGTTTACCTTACCGAAGCCTCTTTTAATGTGCCGCACTTTTAGTATCGTTCACAATGCAAGACGCCCGCTATGCTAATATGTGGAATGTAGTTCATGTCTCGATCATCTTTTATCGTAGGTTCGGTGGGATTATCCACCCGCCTCAACATGGATACAAATCGCTTTTTATAAATGTTGTGACTCAATATGGCTGCTGCGCGATGCAAAACACTGCAAGAGGGCTCGCCGATAAATCTCCGCGGTGAAAAGTTGCGGCGGTTGTAAAATAAAAATGGTTACGCATTTACGCTTCTGCGCTGATGCGAGGTTTACGCGTGGCAGTTCAATTTATGAAATTTAGTCGCGCGTCCCTCTGTCGAAAAATACAATGTACAACACTAGGAGTAGAGGGAAAAAATACAAGCTTCATCGTCGACATGAAAAATCACAAACTGAAATCAACTTGTAGGGTTCGGAGGGGAAAATATTGCTCGGGCAAAGTTTGGTGAAAGATAGAACGAATATTAATAGTTATGTCACGCAAAACTACGTTTGTTTGGCCCGATATTAAGCCAACGCAAATCATACTTCAAAGCTATATTCAAAGTATGACTTGTTAATTTGGATAATTTGGATACACCATGTTAATGAAATACAGATTAAATTGCATAAGCTTAAATTTCATGATATTGAGCTTAATCCAAATATTATGCTTTTAGGAAAGCTCGTTCATGTACTATCATTGATATTTTCATTGTGCACTTAGTATATACATTAACATTATTATTATAAACATGATTAACTGACAAATTTGTTATAGATATCAAAATGTATTCTGTGGATGTATAATGTTTCTTCTTTGTGGGGAATGGTATACATGGCGTTCTATCCACATTATATTTTGAGACATTTTCCCCGTGAATGCCAGTGAGAGTAGAGGATTCCGGTCACGTGTCCTCAACTAACCAATGAGAAGGCAGTGGCCATAAGAGAGAAAGAATAGAGTGACTTTCAATATGCATTGTTAGGAAGTCGTTGTGAGTAGCTATTATTTTTATTTAGATACTTAAAACAAGTTTTTTCCGTATAATACTTCAGGTGAACCATATGAAATTCGCCAAACACCAACAAGGTATTCGCTATTCTAAACGGTAATTCATAAGTCTTACTGCCATATCCGTTTCTGTTTCCCCGTCGCACATACTTTACTATTCCTCGGGTGAATTTTAATCCGTATTGCGTATATTATCCTCGTCTCAACGACAAACGGTGCAGGTTCTCTTCCGTCCAGTGAACGTCGCTATTCGCCGGACCGGACGGAATCTCCTGACCGGAAAACAATGCCCCAAGCATTGCAAAATAATTTACTCTCGCGAGGCTAACACTACGCTATCCGTAAAGCTAGGGTTCTGCTTTAGAAATAAACTTCATCATGTCCACTGTTTATTTATGAAATGGTATAATAATAATTGTTCTTATCTACAATGGTTTTCTTGGTTTGTGTAGGTGTGTGTGTGGGGGGGGGGGGCCCTTAAGGGCTGAAGCCTTGTTTTATGTGAGTCAAGCGTAACCAGACAATGTGTGCAATTAGTTGAAAGGGTGATTGTAATGCGTCCACCAATTCCCAGCTCTACCCATCAAGGTAATTCGGTCCCGTCCATTTACCACCATGTGGACATGTTTGCAATATTGAAAATGATAAATACAGGTTTGAAAAGTCCGTGACGTGATGTATGGCGACTTTCATTGCCTGCCTGTTTATTATTTCACGTTGATATGGAAATGGAAAACGCTAAACAGATTTTAAAAAGCGAATGATAAAATTTAATTGGATTCCTGTACATAAAATTGCGTGGGCTTTTTTACATATTAATTTTTAGGGATCAAAGATGTTCTTTTTGTCTAATTTAGAGTATTAAGGAAGAAATTTCACCAATTTATTCTTCGATGTGTTTTTCCACAGCAAAACCACAGGTTAAGCGATAGTTTTTGTTGTAATTGTAAATGGTTTTTCTCAATAAATAATAACAACAAAATAATATTTTCGAAATTGGAATTTATGATTAAGAGGATTGAGTAGTAATTCTCTACAACCTATAAAAAATAGTTACCTATGAGAACACTCCTTACATCGTTCATGTTAAGTTATCCAAAACGAATTATGAAGGGCATTCACTGCATACTGGAGCTTATCAATATTTTCAGTCAATAGAAGTTGATTTTGCAGTGATTTATTTATTAATAAAAAAAAAGAATCTCTCGTGTATAAATACGCGTAAAAACTATCAAAACCCAGTGCTTTTATGTATATTTCGTTAGGAAGATGAAGAAATAGCGCATGTTTTTATGACGACATTGTGTCAGGTTTGTGATGCATATGCCCTTTTATTCGAGTAAAGTTGAGTTTGAATGGCTGCTCGTCGGATTTCCTTCAACTTCAGGTCTTGATTTGAGAATATTTAGGTGCAAGGAAGTAAAATCATCTTCAAATTTATTCTGTGCAGTTTCTTCTGCGTAGATTAGTTCCAACAAAAGTGTCACTTATCTGGATGCTGGTGAAGTCGTTACTAAATTAAACCATTCCAAGTGAAAATGTTAGCACTTAGTTGTAACTACGCCTGAACCTTAACTAGTTTTTGATTTCTTTAAACTATTCTCTTATTCTCAACAAATTGTGTAATTATACTTGTGCCATGAAACTTACACATAATTTTCATATTTTATATACTTTTTACACTCTTTTAATTCCGGAAAATACTAATTATTCGCTTACTGCTCTCATTAAACAGCCATTAAGTTTCATGTTATCTTCACTGCTTTTTTACTTGCAATTTTAAAGGGGTGAAAATTCGTTGCCAGTTTCATAATTTCTATTTGGTTTTGTAAGGGTACCAAGGTAATTGTAATGTAATATGTCGAGTCTAAAGACTTTGGACTGATGAAAGTCCATGGCATTCTGATGCCTGGGGGAAGTGTTTGTTTACGTTATTATGTTACTCTTATGTCAATTTCCGCTTGTTTGCTTTCTTTATATGAAAATCTTCCCTATACTAATGCCGTCTCTGCAGTCACTATGTTGATTTGGATTGCCATCCTCCAATTAGTTGATAGTGAAAATAAACCGTTTTTCCGATCAAATCAACAGTTTTAATCAATTGGAACCAGCACTTCATCTGATTTTACATATTTTTAGCCAAATCTGTGAATTCAGGTGTCTTTGCCGTGAGATTATACTCCGTCTTGATGTTAAAGGGACGTTGGCAACTTTAAGGACAGATTGCTTTATTCCTAGCCTGAAGCTGTCCAGAACGTCGCCATACGTCCTTTTTCATAGCCAACATCAAGACAGAGCAAACATTCCAATCCACGAAAATTCTTCTTTGAAATTGTAAGCTTCTTTGAAATATTTGTCAAATTACTAGAAAGAATTATGCAGCACATCACATAAATACCTTGGTTTTTCTATACAGCTTCTTTTAAAACAGCGCAGAATAATTCTCACGCATCATGTCAATTTTCATGGAACACAAATACTGTGGGTCATTATTTTCGCGGACTCAAAGGGTTATAGTAGAGATTTGTGTTTATAGAGCACATAGTTCAATTGTGTGACCTTTTTTAGGCTTATACCAAATTTTATCATATTTGTGTCATTATTATAAAATATCGCCAAATATGTAAGTCAACCTCGAAGAACATTTCAATTGACACAATTGAGTGGTGCACCGTCATCAAGTTCTTTAAAAATCAATGAAAATCACCTCGAAACAGTATCAATAAAACTTTTTCTATGGAAACCCATGACAAAGTCCTCGATAACACTAAAATCTCATCCAAAATGGTTTGAGGTGTTTTTCCTGGATTTTGAATGAATTTGATGACTGCGCGACACTCAATTTGACCTTTTAAATGTCCTATTGGCGATAACTTAAACAATAATTGAGCGAGCGTAGCGAGCGTCACCACGGTACTCTTACGGCACTTTCTCTGTGTGTGTTTTTTTTTTGTTTGTTTTTGTTTGTTTTTGTTTGTTTTTTTGTGTTCACAGCCCAGGTTAAACGGCACAATCAATCGATCTGAAATTTTGCACATATGCTAACGTAATCTATGCGGTCCCTGGGATCGTTTTTGAATGGGCTCATGTGATTGGTTCAAATTTAAAAAAAATTATCTTTCGATTGGTTTTTGCGATCAATTTGAAATTTTGACAAGTCATTACGACCAACATTGTACCCAATTATACAAAGTTTCAGCCAAATCCTCCCATGGGTAAAAATTTAAAAAAATCTTTCATATGATTTTTGAAATTTAAACTAGAACCGTATGACCGATCAACTTAAAACTTTGCATGGTCATTGGGACCAACATTATCTGTATTTTTGAAAATTTTCAGACTTATCTGTGTTTAAATCCAAAATTTATTGACATTTTACGGACATTTTGCGTGTTTGCTGTGAAATGACTCGAAAATGTTGATCACGGCTACTTCGACTCTTTATAGTTTCAAGGAAGTTAGAGCAACTTTCAATCGTATGAAACTGATATGACCGTTCAACAGATCGTCTAATATTGTGTAAGTACACACACTTTTATCAGTAATTTTCCCGGGGTCCTATTCTATAACATTAGCATTCCCGATTCTGCGGGATATGAGTGGTCCCAGGTATATTTTTTTTAAATAGATCCTATGATTTTTGAATATTAACAAGAAACATTTTAATCATAAAGGTTCAAATTATTACAACCAACTATTGGAAACCTGGTATTCAATTTAAAAGCCACACATATCGTCTAATTACTAGCCAGAGTAATTTTATGTTCGATGAGTCATGGAGGTCTTTGTTGACTCCTGACATCAATAAACTGCTTCGTAATTAATTAATCTGTGATATAATGTGTACCTGACTCATTACCTTTAGTTATTAGGACGTAATGTACTTTTAGTTTTTGACCGAGGTGAGTCATAGTGTAGCGGTTTTCTGATGAAAGGGGGGAAAGCTGGCGAATGTCGTCAGTTGACTGATGAAGATGATAGAATAATCATCGAAATATTGTTTTAATGTGTGGCTTTTAAATTGAATACCAGGTTTCCAATAGTTGTATGTTATAATTAGTATACTAACTGGTAAATAATCTCTTCTTGTTTCTAATAACATAAAGGTTCAATTTGCATGGTTATTGGGACTAATACTACAGGAATATTTGGAGATTTTCATACCAGTCTGTGACGAAATTAAAGAATTATTGGCTTTTAATGACATTTTCAATAGACAGAATTTCGGTTCGATGTGTTGCGCATATCCGTGCTCGCTCATCAACGCGTTACACAGAGCGTTTTCCTAGTACACAAGTTTGCCACAAAATTTGGTATGCCTAAAAAAAGGTCACACAACTGAACTATGTGCTCTAGAAATTCACATCTCTACTATAACCCTTTGAGTCCGCAAATATAATGACCCCCCTCGTACAAGGAGCGTTTTCCTAGTAATTTGACACATTGATTGCACTGGGCCAGCGGCAAAGCGACGCCATCTTGCCTATGTCGGGAGCAACACGTAAGTCACCTGTTGTCTCTCGTCATGTTTGTCGGCTCAGTAATCAGACGCCGGACACATGGGCGTCTACTCGGATAACACCGCGGCATTGAAATATCAACTCAAACATTCCCGAGCGCCGGCGTGAAATATACGGCGAACAGAGCTGAGGTAACAGGTGAAATATGAGTTTGGTTGAACCCTTATCACCCGGGACATCCGTTTGCCAAGCGTGTAGCGCACACAGCGATGTTCGGTAGGCGCCAGTGATAACGCACATACAGAGAATTCATGATCACTGGTCTCAGAATGAAAAGTGGTCAAATTAACTTCCAAACTAAGCATTTGCGTGTGTCGGTTACAATTATTTCAGAAAGAACGAGGATGGACTTTGACGTGGGGTTTACAAATGGTGGCAGATGTGGTATATTACAAATATTTTAATACCCTTGATTAACATTATCAGGAATATACTATGAGGTTTGGAAAAAAAGAAGCTTACTCTGCTAATATAATAGAGTTTAGCGCAAAAAGCACCTCAAAGTGAATTTGCTGTCGCTCTCACCTTTCGATGAAAGAAAAGTGACATATTTTTTGAGTGTTGAAAGCTGCTTACCGGAAAGAGTTCCTTCCTAATCTAATTTGAAAAGCCTTTCTCATCGGTGCCCCTTTTTCCGTCCACTCTCGTACCAGCCGCAATTATTTATAATTATGTGGCTTTTTACCATATTATAACAGCCAGAGTATATTTTAGCCACTCTCTTTGTCAACTGGCAACCCCCCGACGGCGTTACAAATGAACGTAAATGTGCCCGAGGACCTCGACAGTACAAGGCTTATCAATTTAAACATAGGTTTACTCTTAACTGAATAAACTCGAGATGAAAGATAGCTGCCTCAAATGTAAATCAACACGATCGCGTATTCGTTTGGTTAAGGCCAGTTTTAAGGGTGCGACGAAGGGGTGTGTTTTTGTAGCGCGATAACCTATGGCGGGGAAACCGCGACAACTTCGCTTGCCAACTGATATGAAAATGTAACACAGAATTCTGCCATCAGAAGCGGACGTCATAAGCTCACTAAATGACAGAGTTGGAAAAAAACGTTTCCACACCCCCTTATCTTTATGGGGTCGGCAATGCCAGAGGCGTGTTGTCACGGGTGGGGGTGGGGGTGGGGGTTGGAAGGGTTACAAACATCCACAGATCGTTTGTGCAATTTGAACCAACCGTTGCGTTTGCAATGGCGTGCCATCATGACACCACCGCTGTTAACATCACACTAATCTCCTAACCTGTGCTGCCATCTAACGGATCGTTATGAGCGCGCCGTGATAGCGTAATAACCTTAAGATTTTTCGTTATCCACTGAAAAGGGAGACGACGATGAATAATCATTGTCGACGGCGGCGAGGAATCTTATCGAGATATTGAAAGAATCGATCGATATATCGGCTGGTGTAATGCGACGTGCGATATCCAGTGAGATGGAGTCGAAATGAAAAGTCGCGACTCTGGAGAACAAGTTTGGCGAAATGACGCATAATTTGTTTAAGAGTCGGCTGTGCTCGAAGATGATCATTGGAGATAATATTTCCTAAATATCTTCGTAATTTTGAACCATTCTTGTTATGAAAAATGTGAAAAATAATTTATTTGTCTAGTTTTTTAGTGGACCCTACTAGAAAAATACCAAGTTACAAAACACAAATTTTTCCCAAACTCGACTAAAGCCCAATTTACACGGAGCAATTTCTTGTTCAACTTCTGCGCCACACTTCTGTAATTAGAACATGTTCTAAATGATATAAAAGATGAACTCAAATTCTGTGACAAGAAGTTGCTATGTGTAAACACAAAATTGTATGAAAAGTGCGAATGTGACACAGAAGTTGTTCAAGAAAATTTGTACCGTGTAAATCAGGCTTAAAAGCTAAGGTATCTATTTTTCAGCTTTGGAGTCGAGCTTGGGCACAAATTTTATAATTTATATGTTGGTGTTTATAAGGGCAGAAAATGCTTATGTTACTTAATTTTTCAAAATTTACATTATGGGAATGGTTCAAAAGTTATGTCGATTATGAAATATTATCTCCAATGATTACTTTCGAATGCAACCGATTCCTATTTACTATATTATTCAAGTCAAGAACTAAGCCTTTATGACTTGCAATTATAATACGACTTAAACCTATCATTACGTTTAATTGCTATCTTGCTTTGGTAAATGATCGGATGAAATGCATCGTCCAATTAGTCTGCATTGAAGACGAACTCTCTCTTCGAACCAACATCTCAGATGGTAATTCCGCGCGATTTAAAATGCATTTATTTCCCCCCGCGTGGCGCTGAAGAGCAGATCTCTAGGATTGTTTGGGTCATTATGAGAAGCGCGGTTGTTATTCTTTCAGTCGGAGTTGCAGTGCGCTTGCGTCGTGAGGCAATTCAACAATATATCACCATAATTCAATTAGAGGAGCTCTTCACAAGCTCACGCCCGAGCTTCAAAGCTAATTTGCAGCTTCTGTTGCCATGACTATAAATTATTTTCACCCCGTAATAAAGTGAAATTATTAATAACAGATTTCCCAGATATGATGTTTTATTTCGTTGCGTATGATTCGTTGCTTTTTTGTTGAAATTTGAAAACAATTGAAACCCAATTTTGTGTGTTTTTCATAAAACCCTTTAATTAGAAAAAAGTAAATAGAGCCGATTGTGTAATTTGTGTACCTTTATTCATCAGCCCTGTGAAAGTATTAGTAAATACAATTTATTTTTTCAACGTAAATACTGAGGGAGGGGGTTTCTCTTTGACTCTTTTCTTTGTTGTTTAATTATCATTGCTATCGAAACGGTTCACTAATCATAAGACACGCTGAATGTACTTTAGCATAGATCCGTGTAATTCTAATAGCCTTAATCTCTTCGCGTTTCGATGCACTCGCATCAACATTTCAGCGAGAGAGGTTCTTGAAAGGCTCGCAAGCGTGAAAATCCCAGCCCCACCTTCTATACCGGGCTACCAACAACACAAAGTGAAAAGAAAATTAATGTATCTTTTTGCAGCGACTCTGCCACTTCAACCCTCCCAAGCGATATTTCTCTTTGAAATGTAAAATGAGCAAGATTAAAGATCAACTAATAAACTTACCTATCTCTCACTGAGATGTGTATACGTGCTTGATTAATGTTTAGAACTTATTCTCTGTTTGCAAGAACAAAAATAATTTCAATCAGCGGATGTCGACAGATCGACTTGCTGATGGGAACGTTGCAGAATATTCTACCAAGTTCATTCCGTGTCTTGCACTTGCATAATTGCATTTCACTTGCTTTTGCTTAATTTTAGTCAATTTTGCTACTGACCAATCAGGTAATTAATGCATCCTTTTGCAGCGGCTCTGCACCTTCAACCCTCCCAAGCGATATATTTCTTTGAAATATAAGTGTGGTTACGTTTTAATAAGTTTTAATATAAGTGCAGACTCTCTGTAAAAGCAAAGAGTTGCAATTATTATCAATTACTTTCTGATTGAAGTATTCGGTTGTTTTGCCATCAGGAGGAGAACTTTGGCGAGTCGGAAAAGTATTAGTGCAAATGTTCGCTGCAAATCTGTGCAAACACATGCCACTCCACTGCTATTCAAAGTTCTGTCATTTTCCAATAAGAAGACGTTCCGAGATCTCCAGTTGACCTACATTTCTCTCCATGTCTTCAGAAGTTCACTTTCGTCGAGTAGTTTCGCGATGCCATCCCGTGCAAGTTGCTACTCAGACAGGAAACGAAGCTTTCGGCTTGAAACCTCAATGTTTAGCGTCCAATGATTGGAGTCGTCATGTGTAGACAGTCTCGGCAGGCACGGAAGCAGCTCGATGATAAACGATCTCGATCGAAACCAACATCATCTGTCACAGTCGAGAATCATCCGAGAGACTCTGAATACGACATCACCGCAGCGTGCATTATTAACTGACCCAAGTATAATATTTATTTGAGATCTATCGCAGCTTCTGTTGAGAGCACTCAGCTTCTATATCGTCGACGTGAAATCTTGAGACGTCTTCGCCTCGGTCATCCGAGTGGAAGAGGGACGTGCTGCGAAGTTGTAATACTCCGAGATGCTTGCCGTGAATCCATGCAGACGATATTCCCTCCCGCCCGCCACCCCCTCGACAACTTAGACTCCACGTCATGTCGAGCTCGCGTAAATACTTCTCCATGGCGTATAAGTACATGTAGATGCGATGTAAGCGAAGTTGCAACGTAAAGTTGGTAGAATGCACTCAAGATGGTTTAAGTTTACCTCGCGATGCGCTAGGAGACCGCAACTACCAACAGAACGTGTCTTCGAGCAATGAGAGTGGAGATGCTCAATGCTCGCAGCTGGAGTATTCTTGTTGGTTGTTTGTAAAGACCTTTTCTTCTCGATCCATTCAACTATTTCTCGCGACACGCCATTTAATTCACGTTCAACGTATGCAATACAACCTATTTTACTTTCTTCTCCTATTGTTGTAGTTTAAATGCTACGAATAGGATTTAGCCCCGTGTGTTTGCTCATCGATTTCCTGAGACCACATTTGTCTTACCATAATGCATTCAGGAGTATATAAATAATAGATGATATCCGCATGATGGATAGATAACATAAACCAGGGCTCAGACTGAAACAATAACGTGCACTGTATCTTCCCACGAGTCTATTCGCAGTACGCATGGCTCGATCAAACTAAATAACAGCTCACCGAAGTTCCCGCTATTTGAATAACCGCTCCTAACAATGGGTCTGACCACACACACCCGAGTGAGGGATTGTTTGCCCACGACCGATCATTCCTCTTGATTCAACCCAAGGACATTTCCCGATGTGACGAACCATGTAATCGAATCAGGGTCAAATCAATGCGTCCGCGTATATAGCACACGCGTCTGGGGACGTACGCGACGCCGTACCCGAGCATAATGCAGATCGGCTAATGGCACGGGTGGGGAGTTGCGCGAGCTATAAGCCTGCTGGGATGGTGTTATTGACACTATGGACAGTGGTGTTACAATAGTGTCCTCCGGGATGGACAATGTTATGAGTTACTACGTGTTTCGGGTGAGCCGGCATTTGCATAGTCATGGGGCGGTTGAAACCCCCGCGGGGAGGGGGTGGGGGCAAAACTAGATCGGAATAATTACGACTGGGGGGTTCAGAGCAGTGGGAGTAAGTATATTTGTGTTTACTCGCTCAGCCGTTGTCTTTTTATTATAACTTTATAAATATTATGAATTCTGAGAGCTTATTTTGTTATAGACGTGTTCGGGGAGCGGAACGAGCGACTCCATTCAACACTTTTGGGACTCTGTGTTTTTGTTTTGTTCCGTTGATTTCACGTCACAAGTCATACCATTTAACTAAATTTAGGAACTAAATTTGCAAGGGGGGAATAATGTTGCAAAATAACTTTAGCTGAAGATACTATTGGATTCGAAGACAATGGGGGAGGGGAGAGGCGGGGAGAGGGCTTCCAGTAATATGCGGGACCGGGGCGCACAGACCCAGATTTTTTTTTACTTTCAGGCATGAATTTGGTGCATTTTTAATCTATTTTAACACTTTATAAGGATATTAATTATTTGACACATGTAAAAGCTGGAGAGAAATTGAATCAGAGGGGGGCGGGTATTCCCCCTTCGCCAACTTCCTACGCGCCTGCTTAAAACACCAATCAGTACTTATACTGTGACCACCGTATAATCTTTTTAACATAAACCTTTGAATAGTACCTATTTAAATGTGAACATTTTACTTGTGACCTATCAAGCATAATTTTGAAGGTTATGTTATTTGTGAGCCAAATCGTAGAGTTATTGATTAGATATGTTTAAAATGATCTATAAAAGTTATATCATACATGAACCTAATCGCTGGAGTTTTCGATTGAAAAAATATGTGCTTCGTAAAAGAGAGTATAATATGTGGTCTATCGGGTTATTTTAAAGTCAGTCTCATATATGTAGAGAGCTTACTAAGTATCATCTATGTTCAAATTGCCACAACTCCTACCGAAGATATTATGAACACTCTGTTGGCTAATATCTTTGCACCTACACTGCATATAGTGCTAGTTGCAAGCATAACTTCTCATTGCACTCTACATCGAACAGTCTCGCTGCGCTCTTGCAGCTTCGACAGTGACTTGGGAATCGAGTTGCACTGGCTGAGGCACTCGGCGGAGACATTGGGGTTATTATGACACAATTGCATGGATCGAGAATATACGAGTCGAGATGGGGTTGTTTTATCCCTCCTAGTGCTAAATATACAAGGGTTTTATCGGTGGGGTTTCAGTGGATCAAGAGAGATTAGCGCCACTTTATTTGAAAACATTGTGTGCAACTGAAAACAGAACTCTCAGCCCATTAAGGGATTTGCTGTTGTGTTTAAAGACGCTTATGCAGACTGATTTTGTATTTAGCAGGCAGGTGATAAGGAATAAGCTAGCTGTAGGTGACCAAGTAGGTAATACGTTTTAAAATACGTTAATCATTTTGAAATTTATTTATTTAAACATTTATGTGTTTAATGGAATTCGTTTTAATCGTTTTATCTGCTTGACATCAATTCTTTATCTTCTACGATTTTTTAGTTATAATTTTATTAACAATTTTACACACTTTCTTGTTGTAAATGCTGCTCGTTTATATTACCAATGAGATTCAGTATAAAATCTATTTAAATTTGGTGAACTTTTAGCATGAAAACTGTGTTACAATTTTTTGTCGAGGTTGTTAGTTTCTTTTTTATCTAGTGAAGCGGTCGCTCCACGCCAGCCAAGTCGTACGGCGCGCACACTCTCATATAAAGGCTGGAGCAAACCCACTTTTACTGTAAGCATCAAAGTGGCATTTTCGGCCTACTGGATCTCAAAATTGGGAAATCTCACATTGTTGCGAAATATCTTAATTTCGAGCTATGGCCCACCCTACAACATATACCAAATTTGGGAACAATAGGTTACGGCCTTTGCGAGCTAGAGGGCCGTGAAAACCGTGTTTTAGGGCGGTTTTAATCTTAGTAGTAGTAGTAGTAGTAGTAGTAGTAGTAGTAGTAGTAGTCTCCTGGAATTCAAATCCGGTAACAAGGCCACAGCCTAAACGGCTGAATCGATCGATCTCAAATTTTTACCACGTGTGCGCTTTTGGCGTCTGATTTGCCCTCGCCCCCATGAATTTTTTTGTGCCGCCATTTTGAAACCGGAAGTGACATCATATCTCAACAACGGCTAAACCAATTGGAACGAAAATAGCGCCAAACGATTCAGACGGTCAACTATATGGGTTATCAATAGCATCAGACTAAAATTTATGTTAACGAAACCGGAAATGACGTCATGAAATTTGAAATACATCGATTGGCATTTCGGCAACAAATTTGATCCGATTATTTTGATATTTATGTAACGTATGTACTTTTGATATCTCATTTGACTTGTTATAAAAACAACCGGAAGCCGCCATTTTGAAACCGGAAGTGACATCATATCTCAATAACGGCTAAATAGATTTGAACGAAACCAGCGCCAAACAATTTAGACGGTCAACTTTATGTATTATCATCAATAATATTTGCAGTTTCGCATACCGAAACCGGAAATGACGTCACACATTTTAAAAATCTCACAAATTTACATTTTGATGCAATAAATATACTATTAGAGACAGCTTATAATAAAATGTAATCATGTTTAAATTATAATACAAGGGGTCAGTGATTTCAGCAGCCATTTTGAAACCGGAAGAAACTCCATATCTCGAAAACTGGTTGACAGATCGATATGAAACTAGCGCCAAACGATTTACAAGGCCATCTCTATGGAATGGGAACAGTCAAACTAGAATTTTCCTATTTATGAGACCGGAAATGACGTCATTCAAATTTATAAATTATTGTAATCCCCACCTATACAATAAATACATATTCAGAATGCTTAAAATGATGCACATCATTGATAGCTATAAATTCTATGTGGCAGTGCAGAAAGTTCAGCAGCCATTTTGAAAACCGAAGTGTTGCCATATCTCGGAACTGGGTTGACCGATTGGAATGAAACCTTTGCTATTCTTCATGAGAATAACCAAATTGTAAAGGGTGATTTTTTAAAAGGATTTAGTAATTGTTGATTCGATTGTCACAAGTTGTAAGAATAAACTAAAAAAAGGAGTGAAATCCCCATAAAAAACACTTCGTGTAAAAATAACAGCCAAGCCAAGTCTCTTCAACTAAAAAAAATATGAAATCTAAAAATTCTGCACTGAAAAGTAGTGATATCAAAAAATGAGCCAAGTAAAAACTTTATTTGAAAATCAAAAAATACTTGGCGCATCGTTTTTTTAGGGCATTATAGGTATACTATGTATATGTATGTATATTTGATGTATATTTTATAATTGGCATATACTTCCAAGCTATTTATATACACGATGCGCCAAGTATTTTTTGATTTTCAAATAAAGTTTTTACTTGGCTCATTTTTTGATATCACTACTTTTCAGTGCAGAATTTTTAGATTTCATATTTTTTTTAGTTGAAGAGACTTGGCTTGGCTGTTATTTTTACACGAAGTGTTTTTTATGGGGATAGATATTACAAAATTTTCATTGATATTACATTGATGCAATGGAGCCATGGCAACATAATTATTTTGCTAATAAAAATTACCTCACAACATGGCGTTTACCCTCTAAATCTCACGAAATTTAACACAAACATTTTATGAATGAAAATTAAAATTTTTGGGGGCTATAGGTATCAGTTTTTTTTTAAATTTGAATCTGTTCGTAATGTCCTAGAACAAATAGAACAAATACCACGAAATTCCCTAAAGCAGAGTTCTGCCTCACCGTTTGTAAATTACAATCGGGACTAGTCGACTAGATGTTCTTCTACCGGGGGTGAGTTACGCAATCTCATCCCAGCGATGTCGAATGATGTCTGGTCGAGAACAGTTTGATCGAGGTATCGATTGCGGTGGGTCGATCCGTCGAGATTTCACCTGTCGCAAGCAAAGCCACCCCGATGTCCCCACAAATCAAGATGCTCGTACACTTTCTGTGATGTCCGCGCGTTCCTGCTTGGTAGAAGGGAACGTCGGAGATATTCCAAAATATCCTCTTTACTCTTTTAACATTGATATTAAGGACATTTTGAAAAATAATTAGCATAGCTAATTTTTAAATGACCTTAGTACTAGAACACCAACTTATAAACAAAACTTGAACGTTCAATAAATCTGATAGGCTGATAAATGTAAGATTGCACCATCAGAAGTCAGTCTAAGCGATCTTATTGTCTCACTCTAGTAGGTGACCTCACATTTCAATGATAATAACAAGCTTTGATTGGTTATGGGACATGACCAGCAGTCATTCAAATTTGGTCAACGTTCAAGTTTTGTTTGGCCGAGTGTACATCTCAGCTTTTACAAGACTTTTGGCACAACTATTGTAATTATAGTTGGTGTTTATATTGCTAACATCGACTCAATAATTAGCTTTGTCAACTAATTTTGAAAATGTTCATAATTAGAAATTTTAGAATGGTTCAAAAGTTTTGATGAAATATAGGAAATATTAACTCTAATTAGGGTTGATATTAATATCGAATGCTAAGGCCGTTTTCAATATTTAAAATTCCGACAGCTGATGAGTGACTTTCAACTTGCCTTCTAGACTGAAATAAAACAATTCCAATAATAAAAATTCTTGAAGATAAGTTCTGTTTGGAGTGCTGAGCTTGCTGAAAGTTGGTCCAACTCTCTAGCACAATCTAGTACCTATTTGCGTTACCAAGAAACAAAAACACTTGATTCAAGCTGCTTGGAGCAGTTCTGAACTGGCCAACAAACTAACCTATAAAGTGTACTTATTTCAAATTGAGAAGGAAAACGCAATTAAACCGATTCGCAGGCAATTGAAATCTGCCAATGTATTACTTCTTTTACGTACTGCCCATTCACATGAGATCTGAAATGTTAAACATCTGCACTTATTTTGTTTATCATTACTTATAGCCCGAAGATAAGTTCTCAAGCAAATATTTAATGTTTTATGAAGACTCCATTGCTGAGATTTGATTTGATATGTCCAATCAAACTCGGTAGCCATCAGCTTATATTTGTTGAGTTTTACAAGTACAAGATTTATCGGTTCGATAGACTTTTATTGCTTTTTATGAGTAATTGCGATATTCTAAAATTTTATATTAAAATGGTACAATTAAAAAAAATTTAATTCAATCGGATTTTATAAATGATTATATTTTTATTGTCGCTCTTTTAAAACTATATGCTATCTAGCATATTGAAGGATGGCAAGACTTTTATTTATTATTGATAGATTCGAAAACGTTGAACCATATTTTTCACTATATTTCCTATCATCCTATTTTTACCACCTTCATAAAACTTGTCATTTCTGTTTGGAGATGCATTCCTGCAAGTATTGGATCTTCGTGATGATGGGATCACGTGATCACATGTTGTCGTGTCGGTGCTCGCTTATCAACGCGTTTTACTTCCACATTGTGAACACTTATCCTGCCAAACACGAAGTTCTTTTCACTGGCAATTTAATACCACTCTCTCAAACCGCTTGAAAAACTTGAAAACATCAACCACGGAGACAAAAGTTTTTTTCGCGTATATCCTAGTCATTGTGTAGAATTTCAGTAAGAAAAACTTAATGACTCTAAAAACTAATTTTTTCGAAAAAGTTGTGACTTGATCGTTATTTTCCTGTACACTTTGAATGTTTCCCGCCCCCCTCGTCAACCCCCCGGGAGACGTTCGTAGCGTAATGATTACCAGCGAGCACTTCCGGTTTTTATGACCCCCTCCCCCTTCCCCCTTCTGCCCCATGAGCGTTGTGAGGGTCAGTAAAACCCCTGTCCACAAGCAGGGGCAATATAACCCTCACGCGGGGCCGGCGCACTCATAGGCGTCGTTACTGCACCCATCATACTGGTCATAAGGACGCCACTTCGACGCCACTCGACGTCCGAAAGTGACGTATTTCTCACTCACAGCGTCGCGGCGCCTTCCGCCCGACTGTCGGCAAACAAAAGTTAACTTTGGTCTTAGTTCAAAAACACGAGGATAACTTTTCTAAGACCTAAAAATACTGCGGTTCTTACATTATTTATATTGTATTCGTGGAATTTTACAACAAAGTATTGTCTAAGATATACGAGTGTTTTTATACCTCATTAAAGTAAGAATCGATTTCAGATTGAAATGGAGTTGGGGTTGTTATCCTATTCCTATGTAATAGAGAAGTAATGCTTCTTCTTGATGCCCGCAATTACGAGAGCTGCTCTTTTGATGGTTTGTAACTCCTTCATGATCGATTTTATCTTTCCTTCCATTTTTATGACTTTCCACTCGCCTCCTGATGAACGTTATTTGAACCTTTTCTTGCAATTAGGAAATCGAACCAACTCTTAATAATTGAATTTTTATTACTGTACTGAAACCTCAGTAAACCAACAAGCTCTATAGTTCCATGATATCCATTACAATTTCTTCATTGAGTTATAAAATTGTATTATTTTTTTATTTAAAGAAATTATTTCACTCTATAGAAAAGAATACAGAACAGTTCTTGAAATGTAGAAATTCCTGGCATCTCAGGTAGGATAATGTTATATACCTCAGTGAACGGTAAATATAGATTTTGCCAATCTTGCCATCGCTGGGCGATATTATTTATTTAGTTTGTATAGTTATTATTGTCAGTTATATAAATTATTAATATTATCTAGTGGAGCGGTCGCTCCACCCAGCCAAGTCGTACTATACACTCACAGTCACTCAACATACCGTAAATGCCTAATAAACTGAGGAGCAGACCAAACACTTTTACTGTAAGCAACAACATGGCATTTTCGGCCTACTGGATCTCAAAATTGGTAAATCTCACATTGTTGCGAAATATCTTAATTTCGAGCTATGGCCCACCCCACTACATATACCAAATTTGGGAACAATAGGTTATGCCATTTGCGCGCTAGAGGACCGAGAAAACAGTGAAATTACACCACTTTCTGATTCTGAAGATGATGATGATTCTGATGATATCACGAAACGTCGCTATCACCGCCACAGCCTAAACGGCTGAACCGATCGACCTGAAATTTTTACCACATGTGCACTTTTGGCGTCTGAGGTGCCTTTTTATAAAACCAACCGGAAGCCGCCATTTTGAAACCGGAAGTGACGTCATAACTCAAAAACGTCTGGACCGATTAGAACGAAATTAGCGCCATTCGATTTAGATGGTCATCTATATGAAGTATCAATAAAAAAAATATTATTTTCTTATTTTCTAAACCGGAAGTGACGTCATAAATACGCAATATTTAACTTATTTCAACAAATTATACTTAAAATACGTACATAATTAACTTACATTGTAACATAGACAATACAATTTATATATTCAAGGTAGCAGTGTTCTCGGCCGCCATTCCTGAAACCGGAAGTGACGTCATATATCTAAAACGCCTGTACCGATTGCAACTGAACTAGCTCCTGCGTATTCATTCTGCTATTTATTTGAAAAATCAATTGTGAAAAATGAATAAATAAATTAATGGTACCGGAAATGGCGGCAGGAACCACTAAATGAAACCGGAAGTGACGTCATATATTACAAACGGCATGACCGATTTTACGGAAATATAGGGATTAGGAATTCAGATGGTCGTTCATGAAGGTATCAACTAGATAAAACTAGATTGTTTTCTTATTACCTATACCGGAATTCGGCCGCTATTTCAAAACCGGAAGTGACGTCATGTATCGAAAACGGCTGGATCGATTATAACGAAACTTAAGCTATTCTTCTTGGATAATCATTTTCATCTTATACCAAACGCAACTTTTCATAGTAACCAAATCGGTTGAGGCGTATTTTTTTAAAGAAATTAGTCCCTGCTCGGACATGTGCTACAAGCTGTATGAATAAACTAACAAAAGAAGTGATATCCCAGAAAAAACACTCCGTGTAAAAATACCAGCCAAGTCTCTTTAACTATAAAAAAAAATAGAAGAAATCTAAAAATTCAGCACTGAAAAGGAGTGATATCAAAAAAGGAGCCAAGTCAACGAATTTTCCAAATTTTAATCGTACCATTGAAATAAAAATATCAACCCCCGAGAAATACTTAAAAAAAGGACTTGGCGCATCGTTTTTTTAAAGACATTTTTCTATTCTTAAGCTTATGCCACTCACATACTACGTAGTTCAGAAATGCCTAGAAAAATTGGGACAAAACTTTCAAATTAAATATTGAACATTCTGTAAAATATTTTAAATTTAAATATAAGTACGCAAAGAAACATAGCATTGTCTTACAAGCAATAAATACAGAACAGTTGTGTTTGTGATTGGTAGGTACCTATAGTTTTGTGGGTACATCAACATACCTACTACAGCATTATACTTTGAACCTTCTCGCCGTGTAATTAATTGCTATTAATTAACATTTTATACCAAAAAAATTCATAAATTACATAACGTATTACTTTAGATAAAAATCTAGTCAGTAATTATTTGAGCAGCATGGCTCAGTGCACTAGTCACTTATACAAATCTCATTGACGGCCTTCTTGTAATGAGCGCTTTCGCTATTTCCCTCAGTCACGATATTGAGAAGTATGATTGATTAATATGACCCTAGAAATAGTGGCAATAACGAATAGACTAGGCCGCTTCCGTTTATTCGTTATTCGTTTATCCGTTTATTTCCTCTGAATATTGACAAAATACCAAAACTGCCAGTAGGTAAGAGTACTAGTTATATTAAAACGTAGTATGATTCGTCGATAATGAATGTGATATACTCAGGAAAATATACTTGTAGAGTTCTTCCTATACTTTTAGGATAGAAAAGTGTCTTTAAAAAAACGATGCGCCAAGTCCTTTTTTTAAGTATTTCTCGGGGGTTGATATTTTTATTTCAATGGTACGATTAAAATTTGGAAAATTCGTTGACTTGGCTCCTTTTTTGATATCACTCCTTTTCAGTGCTGAATTTTTAGATTTCTTCTATTTTTTTTTATAGTTAAAGAGACTTGGCTGGTATTTTTACACGGAGTGTTTTTTCTGGGATTAATATTACCATATTAGTATTACCAACAATGTGATGCAACCACTGGTGGATGCAACAAGTAACAAACCGACTTTGCATTGCTTCTTTGTGCGTTTTAGGTCTATTAATAGAATCGTAGCTTGTAGGCTACATGCTGCAGAATGATTTTAATACTAATTTCCTTGCATCAGCGAATTGCAGGCTGCAATGTAGCATGAACGCGGTGCACAATCCGCTGTACAGGCTTACGAACGCGCTGACAGATCGAGAAATGTCATGCGTAACCACAGCTCAACACAAAGCCAGGTTCCAGTTCGGAGGCGTAAGTTTTATGCTCGGCCCAAAGGCACGTACGATTCTAAGGATAGTATGAAGCAAAATTGAATCTTTTGCGCGACTACCAGATTCACAAAATTGTATCTATATGAATAAAACTTATTTCGATCTTTTTCATATTTTGGACTTATACTCGTATATCAGATGTGAATACGTTTACAATTACTTGGCGTTTTTTAAAAGAATCGAGACTTAAAACTTTCGCAAATAGATATACATTTATGATAGAATACATTTTATAGACAATTGAGAACTAACAGAGTTGTAAAGAATGAATTACTCTTTGTGTATCGTCGACGACTTGTTTAGAATTTTAATCTCATAAACATTAAGTATTTGCTGTAATCGAGGTGGATATATTTGCATAAAAATTGCGGTACATTTTAAATTAAGCTAATGGTAAAAGTTTTATAACTTGTACAATTTTGTCTTCAACATTTTGTCTATATGCAAAACGAGATGGCCACAATCTTAGAAATTGCATTTTTGAGGAAGCTGCGTCCAAAGTCTACTGTGATGGATGACACTTTTATTTGTTGTATAATTAGTAATTTGTAATTTGCAATTTCTTGGTAAATTAATGGCAACTTTGGCCAGAACGGTAGGTTTTTAATGTTGTGCTTGGCGGAAGTAACTTGGCGACATGATTTCATGAATTTTCAGTGCGAAATTGCTTTAATAATATTTTTGCTTGGCCCCTCCTTTTAGATCTCAATCCTTTTAGGCGTGTATGTGCTTGGCAGTTTTTTTTACAAGTTTTGTTTTTGTAAAGTATAGATTAGATTAATATTGTTTAATGGCGTGTCGACAACAAGGACATTTTGCATTGCACATATTATTTTTTAAACTATTTTGTTGCTCAAATAGAGGTAGGCCATGGTGAGGGTCGACCAAAGGGGCCCGGTCGCGAGAATTGAATTGCAGGCATGTTCGTAAATGAAGTTATTTTTCAGCCAAGGAGTAAGGGTGGTAAAACGTCACTCACAATCATGACGTCGATCTATCTCAGCTGATCAGCTGTTATGAAATTCCATTGTCTTTGCTCAGCTGTTTAATTTGATTAATGAAATGTCATATCTTCATATAACATCAACTGAAAGAAAATTGACAGGGAAGGCAATGACATTTCATTAATCAAATTAAACAGCTGAGCAAAGACAATGACATTTCATAACAGCTGATCAGCTGAGCAAGATCGACGTCATGATCGTGAGTGACTTTTTACCACCCTTACTCCTTGGCTGAAAAATAACTCCATTTACGAACATACCTGCAATTCAATTCTCGCGGCCCGGTCCGGGGGAGTCCAGCATTGGTGCGAAGGCCCGGTGAACCCCGATTTTTCTTATAACCAATCACAAGTTCAGAAAATGCTAACAGCAGACTTGTGATTACGGTCTATATGGCTGCAGCTTGATCCTTCCACTTAACCTAAAGTAGCTTTTGTCTAGACACTTTCTTCTATATCGAAACTGACAACGTTTCACTTTCCATCTAAATGATTGAAAAGTCTATATTATTCTCCATAATGACTTGTCTGCAGCCTTGTAGTCAATATTCGCCATACAAAATGTGCTTTCTTGATTTTAATATAAATAAACAAATGGCGATCAATCATGTTGAGACATCATAGCAGACAGATTTTTTCACATTTCGTTTTTCTTTGCAGACAATGGGATTTTCAATGGGAGTGTATATCTGTGCTTGGCATTTTGTAAAACTCGCAGGAAAAATTGATCGTTTTTCCCCCTAAAGGCGGTAGTTGAACTTGCAATCAATTCATTTCATTCAGCCCTCAAATCCACAAGCTTTATATTATTCATCTGAAAAACTACAAAACACTGGACTGTCATTTGTCATTGAACAAAACAACTTTGACTTATATAAAAGAGGGTCGAAATGAGAATGTTTCTGTTATTATTGCTGTTTATGAAAGCAAGTAAACTGTTTTCGAATCCATTATCTTGGCAGATATTATTTAGTGTCGACTCGCAATTAGTTCTCCAAGACTTCATCTCGCGATGTTACAGAGAAAGATGCTCCCCCCCCCCCCCCCCCCCCCGGCGCTAACGGGCAGCGACGCCTCACAGCGACGCCGACAACTTGTGTCAACACTTCTTTGCCTCACACTCCATTATTTATTATATTAATTAATTCTCTTCGTAATTTGTATCCAGGACAAGAAATCGTCTAGTTTACGCGAAATTACAACATTATATACTGCAAACAAACTGCAAGCACTTTCGCGAGCAAACAATAGGTACAAGTTATGATTCGCACGGGAATATCGGATTGGTTTGGTTTTTAAGTAACACTGAGAGCATGTAATTCTATTTGAATAATGAACGAGTCTAGACAATGTGCAGCAACTTCGCAAATGTTTTATTTTCCACGTGATCACCGCTGTGCATTCCGTCCACCAATCACATTATATCAGAATTAGCTCCGACTGCAGCGGTGTTCAGAGCGCACCACCGATCCGGATTTTCAATACACGCTAATGAGTAAATACTGTTGAAACTTCGTCCAAATTCAACATTAGTCGGATGAATTGGTTCACGTGGTAACAATGGACACTTTCATATTTGCCGTCTTGATAATGGAATCCTTAACTAAATCATCTTCACTAACAATTACATTGTTGACTTACACCCTGCAACCCTTTGTTCTAGGAATGCCAGCAAAACTCGTGAACAAAAAGTAGTTGTGTTGTTCATATTGGTTGTGGAGTTGAAGCGACTTTGTTATGGAAATCTGGTATAATTGGTTTGGCGGATACCTTCATTAGAAGATGTGAATCCAATCAACATGGTGCGGTCTGAGCATTATACCCTTCGTTATTAGTTCTGCTTGGAAGCATTCGAACACTTAGTTAGAATATCGACAAATAAAGCTTACTCAATTAAGGTATCGTGTTACAACTATCATACCGTGCAAAGTAAGACTAACAACATCTGGAATAAAACCAATTAGTGTCGTATTTAGGGAAGGGGCCGCCCTCCCCCATCCCGAAATCATAACTACGCAACTACAAATCACCAAGTTTTAATGAATACAAAACATTTTTAGATACATTTGTGCACTAAGTTATAACAAAATTATGAATATATTTATCTCCAAAAACAATCTGAAAGACTGTGGATTTCCTATAGGCATGTATTATTAAAAAGTTCAGCGAATCAGATGCATTTTCTCAATGAAGTGCCCACACACAACGCACTGTTTTCACCGATTTCTTGAAATAATTGTCGCCTTCTATGCATTTTATTCCTGGAACCTACTCTAGCAGTAATATTTTTACTGTTTCTTGACGACTTGAATAATTGATTCATAATCAAAATGCACAATGTCTACAGACTTGTCCAGGGTGTAAATACAACGTCATCTCATTGGCTGCAAGTAGCGCTCTTTTTTGTTCCTCCACGAGTTGCAATGTCCACATTTTATCCGCTCATTGTGAGTTACAACACGTGACTTGCTCCTTCAGGGCCTTCATTTTGATTTTATAACGTAACTTCACTTTATCTCTTTTCAACTAAGCAGCTTAAATGATAACATAGTGCCATGATATATTTGCTAAGTTATGTTGAAACTTGTGTCATGTTATTGTAAGGGTAAAATACATTTTAGAATTTTCATAAGTCAATCCACCCTCGCCAAGGGGCGAACTTATAAAATATTCACCGTCAGATTATTTCTATATAAAATTCAGTTTCTCGAAGCCGGTTTTAACAATGGCTTAATTTATTACACCTTAAGGACAAGTCGTTGCAACCCCATGGATTGCGTTTTAAGTTGTCATTCCCTTCATTCCCATTAACCTGAGCTGGATCCTGTACGTCGTAAAGTTGTTTCCAGTGCGTGCTTGATCCTATTTGCGTCTCTTTTTGTTTTCAGCTTCCAGCGTGCATTGTTCTCCCTCTTCGGATTGTTGCGTGTGACGTCACGTCCTACTAATACGAGAGGTAATTAATAATGCAATGTAATTAGCTTACTCGACGCCTTTTATCCGGCGTCCTCGCGAGAGAAGCGCCGCGACGCATACTGTGCGCTCGCTCGCCTCTTTTCTGACGAATATCTTCCCCCTCTGGCTCTGAGAAAGCTCCTCTTTAAAAAGCACGCCAGCACAAGTGGATGGCAAATTAGTTAATTAAGTAGCGAACTTTCGTGGTGATGTTCTGTCGACATGACACATTGAATGGTGGAAGATTGCGAGAGGAAGACACGCGTTTGAATCGTTTCGCAGCTTCAAACGCGCACAGATTTGTTTGCGTTGGGAATGTCAAATCGCATGCGCTGTTTCACTGTTAGCCAGCGCGGAGGTTACGTTTCATATTTTATGAATATTCCATTAGCGTAATAAGTAATCGCTCAACATCAAACCCGTGGCCTCCTCACAATTTTACGTGGTTTTTAATAATAAATAATTTCGCAACTAGGATACAAGGAAAACTTTGCCAGCACGGCAGGAAATTCGAAAAGTTTTGACGGGAAAAGATACTTATAAAAGCATAAAGAAACAATACACCTTCTGTCAAGAAACGTTACCAATTACCGCGACAAAAAAGGACGCTAATTCTTTTATGTCTTACTTTACATGGTGTGTACATTTTTCACTGCCACCGGCGGTTTCTGCGACGTTACGTCTCATATTTCGTGGCCGTCTCGCGTTTTAAAATAATGTTCATGCGGTAAAAAAAGCTCTGCACGATTGGAGATTATCTCATCAAGTTTCAACTAACTTAATTGAGTCTTAGAAAAATAGTTGAGTTTTCTTCGATAATTGGCGCATTAAAAGTAAGAATCAGGTCAAAAGTACTCCAAACTTGAACTATTTATTACAATATAAACTATGATGATTAGTCTTCAGCCGTTACTGCCATTATATTGACCAAACATGTGGACTAAATACAAGGGACAAACTGACAAACCATAGCTCGGTGTTTTTTTTCCCCGGTCAAAAGTCTCGGAACAAACCGGGCAGCCACTCGTCTCATCTGCAACTTTTCAGTTAAAATTTGTTGACATGGCTAGTAAGTCAGGAACTTCTTGAAATGGCAAATGACGGTGAAAACTTTTTGAAACGTGTCATTAGCGGAGACGAGACGTCCCCAAAACCCCCAAAACTGAAGAGATCCTCTGAAGAGACATTCTTTTTTATCCATTGCACAAATTATCACAAATTCGCCAAACACAAAAATCTTGTTCCTCGATAACAGCTGTAACTTCGCAATAAAGAAGGTTATTATCGAGAATCTGAAAAAACCAGTGGTGCTCAAGGAAGAGTCATGCTAAACATAGCTGCCAACCGCACCGTTCTCGCTCCATTGCCGCGCAATTCATACAGTCCTGGAACTTTTTGATCACCTTTTGCTTTAATTTTTGGTATAATTAGATTATTAAAATCTTTAATGGAGATTGCCCTCTAAACCGCCATTTATGGCCATATTGTGACATTGTAGTTGAAGATTAACGCTGTTTCGGTGACAAAGTTGGGGTGAATGAATTGCTCTTTAAACCATGTGTATCTCTATTTCTTAGAATTGTAGATCTTCAAGCTATGATCAATTTGGTTTGGTCTCAAATTTAAATTCGTTTATTTTTATGAAAAACGTTACCGCTCATATCCTTTTGGGAGATTAATTTAAAAACAATTGCCAATTATGTCAATGAGTCTTCAACTTTGTTGCCTCAACAAATTGCCTTCATACCTTCTGGTTTTGATACCAACGTGTGGAATTACGGTGATATTGACAAAATATACCCTATTTGCCCGTATTTGACTGTATACCTACCTACTGTACGCAGCTCTCGCGCGGCTCCATAAAGTTGAATATAACAGAATATTTTACAGATATTCCTTTTTACTCTGAGAACTTGCAAACACATGTGATACTGGAATTGACACATGGTTTCCATGTTTCAGCGTGATAGGAGGAATTGTCACGGTCTGAGTGATACAGCGACAACGGAAGGAAACAAACCAGAGATTATAATGGCATAAAGTTTCCAAGTCTCACATACTCTGAAAAATAGTAGATAAATAAATATCAGATATTTCTGGCGCCTCGAGCTCAACAAAGAAGAACGTTTTTACTTGTAATTCCCAGTAAATATGGAATCCAATATGATAAATGAAACACAATATTTACTTGACTGAGGGGTATCAGTTTCAATCAGTTGCAGACGCGGGGAATTGCTACAATATTGGTTACTGATGTCGATGGCAGTTGTTTCCCATTCAATTTCGATGATTGCGCGGCGCAAATAGGAGCGAGGGCATACACCATTATAACCGTGGCAGTGCGAGTGTGCGACTCACGATAAATCACTCCGCTGCCCAGACAAACATCCCCTGGACAATTTACTGCAGTGTCGGGCCATCTTTGCACCCCTCCCCGCCCCCTGGTCAACCGAACATGGATGTATTTGGGGCGGTAGTCGCCACGGTGTCTCTCAACGAGGTCGTCGGGCAGGGGTGGCCACAGGTGGAGGTGCCGGGCTAGGTGTGGAGAAATCGATGACAATAACAGTTGTTTTCAACTATGCGTGTTCCCATTCTAAAGCTGAAAATGTTCATCTGTTATTGTAAGAAGAATGATCATCGGCAAAATCCGATTTTTTTTAGTTTGAGACCGTCTCGTTCAAGTGTGTATCCAGGATGAAATTTGGTGGGGGGGGGGGGGGGGGGTTGTTATTAATTTGCTGGCAAATTTCAGTGGAAAATATAAGAATTCGGGGCACAGCCCCCGAGAAAATTTTGGGTCAAGGTCATTCGTTTTGGTGCAATTTTGAATCGCACTGTTGCTATTTTTGGAAATTACAAATGTCGGAAAATTGGTCTAAGAAGCGCAATTTTTTAAAAATGTTAACTTAGATCCAAGCATTTTGGTACGTTTTCGACATTCTTTTCTTTATTCTTTTTTAAGTGTTTTGTTCACATATTTTTTAATTTTTTAAATGTGCTTATTTTTACGCCGAAGCTCTGATTTCGGGGAGGGGGGGGGGGGGTGCCCCCCACGCCTCCCCCCCCCCCCCCCCCCCCCCGAATACGTCCGTGCTCTTGTTGAAGATGAACTAGACGCGACAAGTTGTAAAGAAAAAAAAATATGCAATGAGATTTTCAAATTTTGAAATATTGTACTTTTGTGCAAAATATATTACTCATAACTTTTTGTTTAAAAATTGAATTAAAATTATCATGTTAAGTCCAAATGAGAGATATGATACTTTCCAAATACTACACATTCAAAGCTATAGTCAAAGATTGCGAGTTGGTAGACATTCGAGCGGGAAGACGACAATAAAAAATAACAGAGTTTCCACGGCAAAGTTTTCTTTCATAATGATCAATCAATGGAAAGTGCTGTATAGAATGTATTCAAAACCTTTCCCGACCAAAATATTCTTTGAATAAAAATTGATGTGTGTCTCCTTCAGGTTATTTACATCTGAGTACTGGTAAGAAATAGGATTGTTAGTTGAATGAACTAGGAAAGTTTACTTTTACATATTTATCCCCTACTTTTATCGGAAATACTTATAACGTGCGTGTTGACACTGTGCTACTCTATAATTACCAGCTTATTAACTCCTTCTCCCAGTTCGTATGGCGCCAAAAGCAGGTCGGAACGGTGGAGGTGCCGTGCGCATCAAACAGAAACTTGACTTGTTATCCGCCTCATTTCAACCAATTGCGACACGTCGTCGGCGGTTTTGCCAAGTTCATTAGTCGTGTGACACGTGATTAGGTAATTAGTGGAAGTGCCATGTTCCCCGAGTCATGAAGTTCCTCCTACTTTGACCTTCTTCCGGAACGCCAGTTTGTGGGGGACGAAGCGAACTTCTCGAGTTTGTCGTGGCCATTGTTTCTTCCGCCACTGTCGTTGTGTAGCCCCGGGTTCGATGCGCTTTGTGGTCCGACTGCAGGACGCGGGTCAAGCTGGGGATATTATGAAATTAATGGACACGACTTACCACAGTGGCGTGGACAGTTTTTTCACCTAAAGGAGAACTAAGGGCTTGCTTTGGGCTTCGAGTAAGGGTACGGAAACAGTGAAGCGGGTCGTACGTCACTGAACACTCTTCGCACATAGCACAATGTGAGTTCACGTTCACATGGAAAGTCTGTAGTGATTGTTGAGCAACCCGAGAGGTTCTTCACAGTGTATAATATCTTTGTCCTAAGAATGTTTCTGGACTCTGATTTTGTATTGAATTTCTTCTCAACCTCAGTTCGTTTTGGCAACTCTAATAATTACTTGAAAACTACTTCATCTCGATTGCTTCTAACTTTTTGTATCCAATGCGAGTCCGCAGCGCAGGCAACTGAAATAATTTTCAAATATGATTTCATTTTGATGCATTTTCAAACGTTTCAGATACATACAAATTACACCAGCGCCGAAGTAATAGGATCTTGCGAAATGAGAATCATCACATAACTATTTTAATGCAATGAATTTTGTTAGTTAGTTTATCTTGAAATATTAATGCGAAGGTACCCAATTAAATTGACAAACACATAATTGACAAACACATAATTGACAAAAACATAATGGATAATATTTGGTAAAACCAAATGATTTATCAATTATTTATCCATCTCCTGACGCAAAATAATTTTGTAAACATACATTGATGAAAAAATAAAAATATCGCTCAGCCCTTCATTTAGTAATCAGGCGCCCAGGACCCCTCACCAGTGCCTATCTTAACAATCTTATTAGGTGAAGATCATTGCAACGCCAAAAACACTGTTCCTCGTTTGGCCACTCATAATCGTTGACCCATATAGTTGCCATGTAGTCGGGGGGATTAGCGTGTTCGCCTCAGTGGAGGTAAAAATACGTAATAAACGTCGAAATTCTATGAAAATTGAAAGTGAATGGGAAATGGTCGTGACCTGCAATTTGTGCTGTGGAAAAACGTTTTTTCCTATCACGAACTTCTCGATTACTCTTTCTTGAATTGTCTGCTAGCTGAACTTGTGACGTCATTATAATCAGGTTAGCTCGCAATGATTGTTCTTCGAGTTTCAGTTGACGCCAGCTATAAGTCGATCTCGAATGATGAGAGTTATTGTCAATCAAGCGAAGTGGCATGGCCAGGTTGCTGATAGCGAACTAAAAAACTTTCTACACTAGATTTAGAAAAAAAAACATTAAAGTGTATTGTTATTTTGAGGACAGACAAGTTTGTTTCAAACATCTAAGCGAATTAAAAAAAAATCTGGATACAATTGTATACTAGTGGGAAGAGAAACTGTAGTTGTGAGACGTTTTCCTCAAACTTTTTAAACCGCTATAAACTTTTCATAAGTTAAAACCTTGTTGTGGAAAATAAGTTAACGCAACCGGACTTGAATAATGCATTCCAAGAATCACGGAACTCCATCCCCTTTAAGTATAAATCCGAATAAGCAAGACAGTGGAACTCCTCATGACACAACTCTGTCATTTTCCGGCTTCGTTCCGCGGCCACACGCGACCGATCAGCGCCCACCAACTCCCAAACACGACTAAAAAACCAATAATCCGCCATCGAAACTCCCATCTCATTAATCATTCGCCGCCAAACAAACAATTGCCCCCTACCACAACGCACACGCACGATAATAGTTGTCATTTATTGCATTCTCTAGTAAGTAATAATAGTTTCATGGGCTGCGGACGTGTGGCCACGTGTGCGTGCGTGACTTGCATGAGTTGGAAACAGCGACGTATGCAGGAGCCAGAAGCCTGGAGCTGGAATACGTGTGATGCATATTGTCTCCGCGAGAGGGCGGGTGGAGCGCAAAGACAAGGAGATGTGTCAACCTACCATCACATCCACGATTGACGTTGATAAGTGATCTCACTTGTATATATACTGAGCGGAACACTTCGCACCCAGCTCACGTAGGCTATTGTTTTTATCATCATATGATTAGTATACCCCTCGGAGCTGGATGATTTATAGCTGTGTCAAACAATATCTTAATTTCATGCAGATTTCTATCTGTAATTAAATGCAAACAATGAATCTTTGCTAATGCATATTGCTGTAGTTATGCGACACATTACGCGAGACAAATGATTATTTTAGTGAGATTATTAGTGCATAACCTGAAAGGGAACAATGGTACGGGTAAGACAAGTTTTGTAATATTGTAATGAATGAAACTAAATCCAATATAGGTACTGTTTGTTTTGGTTCTGGACTCTTCGTATTGCTTTGTGTACGATGAAATTCAATTGCGTGTGAAGTCAGTATTGGAGTTCGAAAACTAACTTCTTCTTTTGTCGAGCAGAAGCAATATCAATAGTGATTCTAGTGAATGTTCTTTTTCGTTCTCAACAAATGAGTATGTTTAACGATGTTTATCGATTAATTTGATTGCGTCTTTGTTCTGAAACAAAACCGAGTCTCTGTGAGATTGTTCAAGGAACGTCCTTGGCTCGAGAAAAACGCGCCAAAATGGCGTATGCTGCGAGGAAAAGCAAAGGGGAAGTTTCTAACGTCTGGCCGTCGTGAAACAATTAGCGAAATATGCGATGTCTTGCCAGACGCTTAGAGCAAAAGTTACAAAATAGTTCACTAACTTGAAAACTTCTTATCGTGTTGCCTTTTCATATACAGTAAGTTTTTCTCAGCAGACCGCTTTCTAGAGAATGTAGAGGGTTATTTTTTAGTTAAAAGAGTGTGGATTATATCCAGGAGTGTTCTTATTTTCGTCGGCGCTGAGTTCAACTGAAAGGTCACGAATGACGAGAGGGAATTAAATTCTAAGTAATTGTAATGCATCCTAAATGAGTTTGAACGAGTCTCCACGAACATTCAAAATCTTCAAGGATCTTCTTGCACTGATTTTTCTGTAAAATGTTTAAAGAAATACACAATCAAACTTATGATATTGGTATGGGCTAGTCTTTCAATACTCTGCTAACTTTTAAATTGTTGATTAAGCTGCATTGTCATGGCAACAACCAATTGAAAGGCAGAGTTTTGTACTAACTAACTGTTAACAGCTAATTGAGTCTTTAGCAGTGTATTGAAAGACCGGCCCTAAGTCGGATGTACCCTGATTCTGTGGAGATACTTTTTCTCCATGGCCCTGTTTCTATAACGAGCACTTTCGTGCGAAATCATTTCACTTCCATAAGGATAACATTGATCTGAAATGATTCGAGAATAAGGGCCCAGGCAAATCTCTATAAAAATGGAGATTAATTGAGGATGTCCATTGTGAATAGTAGCGTACAATATCAATATTACATTGTGTGCTGAAGAATAGTTGAGACGTAGAGAGCAAGACACTGATTCTCTTCTTTCTCTCTCTTAATCTCTTGCCTCAGAGCTCGAGGATTTAATGTTGTCTCTTGTTCGTATTTCCGCTCTTGTTCTAATAAAGAAATGCACAATGCGTGTTTCTTCCCTCTGGTTGCATTTCTGTGGGAATTGCAATGGAGGAGTTCCAGAACGGGCGAGACGAGACTTATGCTGGCCAACTTTAATCTTACAGCTAAATGTTTAATTCTTTCATCAAGCGAGAGCTCGGCGCGGTTTGCCGAGGGGGTGGGCGGGGGGAGGCGGGGGAGGAGGTTCATCAAGGAAAACCTCCATTTCGCATAAAACACGGCTTTAAAGTCTGGACAACTACGTCGGTGGAGCATGAAATGAGGCCAGTTTGAATCCGAGATGAAATTTGTTTCTGTTGGCTGTGAGGGAACTATTGATCAAGGAGATTTCGGGACAGATTTCTTGAGTGTCATTGCGCTGAGATTTTTTTCCCCGACGTGAAGAATATTTTCTGGCGACGTCTTGCTTCAAACTCTTGCCATTTATACGCGTACATGTCGTCCATACTATCTAATAATATGCCAAAGTAACAACCATTCAATACTTAATGCTGTTCCATAAGCCAATACGTTTTAGTTGGTTATAGACGTTTAAGTTACTAACATACATTAACATTTAAAATTGTTCTTAAATATGATGAAATATTAATATAAAATTTGTTTATTCAAAATGGTCTTAGATTTTTTTTTACTAGTATACCAAGAAAATGGGTATTAGCTACCTTCCAAAGTTGCATTACAGTAGAATAAAAAGTGATGTTCGAATATTGGGGAAATTTGACATAGACGTTAGTTTCTAGCGCTGTACCCAGAACTCTTAATTCATTTCCATATATGTCGATCACAACTTCTAAAACAGTATGTGGACTCAAGTCTGTCACTGCTGTGTTATCATTAGAGACAGGATAGTTATGCAGTAACATAATATTTCAAATGCATTTTAGAGTCATGTGACTTGAGATGGATGCGTTTCATGTCTCAAAGATGCAAATAAAGCAAACTTGATGTTGCATATTTTGACCTTTTTTTGGAAAACTTGCATAAAACGTGCATAAAACGGCTATGATAGTGTATATTCGTAAATAAACAGTTTGTTTTAAACATTTCTGTAATTTTCCCTAATATGTTTTGGTTTCGAAGTATTTTTTCAATGTATGAGTGACTCATTTTAAAAACACTAATTCCGAAATAAAAATTGGCTAAATTATAGAGTAGAAATCGCGCAGAAACGCACCAAATGAATTCCAGAAATCAAAATTTTGCCGGGGCTATGCGCCCCGGACCCGCATGGTGTTGGGGGACCCGCCCCCAGACCTCCCTTTATTTCCGTGGACCTGTCAATCGCATTTCCCGTCATACGTATTTTACGCGCCTAAGTATAGTCCGCACAATCCAAAGTTGGCGACCTCTGTTTAAATTGATAGTGCATAAAAATGCATAATTCGGATGATAGTGCATAAATCGTGCATATTTGGGGGTTTTATACTGCATAACTATCCTGACCTTAGTTATCATTATGAGTTGTCAATAAACAAGTATCGACAATATCGATGACAACATTGTAAAAGTGTCATTTTCAGTCAATTGGATCTCGTCTTCCGAGATGACACGTCTCGCGATCTGCGATATCTCGTTGTGACCCAGTTGCTGCTCATAATAATGCCACTCACGAGATTCGAACCCTAACCGACTCGAGTAGACGAACCACTCGAAGAAGGCAGTAAAATAATCCATTAAATCGAACGAAAAGTATGTCCTCTTAAGCCTTGTGATATTACATCGAAATGTGTAAACTCGACTTGGTATGAAATCGTCAGTTCGATCGATTTATGTAACTGTATATATTTTATATTCGTTTTTATTGTTCGCTTTCTAACCTCATTTTTCAGCCAAGCAGGTAATATTCCCAAGTGGGGTCGCCACTGAAATGAGGTGCTCTATACCCAAGGTGCGTTCCATTTCCCCCTCTGTAGTTCTTTTTGTATGCCACCAGCTAACGGATCGTATACCAGGTTTTCTTTATTGCGAATTCTCGGCCACTCCTTATTCAGAACTGATTTCCTTTTTCCCTCGCCGTCGCAGAAGCCGCTTTTCCACCGCTTTTCTTTTCGTGTGAAAATCTGTGTGAAATTACACCCATACGTTTCAGTGTAGCATTTTCACCGTTCGCTTTAACCTTTAATAAAAGAATTGTGGGCCATTGCTGATGCAATATCAAGGGAGTAGAACAAGAGGACACGATTATTACTGACCACGATTTATCGATGCCATAACCTAGGCTATAGCATTTATGCAAAACGTCGTGCCATTTCCAGCCGCATGCTTTCTGTGACAGTTTCGTTCCAATCTTAGTCTTGATAAACATACATAGTTTTTCTTGCTAGACAGCCGAATCCTGGCACCTCCACCGTGGATATGGAGTTACGTATTGCTAAGTTTGCGTTTAAATAAGATTAGTGGAATTGATTTTTTGTCGAGTGTGTTGTCGAGAAATTTGGTTAAATGGAGATAAAATAGTTCCGGTATATTTTTGGGGTAATCCTCTCTCGGGAAGTGGGATTTGCTGTTATTATGTTCGAATTTAAATATTTCCTTTTGTGATGGAGATTTTATATCAAATGGTTCACACAGTTATAACACACTGAATTTCAATGGTTATTGAAAATATGATACGTGATTATTGCTTACGAAGTCTTTTAGTTTTTGAAGTGCAGTTTTGTTGAATGAGTTAGAGAACTGGAAGATTTTGGGTCTTAGGAGTATCTTAATTTAAATTGTCAGGAGTGAATTTGTAAGATGTAGCAGAAGAGATAAGTTGATACCAACTAGTAACTAATAGCAGTAGTGGGATATATTACATAATGTAATATGCAGGCGCTACTAGCAGTAGTGGGATGAGATTACAAATGGTGGCAGGAGTGGGATGGAATTTCATAATGGTGGCAGGAGTGGGATGGAATTACATAATACGGAACAGGTTGGCTGAGTGGTAATGCTCTAGACTTGTATTCCGGAGGCCCGGGTTCGATTCCCGCAGCCGTCCTTCCTGACTGAGATTTTTTCGTGGTATTCCCTCAGTCGACAGGCAAATGTTGGAAAGGTACCCTACTAATAGGCCACGACCGCCACCTTCCCACCATCCATCCTTACCTACTCTTGACCATCATCTCCCAATCATCATCATCATAATCATTCATCCGTCGCCATTAGCCTCGCTGCAGAATAGTGCGACGTTAAGCCCCAGACAAAATATTACATAATGGTGGCAGGAGTGGGATGAGATTACAAATGGTGGCAGGAGTGGGATTTTGTATTACAAATAGATCATTTCATAAATGATCTGGGTGTCTCTGGTTTTCAAAACTTCACATGAAGTTTTGTTTTCCAGACATTGTTACAACACGAGAAAATAAAACTGTTTGTGACATGTCTTGGAAACCAGAGCCACCCGGATAATATTTTCTTAATTGGTTTGACGGATTCTTCTTTCATATCTGAAAGACTGTTTTGTGTTCAGAAGAAAGGCGACATTGGAAGCTCTCGAGATAGCGTTGCGATTGCTTTTAGTCCTCTCATTAACGTGTGTCTTGAGACAAATTGGACGCCTCGAGCTTGGCACGTCGCGTCTTTGTCGCGTCCTCTGCACTCGGCTTGCATGCGTCACAAGTTTCTTAATCCTCAAGATGTCTCACCATCATTTACATCCAGAGCTGCAGCGAGACTACAAGAATGAATATTTCATTTAAAAATGTATGTACTTTGGCTTTACGGTGAGACTGAATTTCTCACTAATCTTCTGATATTACGATGCGCGAGCGACACCTAGTGAATATAAGTAAAGTATGTTTAACGGTTGCTCAGACACTGGTTCGACTTCGATGTTGTAACCCTCACAGTCGCGGGAAGGGGGGGGGGGGGATAAAATTGGGATCAAATGAATACCATAAAAAGCAAAAAATATCGATAATAGATAATAATGAGAATAGTAGTAATTTGAAGAATTTAGATGATCAAATCGACCAAAGTGAAACAACAAAATTTCGGGTCTGCGGTGTATTTATTTCTTGTATTTCTGCGGTTGGACCGGTGTATTTACTACAATAATACATACCACGCAATTGCATTTACAATATTTAAACTAGTGTCCTCCCTCCACCTATTATCAGTCTCTCGACGGCGTGGGTTGTGGAGGCCCGTGCTGTGAATGTTACACCGTTCTTCGGAAGGGACGTTAAGCCGTTGGTCCCCTTGGTATCTTTCGTCAGGAGTATGCCGGTACCGGGTTTCCTCTCCTCCCTTCTCTATATTACATTCTCACTAGTGGAGCCTCGGCTCTGTTGAGAATATATACTTAATAATAATAATAATAATAATAATTTAAAAAATTAGCAGAAAAGATGCACACATTTTAAAGATTTTTACGGTAGGTAATTGAAAAAGTATGGGGCCCTAAAAATTCTTGCGGGAGGGGGGCCGAAGTATGAAGTTACGCCACTGTGCTCAGAAGGTAGTAAATGAACCTGTGGCTGATGTGGCCATGTTCGCAGATCTGCTTTATTACGGGTGCATCTGTACCTTTTACTTATTGTTTGTGGAGGTAACAAAACAACGAGAAACAAAACAAAGAGAGTCTTACATAGCGGTAGAATTGGAAGGGTTGATGTGATTGTTTCGCCTGAAATTAAATACTTTCTTTGCAATATATGAACTATTCATTATTGTATCAATTCTATATAGTAATAATATAAAACAACGTTGTTTCACGAATATTCATTTAATATTCATGTCATATTCATTAAAAATAATTAAGAATATTCATTTGGCAACCATTTCTTATGACAGTGTTTTAATTAAGTATTCTCTCAACACTCGAGGCGTCATCTTGAAGTAAAATGTCTGTTCGTTTGTCTCCACTTTTCACCAATATTTTTACCAATATCGTTCTGAAATGGTAATGTAGTTCACAATACTATTACATGTTTGAACTGATTTAGTCCTCCGATTTCAAAGTTTCGCTCAATACGCTATTTCATTGGGTAGATATTGAATTTGCCCAATTTGTATTGTATAGTGTAATATGAACTTTACACAATCCTATGCAACTGATTGGTTGTAAGCATCATGGGATGTGTCACTTCACTCGACCCCGATTTGGCTGTTCACACTATACAATTCAAATTGGGCAATTTAAGCTTTTAGCCAATGAATTAGCGTTTTGAATGAAACTCTGAAATCCGTTGGATTATGATTGAAATTGTCCAATTGAATTTTGTGCCTAAAGTTATATGGACTTCACCATTTTTGTGGTGAAAGTGGTGATAAGTGGTGACAGGCAAACATACGTATTGTGTACCTTACCATTCAGTGTAGTGCACAATCCAATGAAAACAATTACCAAACCCGTGCGTCTCCTGGAGATAAAGTCACAAAGTTTTTGAACCCTACATAGCATAACTTTATTCTTATTCCGCTACAGCACTAAGAATACCAATCTCTTTTCTACTATGATATTTTCATGATAAAACTTTCCAATTTATCTAATACCAATTGTTTTTTGAGCAATTATAATCATACAGTTTTACCGGTATAACATTGTAATAACTATAATATTGTATTAACTATAATTTTGCAGTAAAAGATATTTCGTGCATAGCGATGTCATAGCGCTGTACCTTTGTGAATCTAGCAGTGATGTTACTACAAATTTATTAATTTATATTTCTTGTCATATTATTATGTACCTACAAAACATAACGTACAAACAAATTGACAAGCAAGTAAATTTTCAACACAAATCTCCCGACAAGGCTGACAAAGCAAGTCTGACATTTTATCAACCTCCAAAACAGAAGCCTCTCGACTGCTGCACAATAAAAAATAATATTTTTGCCTTTTTGATATCCAAGCAGAAGTAATATCAATGCAATAACAATTCTTATGTAAATGTAATGTCAAAGTACACTATGGCCAATGTAAGAACTGTATTTGAGCGAAACGGATTGGCTGCTGAAGGTTCTTTGACAGTCAATCCTTGTTATAGTCATCGTACGAGACGTCATTGTCGCTGTGACATGACAGACAGCGCGGCGGGTGGCAGATATCTGCAACGCTGGCAGCAGTGTTGTTATGTTGCTTCAAACATTACGCAGTATTAACATTTACACAAGTAACTTTTGTTCTTTATAGCTTTGAAAATTGTAATGAGTTGAAAAGTCACTTATAGTATTTTTCTCTGCAAACCTATTTTGTACATCCCTCAGAAAGGTGGAGTAGGGAAGGTCGGTCACGGGAAATCCAGGTAGCTGTCAGCGAATACATGGAAGGGATGCTAAAAACGAGGGGTTTTGATCGATTTTGCCAAGCTTGGCCTAATTCGTTGGGAGAGAAAAATACTGTAGTATCTGAATCTGGTAAAAAATATTAATTTGCTACCTTCGTGTACTAACTCCGAGCTATTTAGAGATATTTCTTGACGTTTGATCGGTTGCTAGGTAACGAGATGAAATAATTGAAGATCTTCTCCTTCCAAATTCGCCTATTTCTATCACTAGTGGCCCTAGATCCAAGAACTCACACCAGAGATGAAATCAGAGCTCACCAACCAGAGTTAGATGACGCGTTAAGCACATAGATTTCTTCGGATTGTGCCATGAAATCTTTCTCAGCCAACCCGTTTCTTCCGAACACCGATTTTACATCGGCCATGTCTACGTATTCTTATCAAGCGAGCGGAGCGAGCGTCTTCACCTTCAATTGAAACTTATGGCTCTAATCTCTGTTTTTTTGTCTGTGTGTGCATCTGGCGATGCACAGGCCAAACTTTTCACAAAACTTTAAAGCTGGGTCCACATAGGCCGTTTTTCCGTTTTGCGTTTTCCGTTTTTCTCTCTTGACCAATCACAAGCCCGCCGCACGCGGATTTTATCCTCGCCGCGCCGCATAAACTTCAACGAGGATTTTAAAAAAGACGCACGGCGGAAGTGACGTAAAACTTTTAATAACCAATCACGTACGACTACGTCACATGGTCAAATAACATGGCCGATCTAACACTAGATGCATTATTTTAAAATTACATACTTGGAAAGAAAATTAGCCCATCTAAATACTCACAAACTGTCACTGACAGATATAAATAATGTTGAAGAAAATTTTTTTGTTTTCCACGGCCTCCTGACATCTCAAAAGTAAAGTTTTAACCAGGCGGGGATCAAGGTGCTTAAAAAAGTTTTTGTAGAAGACGCAAAACGCAAAACGCTCTATGTGGACAGTCCTACTAAAAACGGAGATGTTCAATGAGTAAAAACGGAAAACGCAAAACGGAAAAACGGCCTATGTGGACCCAGCTTAATACTATTCTGGTTGTGGTCAAAATGATTTTCAGCAAGATCGGTCCGTTGGTTTCATCGGAAATTGATTTGTAGTTTAGCTTGGCAATGGGGACGAAAGAAACTCTGTGTGCAAATTGAAACTGGAATCGTTTCACCAAAGTTTGCATGACATTCGGACCAGCATTATAAGTGTTTTTTTGACAAATATGTAATGATCTTCAAGAGTTATTGACATTTTATTTACATTTGTATGCTTTATTTGAAATATATGTCAAATGTACCAATCAAAACGTTCAATTTTTATTACTCCCTCTTTGATGAATTCAAATCTTCAAAAAGGGTTCTCAAGGTCTGTAGATGAACATATTTGACACACATATTAATTCCAAGAGGAAGGCTCGCTTATCAACGCGTTGTACTGAGCGTTTTCCTAGTATGAATAATAATAAATGTAACTGAAAACATTTAAACTAGTGTAGATTGTAACAATTTCATCACAATCCCCACAGCAAGCAAAGATACTTCCAATGAAGCTGTGCAGATGTCAAGTTGATCAGTAGACTAGGAGATTTACCACGGAGAGAAACAATTAATTGGATGGAATTAAGTAGAGCCTTTCGAAGCTCTCTCAAATTACTGTCTAGTGACACTCAGACCAGATTTCATTATCTCAAAGTCATGGATCAAGTTTAAGATTTGAGTCATGCAATTGGCGGAGAGAATAAAGATCTGTTGAAAATGAGCCATTTTCGTTGTTTGAATCGGAAGTGAAGATAACGACGTTATCTCGACCTATAAAATGTTTTCAAATGATAAGAGTCTAGGTGCGTCAGGAGATCAGTCTTGTAGTGATTTTCATTGCATTGTGACGTGCATATTGTTTGCTCCTGTTGATGGAATGACTCGCGAGTATGACACGTAGTGGAGTGAGAATGTATTACACACGTATTGCCATGTAAGTCTTAATGTTATTAGAACCATTTGTCGTTACTTTTATGAGTTTACTTGAAGAGTCGGCTGCACTCGAGATAATGTCCTAAATATTGTCATGGCTTTTTTAACTTGATTCACTGAAATATGAATAATGGGAAAATACGAAGGGATATGCGTTGTGAAAAATATCCGACCGAACCGGGGCTCGAACCCGGGACCTCTCACTTGCCGGGCGAGAGCTCTACCAACTGAGCTACCCGATCGGACGGACGGATATTTGACACAACGATCGGGTAGCTCAGTTGGTAGAGCTCTCGCCCGGCAAGTGAGAGGTCCCGGGTTCGAGCCCCGGTTCGGTCGGATATTTTTCACAACGCATATCCCTTCGTATCATCCTGACTCCATGGAAGTTTTCCACAGAAACCTACATTCTCAATGGGAAAATGATTTACGTTACTAATGTTTAGTCGACATTAGCAATATGTTCAACAAAATAAATACAATATTTATTTACAAACTCGCGTAAAAACTAAAATGTCCAGGTGTTTTCAGTTTTGTATCGAGTTTGGGCACAAATATTGTGTTTATAATTTGGTGTTTCGTTACATTTTTTTCACATTTTTCATAATTTGAATGGTTCGAAATTTACGACGATATTAAACCAATCGGGGCATTGTCTCAGATCTTCCTAATTTTTTATCTACTTATTGATAATCATGCCATACACCATCTCCCCAAAAAAATAAACACTTCTCGTGTCTAGTTTCTCGATATATATTGAATTTTCTCCCACGTGTTATCTTACTGCAGCCAAGTTAAATCGTGTCACATTTGGCTAATAAGATCTAATTTTTTTCTATTCCCAACTTTGAACAAAACACTTATTTTCTGGTAGATAAGTAGTTGCACATTTTACTATAGGATAAAATTGAAACCAATACCAGCAAGTTCTATTTTAAAAGTTATAAACCAAAAATGAAATGATTTTCCTATACCTACTGTGAAAGTTTTGTTCTTTCTCGGAAGACAATAAATTGAAACCTCGTTATAAAACAGGAGTTGCATGTTAAATGATGTTTTATGATTCTTTAATACACAGATGAAATGTTGGAAAAATAATCATATCAAAAAATAAATATATTTGAGTTTTCGATCGTTTGAGCCAAGTTAAGGAAATATTCTCTCCGGTTTTAAATTCAATTCGGGGGCACAATGTACCTCCGGCGGATTTCTTCTTGTTATTGTTATTGTGACTGTCTCGTTGAGGTGACAAAGTTTCGGATAATTGATGGCTCTCTGAAAAGCGTGTAGCAGTTTTTCAAACATATCTGCTGGAGGTTATGAGCGATTATATTTTGCATAAAAGTCGCATATTATTTCGCTCAGCTTCAAAGCCAGAGAAATTCTGAATTTCAAATCCGCTCATAACATTTTGGTCATGTTTTTCAAAAAGTGGTCCACATCCACACTTTACAAATAGCAATGAATTTACTACATGTATTCAACAATGTCACTTCAACATATTGTCAACCTTTAACGAAACTATCACAAATCCAAAAAAAACCTTAGAGGATGATCTCTTGAAAAATCAAGAGGAAGCATTTCATACAGTGGTGTAGTCGAGGGTATACGCCGTATACCTTAACATTGTTTTTGACATGTGCGTATATACCCATCAATAATTTTTGGGGTATACACGCTGTACACGGGCGTATACACCATTTTTCGTATAAATGCATTTTAAAGAAATTGCTAGTTGAGGTGTCATGAAGATGTTATTTGATACAGAAAACCAAATATTCTATTGATTTTGCTATAGAAAACTTCAAAATTTGGAAATGTGAATTGTATTTGAAGCATTAAATAAGAGAAATATCAAGGCTTTTATTATACAGCAAAAAGTGTTTCAATAAATCGTTACAATACACCAAAACGAATGACCTTGAGAAAAAAATGTGGGGGCTTCTGCCCCAAACCCCCACATTTCCTTCGCGTATCATTTTTTTGCGTATACCCATAATTGTTTTGAGGGCTACACCACTGATTTCATTACTCTTCATACAGAGCTACAGTAATTCAATCTATAAGTGATCATAAGACGAGGATCTTTGACGAGACAAAGAGAGTGCTGTGCCGTGTCCATCGGCTCGCGTTATGTCGAGCAATCAGCGGTCTTTTGTCTTGCGTTCGGAAGGGAGAGGAACTCCGCGTTCTGCGGTCGTCGCCTTGCGTCGCGACGACGAGCCCAGAACACGACGCCTCTTGACGGAGGAAATAATTTCCACTGCGGGTTTTGTTCCGTCGCTCGTTAGACACTGTTACTCATTACACTGCGACCGAATTAACTTCATGTCACACTGCACTGTCATCTCGTAGAAACCGAGAGCGTGTGCCGCGAGACGTCCCAGAAGAACAGGCGTCGCGACGGCGCTCCGAGTAATAGCGACGTCTTCAGAGGAAAGAAAAGCGGAAAGAATGTGTTTCAAGTCAAAGCGAAGTTTCGTTTCTGTTTCATAATCGATTTTACGCCATTTGTTATCTGACTACAGTTTCTTAGAAATATTTTTTTCCCCCCCCACGGGCGGATCGTTATATAATTAGAAGGGGTCTGTATGTAAATATATATATCTAGATATATATCTATATATATTTCGCGAAACAAAGGGAAATCTGCGAGACGTTTCGCGCAGGTAATTGCGTGTTTTTGTTGAGAATCCGAAGAAGTTTTCGAACAACATCGGGAGTGAGATAAAAAGGGGCTTCCACAAAGGCGCGAAGAATCCTATTGATGCTGTTTGTGCGAGAACAAGATAATTTCTCACGAGCTGCAGTCGAACATTTCACAATTGGTGGCAGTGGTGGGATATTACAAATGGTGGCGGCGGTGGGATATCATAACTCGACTTAATATCTTTCACAAAATCGTGTTCTCACATTCTTTCAAAATTCATCTCAACATTTTCACAGATAGAACGTTGCATTCCGTCTTGATTTTTCCTCGTAATTGATGAACCGTCGTCATGGTAACGCTGGCGAGACGCTCTGCATGTTATCTGCGTTGCGGCGTCGATTTATCACGCCACGTATGATCGTCTCGTGTCTGCCTGCCTGCTAGAAGCCAGCGACGTGTTGTGTGTATGCATGTATCGGAAGTGATTTGTCATGTATGTTCATGAATCAACCCCCGGACCGACCAATACATCTACTATGTATTATAATAAATGATGGACGCTCGTGCAGCGGGCGAAGACCTTGCAACACATTTATATACGCTTGAAGCACTAAGTGGTCTCTTATCTGACAACGTGCAGTGATAAGTGATGTCATCTTTCTACACTCTACAAAGTTTTTCATTTTTAACATCAGATTTCCGCATAGGGGAGTGAAAGTTTACATTTGGGGTGATGAAAATGCAGGGGTAAGAAGAAGAGAGTATCTATATATCAGAGCGGCAGGATGTCATATTTACTTTATAAATTAAATTAGTAGAACATCTTGTAAATGGGTCGATAAGCGAACTAAAGTTCTCTTCCTATTTGCGTGATAAAATATTCTTTCTATATATTCTAAAGCAATTTAATTTGACATTTACAAGATATTTAAACGTTATTTAGTTTAAACAAGAGCCCGAATCTACAGACAAAAGTGTAGTTTATATTATTTACAACATGTTAAAAACAGACTATTGACGTAAAATTTTGTATTCATTCCATTATACTTCCTTCACAATACTGTTTACTGGCATTTTGTTTTATTTTAAATTGTTACGTCTTGAATCTTGAGCGTTAGTCTTCACGACTCTTGACGTAAAATTTTGTCTTCATACTCATTACTTCCTACACAGTACTGTTTACTGGTGTTTCGTTTTATTTTAAATTGTTACATTACGTCTTGATCGTTAGTCTTCATTCAAAACATTGATCCGTGTTAGTCAAAGCTGAAGCCACATTCTCGTAAAGTTCCAAACTGCACACATTTAAACTATCTTACCGTCTCAAACTTACTGTAATATATTGAAACTATTAGCATCATATGAGTAATAAATGATGCGGAAGGAATGTTGCAATGTTGTAAACTTGATAGAACTGAACTTTTGTCCTTACTCCTTCCTTTTATTTCTCTTCATCATCTTTATCTGCTCCAATTCGTAAACCATGTCACCATCATTTCCTCGGGCTTCCTATACCTCTCTTTTCCCCTCTGGTTTGTACTAAAGAATTTATAGGTACTCTCTGTGTGTTATCCATCAAATTAGTTCCTCCCATTTCGATTTCATTCGAAGTTCGTATCTTTTGCTTTGTTTACGTATCCTGAATATTTTCTGGTATATCCTTCAGAGATCAATGAAATCGTGATATTGTTAACATGGATTTCAGAGCCCTTTATAGAGTCAATCATTTCTTTCTGTGGTATTTCCAGGAACTATTAAGCTAAAGTTACTGAAAAAGTAGGCGCTTGGAAAAGTTTAGAAAAGGTTAGAAGAAAAACAGAAAATGGACTGTTGTCGTGAGAGGAGGAAGAGTAGAGTTCTTTTAAGAACTAAATTTGTGAAATTAGATTATATTCTTTGCTCCGTCACCTAAAACAGACGCCTGAAGATGGCGAAACGTTGCGCTCCGAAACAATACTCTAGAGCAAATACCGCAGAAGTAAATTATTAATCTCGATATTGTTTGCAGCTGCATTCTGTTTAAAAATCACCGCGCAAAACTCACAAATAGTAACTAAAAAGATAGTCGTGAAAACTAAAATGAACTCTTCGGACTGTCAACAAATAAGGTCATACATTTAAATAAATTCTAGGAAACCCGATTGTACACCTTATCTTGTAGGTTTCCTCAAACTTCCTTATCAGACGACACGTCATGTCATATAGAATGAGAAATAATCTGAATTCCCTGACAATAAACTCTGATTCAGATTAATGATCCTGCGAGATGAGTCGTTGTCTAGACACTTCCACTGTACATGCGCAATCACTCACGGCAGCGTGTATGCCCCAACCTGCATGATCAATCATGGCATTGCTCTCGCGCATGCGTGATTGTGTGATGCGACAGTCGAGTGCATTACAATGCTTAGAATCACGGCATGTTGGGTGCAGTGCATTCGACCGCACGTGGATGCATTGTTGTCAAGTGCTCGTGCAGACAAATTGAAACCATTCTTCGAATATCGTTCATTTTATTGCCTATCTATAGTGGAGCGGCCTAGTCGTTTAAACGGGCATAGAAACACTGTACTGTATGCATTCACATGGTATTTTTGGCCTACTGGATCTCAAAAATCGAAAATCTCACAATGTTGTAAAATGTGACCCTCCCTACCACAGATTCCAAACTTGCCGACGGTTGGTTATGCACTTGACGAACTCAAGGACCATGAAAATCGTGAAATCTGTTCGTCGAAATAGTTGCTGTCACCGCCACAAGTGATACGATTGAACTGAAATTTTTACCAAATGTGCCCTCGCTCGTATGAATTTTTTCGTGCCTCCACATTGAAACCTGATCTGAATTATACTACCTGACCGAATGCCCAATTTGAAATTTTCCGGTACCTAAGTCCCGGATAGTTAGTATACAAAGAGGTATTTGGCTCTTATCATCGACATGGTAACGATCTAATTATCACGCCAACATTTAGATCTTGGAGATACACATATAAAGTTCATGGAATCGGAGATATGTAATTGAATTTCCTCATAATGCTTCGTTTTGATTAACATACAGTCGGGGCAACCTATGTTTAAACTCTCAACATAATGCGCTGATAGTCAGGAATTCTGCTAGGCCGAGAAAGAGTACATTCAAAGGTGAGCGCGCAATGAAGTCTTTCTCGGCCTAGCAGAACAACTGACGGTGGCTCTACCTGGTGAGAGTTCAGACTCTCGCTGTCCAGACTGTAGGTAGTACTTGTTATTTTGTAAGTACTTGAAAATTGAAGTGAAGACTTCTGGGGATTTGGATAAATCTCTCGCCTTCAGTGTACTGACTTGTCAAATATCCACTGACATCTTTCGGTTGAATACTCCTTGCATTCAATTAGCAATGCTTCAATTGCTGACACGATGTGTGGCGCGCTCTCTTCGCTTCAGTTGGCGTTCCATTTCATTCACTAGGCGAATTATAATGCAATCGAGTCAACACGTTATCAGGTTCAGGTAGTAATGCGACTGCAATGGATCGTCGACGAATTTTATCAAGTTTTTACCAGAACTCACCTAACTGTAGTCTAGTGGAGGATGTGTGAATGCAAACTCGCTCATTCAGTTTGGAATGAATAGAATATGAATATAACCAGGTAGCTAGTCTCGTTTCCAGAACTCTTTCAGAAAAAATAGCTTTCATACTTGAAGATGCCAAGAAATCCAACAACAGCTCTAGAATAGGCAATAGTGTCGCCACCTTTTAGATTGCGTTAGATTGAACATGGTTTGTGATTGCTAGCGATGGTGGGTATAGACGACTTGGGTAATAATGCACTTATTTGGCCAGGTTATTCGTATCCATTATGTAGCTAGATTAAACCTATAGAGATGGAATACAGCGTGCTCATTGGCTGTTGCCATGACGTGGACAGATTATCTAGCAGCTAGCTTACCTGGGGATTACTCCGATTAGCTGCAGTTCATTGGACACTCGGTATTTATATATTTATCTATGTGTTTCATCGAGAAAATGTTATGATTTTATTTTTTGATAATTATTCGTGACATGCAATTGAAGAAAGTGAAGAGCCATCTGTTGGTGATAAGGAGTACCTAGTTGCATTCAGGTAGAAACCCGTTCAACCAACATGGCGGCGTTTGACATTGACATTTGACAGTTTTTACCCAAAATGCAATGCGACTGTGCGCGCGCAGACTTTATTAAATGTCCTCCCTACGAAAGCTCGCTCATCAAAGCATTACAGAGCGTTTTCCTACTGTATCGGGTTACTTTAGTAATTCACAACAATCTACGCTTCAGTGCATCTTAAACTTATACATTAACCTTCCTTCGTAATGCCACAGTTTAAATTGTCTTTCAAAAAATAATTCTAGCAATAAGATAATATAATACTCTTTTTACATGTAGGTTTTGTGGCTTGAAGTAATAACTTTCAGTATAGAAGATCGTGCATCGGGGATCAGTTATCTACACTACAAAGTGATAAAAGATTGAGGTTATGGTTGACCTGCCAGTGCCGTGTATCTAGAGAATAATCTCGCATGCAGATAGTACTGAAGAATACGTTTTGAATTTTATGTTCAGTCTATTCGTGTACTACTTCAAATATGTATAAATGCGGGAGAATACTTCCCATTATTATTGCGCCATTATTCGGTGGATTACACCACCATCTATACACACAACATGTACCGCATGGATTCGTATTGCCATTATTATGAATGCAATCCGTCTCATCGTTGCTATCTCATGTGCACATGCATCGTTGGTATATCGTCATTAAGATGTAAGGCTGCAGTACAAGTACTCTACCGTGAATACCTTTTGTAACGTATCCCACAGTTTGCATTATATAGAATCCCCTATCACATTTTATAATCTGACCCAAATAACGATGCAACCAATCAGGAATTGTCTCTCTGTATGATGCACAAGAATCGATTGGCTGTCACATTTCCAATACGTACGTGTTTTATAAAAAAAAAGTTGATAGCTCTTGATAATGACAGTTTAAATTAAAATTTGACGAACTTGACAAAAGCAGAAAGAAAAAAAATATGTATTTTTTGTCGAAAATAAAGTGGCGTTTTCATTAGTGATTTGAAATTGAATTCTATTACGTACATGGTAATGCTTTTTCAGCTGGTATTTTCCCCGGGCTTTTATTATGGTCATCGCGTACAACGTTAATCGGAAAGTTGTGTCACAATCTGATGAAAATGCTACAAAAGAAATAAAAAATAAAAGATAACATGCGGTAACGTTCGCAATTTCATTTTCTTTTACTATTTTTACTTGTTGCTATTTTTGTTGAACCATTTGCAAATTATTGTTCAAATAAAGTATTAATTATTTTTGGCTGGCTGTTATCGCGATATCGTTGTGGTGTGAGGTATTGGTGTGACATGTGATAGCTCGTGAAGGGATGCGAACCCGCGACCTGCCGCGATTCATCAGGCTACTTGACATGCGCTCTACTTCTCATTATTGCTTTCAACTGGAATGAACCATCCGGTCGGTATGTAAATAAGCTAATAAAAATACGCAATTTATATCCAATCATGGCAAAAAAACGCTGATAGTTTGGTTATTTGTTTGATGTTGCTCACAAAATACCGTCGGCACTCGAAGACAAACTTTGGAGCTAATATTTCCAAAATCTCCATAACTTTTGTAGTCATTCAAATTATGAAAATAATTATAGATAAGTCGATCTTAGCATAAACGCCAACACTCAAATATCGTATTATAGCATGATTATAGGTTGGTTTTTAACTTTTTATATTGCTAGGTCGACTAAAATTGTCCAAAATTTGAGTAATATTTGAGTGGTTATGACGAATTTAGGTTTGTGACTTTCTCTTTACCGTCTCGACATTGTATTGGGGTAACCAAGTCGAAATTGCGATTTTGCCATTTTTTTGAAGGATTTGTTCCATCGATATTTTGTTCTTTCGAAAAAGCATATGTCTTGGTCGTTTACCTCGATCAAAATCATTCTTGACAGCTGAATTTCCAGGCCTATAGAGCAGCAATTCTCACATACACCCTCGCGTATGAAATAGTTGCGTTTACCTTGCAAAATCGTTATCGGGTCACTTTAGTACAAATTAAAAGTTAATTTGCATCTACTTGACATTGTATGGACCTTACATGGAGGTGTGCTGTTAAACTTGATCTTGGAAACGATTGAGTCATTGTAAACTTCAGCTTGGTTTTGCCAGGATTACGAACAGAGTCCAAAACCAATCCGGAGTCACTGAATTCCTATTCATCGTGCTTGGATTCCAAGAAGAAACATCAATGGACGGAGCAAGTTAGCTCAGTCTCTAACTCTCTGGCCCCTACTCTATGACTTGAATGATTCCTAATTCAACCCGATTCCGTTTCACGGCCACTGAAATCATGAAATGATTTAATGATCTTTCTATTCTGGAATATTGAAGTTATAGAATGGGACTTGTACTCCAGAGTTCCAGTCTTCCTGACTGAAATATTTTCGTGGTCTCCGTCAGTTGAGAGGCAAATGTTGGGAAGGTTCCATACGGCCACGACCTGCTCCTTCCCACCGTCCATTCCTTGCCCCTTCATAATCTTTCACCCATCATTCATTCAACCATCGCCGTTTTACTTCAAGATGTATGTTTTCAAATTATAGTTTTCTACACAAATATTTACAAGTGGAAAATAGTGCATAGCTTAGAAACATTAGCACATGGCTGTTTGTTGCGTAGACTAAGTATTAGACCGCTTGCTTGCAGAGCAATGCATTCGATAGGGCGACAATAGTTTGGAATTCAAAAATTCCACCGTAGTTTTTTATTGAAAATATGTCAAATAATATCAACCCATAAAAAACACTCCGTGTAAAAATACCAGCCAAGTCTCTTCAACTTAAAAAAAATAATGAAATCTAAAAATTCTGCACTGAAAAGTAGTGATATCAAAAAAATTAGCCAAGTCAAAACTTTATTTGAAAATCAAAAAATACTTGGCGCATCGTGTACATAAATAGCTTGGAAGTATAAGCCAATTATAAATTATACATGAAATATACATATACATAGTATACCTATAATGCCCTAAAAAAACGATGCGCCAAGTATTTTTTGATTTTCAAATAAAGTTTTGACTTGGCTAATTTTTTGATATCACTACTTTTCAGTGCAGAATTTTTAGATTTCATTATTTTTTTTAAGTTGAAGAGACTTGGCTGGTATTTTTACATGGAGTGTTTTTTATGGGGATATCACTACTTTTTTTAGTTTATTCTTACAACTTACGTGTGACACATATCACATGAACAATTACTAAATCCTTTAAAAAAAATTACCCTTTACAATTTGGTTATTCTCATGAAAAAAACAAAGGTTTCATTCCAATCGGTCAACCCAGTTCCGAGATATGGCAACACGTCGGTTTTCAAAATGGCCGCTGAACTTTCTGCACTGCCACATAGAATTTATAACTATAAATGATGTGTATCATTTTTAGCTTTCTAAATATGTATTTATTGTATAGGAGGGGATTATAATGATTTATAAATTTGAATGACGTCATTTCCGGCCTCATAAATAGGAAAATTCTAGTTTGACTGTTCCTATTCCATAGAGATGTCCTTCCGAATCGTTTGGCACTAGTTTCATACCGATCTGTCAACCAGTTTTCGAGATATTACGTCGTTTCTTCCGATTTCAAAATGGCTGCTGAAATCACTGACCTCTTGAATTATAATTTAAACATGATTTCATTTTATTATAAGCAGTCTCAAATAGTATATTTATTGCATCAAAATGTAAATTTGTGCGATTTTTAAAATGTGTGACGTCATTTCCGGTTTCAGTATGGGAAACTGCAAATATTATTGATGATAATACATAAAGTTGACCGTCTAAATTGTTTAGCGTTGGTTTCGTTTAAATCTATTAAGACGTTCAATTCAATTCAATTCAATTTATCTTTATTGATTTCTTTTACATCAAAAGGCGACATTCAGATTTTTAATAAATATTCACAAATTATGCATAAATAAATATTCACATTTTCTGATCTTCCATGCAACCATAGATTATTAATTATTATTATAAGATAGGTAATTAATGATAGTATATTTTCTAATAATAAATATGGTACCTAATTATCAAGCATCTTTAGTGTTAATATTATGATATTGAGAAGATAATAAAAGAAAGGAAACAATAAGTTGTAATAACCAATTTACAATATCAAGTATTTTAAGTGATGATAATAATTAGAGTAAAAAACTTAAGTAATAGTTCGGGTTGACAAAATACTGTATTAATTTTGGTGTAAGAGATGATGTTTCAGGCTACTCTTAAACACTACGAGTCCTTGTGACTTGATGATTTCCGGAATTTTGTTGTAGGCTTCGGCGGAAGAGTAAGTAAATGAAGATTTGAATTTAGCTGTGCGATGTTTGTGAATAGCAAGTTTGCTTTTGTGCCTGGTGTTAATTCACTGTGTATATCTTCTCTTTTTACTAACTTTTGTCTGATGTATGATGGTTGGCACAGGACTAGGGCTTTATGCACAATGTTAAGAAGATGTTGCTTTCTTCTGGTCTCCATCTTGAGCCATCCGGCTTTCGTGCGGAAAGGTGTAATTCTCTTCCTGGGACCAACATTGTAACACAGTCTAAGGCAAGAGTTTTGTATTTTCTGAATGACTTGACTGTTGGCCTGCGTGAGACAAGGTCCGTACACCGCATCACTGTAGTCCAGTACGGATAGGACGAGTGCTTCGGTCAGTAGCAGCTTGACTGACGTAGGTAGAAGTGTTTTGAGAGGTCTTAAGGTTCTCATCTTGTGAAGGGAGGTTTGTCTGAGCTTGTTGATGTGCGCTCCAAATGAGACTCCACTGTCAATAATGAGGCCTAAGTCTCTTGCCGTATCCGAGATCTCTATTGGCTGATTATTGAGGTAGATGGTATGGCCTCCTTGTTCAATTACCTTCTGTCTCTGTCCAGGAGTCCCTAGGAGAAGAGATATGGACTTCTGCGGATTAAGTAAAAGGCCATGATCTTGTGCCCATTCAGAAACGGCCGCCAAATCTGCTGTCATCATCTCTTGTGCTTCTTTAGCCTTTGACGGTTCGAACGATATGTAGAGTTGCGTATCATCAGCGTAGTAGTGGGCCTTACAGTGCTTGATGACGTCGTTAAGGTCAGCCGTGTAGATGATGAAGAGGAGAGGACCCAATATTGATCCCTGCGGGACGCCTGTATCTATTGGAAGGGTGTTGGAAATTCTTGCTTTCCCCTCTTGTGTAACTTTCACTCTCTGGCTTCGTCCTTTGATGTAGCTCTCAAACCATCTGACTGCGTTATCTGATAAACCAAGGCGGTGAAGCTTTCCCAGTAATAGAGAATGGTTGATGGTATCAAACGCCTTGGAAAAATCTAGCAGTACAAGACTGGTTACCTTCCCCTCGTCGATTGCAGTAATAGAGTCATCAATGATGTCAATTAGAGCCGTTGTAGAACTTCTGTGCTTCCTGAAGCCAGACTGCTTATCAGGTAGTAGATTGTAATTTTCAAGGAATTTTGATAATTGAGAGTGCACGAGTTTTTCAATAATTTTTGATAGACAGGGTAAGATTGTGATCGGTCTTAGATCTTTGTACTGTTTCGGTGAATTAACCTTAGGAATTGGTGAGATAATGCCTTCCTTCCAAAGGGTAGGAAATTGACTACTTTTAAGTGAACTGTTGATAATGTCAGTGATAGCGTTAGCACCATGAGGGAGACAAAGGTATATCATGTTAATTGTGATCCCATCAATGCCCATAGCTCTTGTCTTGATCTTTTTGATTATGTCAAGGACTTTAGTTTGCTTGACTGGTTTCAATTCGAAGATGGGCGCACTATCTGTGTGACTAAGATGTAACTGATTGTTTGGGTTAATGGCTACTTGACCAACTGAGTCCACATAGTATTTATTTATGAGATCGGGATTAGCTAATTCTGCTGGAATATCTACGCTTTGTTTTCTCCTATGGATTCCCCATTTCTTTAGCTTATCCCAGATCATCTGTGAGTTGTTTTTACATTTCTTGATGTCTTCTTCTATGTAAGCTTTCTTCTCACGACGTACTGCCTCTGTCAAGTAGTTTCGGTACTGAATATAATTGTTCCAATCAGATTTCCGTTTGTGTTTCTTGAATTTGGACATCGCTGTTTTCTTCAGTCTGATTATCTCAGTCAGGGTATCGGTCAACCATGGTGCATATGGTTTTGTTGTGGATATTGCCTTAACCGGTGCGAAACGGTCAGCTATGTCCATGATTATACTGTTGAGATAAGAGACTTTGTCATCTAGGTTATTAATATCGTTGATTTTATTCCAGGGGATGTTCTCCGTATATGCAGAAACCTCTTCCCAGTCAATGCTCTTGAAATCACGGAAAGTGTGAGATTTCTTTACTTTTGCTGGCGTTCTGTATCGTAGCTTGCAGGCTACTAGATGGTGATCACTCAGCTTTCTACCCTGACTGTCGGCAATCTGTGTAGTGTCAAGCACGTCTACTGCTTCAAGTGGGAGAGTGTCTCGAATGTAGATGTGGTCAATGAGTGTAGCGCTGGTTGAACTAGTTGTTACAGCTATCCTAGTTGGCGAGTCGACTATTTGTGTAAGATTGTGCCTCTTCAGAAACTTGGTGAGGTGTTTGGTGTCTGGCTTCTGGTTGTCTAGGATGTTGATATTCATGTCTGCCAAGAAGATCGTGTTATCAGCACAGGCCTCTGCTTCAGTGAATATTGTGCTAAGATTATCAACTTCTGTGTAATTAATCTGTGGAGGCTTGTAGCCGACGCCGACAAATAACTTTCTCTTCTTCAACATAACAGCAATCCATAATTGTTCAATGGCTGGATTATCGCGACTAGGAATGCTCTTAATCCGGAGAGATGTCTTCACATACATGGCAACTCCACCTCCACGCGCTTGTTGGCTGTTCTCTGCGGTCCTGTCTTGTCTAAGCAGTTGGTATCCAGGGATGGCAATCTCATCTGACTTTATGTCTGATGACAGCCAAGTCTCCGTTATCCCTATTATGTCAAGGTCTAAGTCCAGAAACAGCTGTTTAAATTCTGGGAACCCACTATTAAGTGACCTTGCGTTGATGCAACCCAAGCTCAAGAGCCTTCCCGGTTTAACTTCATCATCGCATATTTGTGTGGCTGCACATCCTGGTTTAGGGGTGACCTGGCGTCACAAGTTAAAGGGTTTCGTGGTTCTCCTTACCCTGTCTGTTGCAATGTCAACACTGGATGGCGCAAGATGGAGGCTTGAGGACGCAACGTCAGCACTGGATGGCGCAAGATGGAGGCTCGAGGGCGCAATGTCAGCACTAGGTGGCGCAAGATCGAGGCTCGAGGACGCAACGTCAGCACTGGATGGCGCAAGATGGAGGCTCGGGGACGCAACGTCAGCACTGGATGGCGCAAGATGGAGGCTCGAGGACGCAATGTCAGCACTGGATGGCGCAAGATGGAGGCTCGGGGACGCAACGTCAGCACTGGATGGCGCAAGATGGAGGCTCGAGGACGCAACGTCAGCACTGGATGGCGCAAGATGGAGGCTCGAGGACGCAACGTCAGCACTGGATGGCGCAAGATGGAGGCTCGAGGACGCAACGTCTGCGATGAATGGAGCAAGATGGAGGCTCGAGGACGCAACGTCAGCACTGGATGGCGCAAGATGGAGGCTCGCGGACGCAATGTCAGCACTGGATGGCGCAAGATGGAGGCTCGGGGACGCAACGTCAGCACTGGATGGCGCAAGATGGAGGCTCGAGGACGCAATGTCAGCACTGGATGGCGCAAGATGGAGGCTCGGGGACGCAACGTCAGCACTGGATGGCGCAAGATGGAGGCTCGAGGACGCAACGTCAGCACTGGATGGCGCAAGATGGAGGCTCGAGGACGCAACGTCAGCACTGGATGGCGCAAGATGGAGGCTCGAGGACGCAACGTCAGCACTGGATGGCGCAAGGTGGAGGCTCGAGGACGCAACGTCAGCACTGGATGGCGCAAGGTGAAGGCTCGAGGACGCAACGGCAGCACTGGATGGAGCAAGATGGAGGCTCGAGGACGCAACGTCAGCACTGCATATGCGCGACGGCGCAGTGTCATGAGTCATGGACGGCGCAGTGACTGACCAGGAGGTGTTGTTGGAGCGGGTCAGCGCTGCGTGTCTAGTCGCTCGGAGTCGTGTTCTTCTGCTCGATGACAGTTGGCACGCACGTGGCGGCCGCGTGGTGGCTGGACAGTCAGCTGCTCGGGACTCGACTGGGCTGCTGGAGGCGTGGCGGGTGGTCTCAACGGCACCTTCGGCATGCCCGGCGGTCGGCCGGCGAGCTGGTGCTTGAGGGCCGGGTGGAGCGGGGGGAGAAGTGGGTGGTGTGATGATGTTGGCGATGGTGTTTAGGAGGGTGGCTCTTCCTTCACGGTTGAGGTGCAGTCCATAAGGGGTGAAATCACGACTTTGAAAAACGGACATGTCGAGGATCGAAACATTCTCATAGAAGTCCGCGAGTTTTGCTAATTGTTCATTTGTCGTCCTGATTAATTTATTAACTATTGAGTGGTGCTTATTGAATCGAAGAGGTATTGTCGCTAGTGTTATGTTGGTGAGAGGAAGTATAGATAGTGTTGTTGCTACATGATGAACTATTGTTTTCGTTGTATTTATGTCTGACCCCTTGGTAATTGCATCGCTGCCTGCCATTATGATTATATGATCTTGATCTCCAAAGTCAGATGTCAGGGATGAAATGTCGGCGCAAACTGTTGACACCTCAACGCCTGTTTTAACATACACATTGACATCTGTGCTCTGACCGAGATGGTTGGTCAGAGCAGCTCCGAGTCCGCGGCCGTGGCTGCAAGCGAACACGGACACTCGCTTCTTCTGTGCGAGAGAGCACTCTGGAGTTGATGGAATATTGTAAAGTTGGAAGAGGTCGAGACCTTGAACGGGACTGCGATTAAGGAGGTAGATATTGTCTAGAGTCAGTTGCGAGATGGTTTCTGCTTGCTGATGAATTATGCGGTGTTGAATTTCTATTTGTTGTTTCATTTCGAGTGACCTAGCGACAAGTTCGTCCATCAACTGTTCGGTGGTATTGAACATAGGTGGCGTTTGTGTGGACGCTGACGTCGTCGTGCTACTCACCGGCGTCGGGGAAGGTGTTGCTGCCGACGCCGTGATGAAACTGGCTACCCGCAGCTCGGGATGAGCACGCATTATGTGCAGCTTCAATCCTCTCGGCTTGACGACGCGGTCACAATGCTCGCACGTGACTGTCATGATGTTAAACACGTGTGCGGAGCTGGACGTCTTGGACTCGAGGGTGGCAGCAGCACGGCTCATTAGCAGAGACACTAGGGGTTGCGTAGAGGGGGGGGGGGGGGAGTTTGGCACTGGCAGGTCACAGATTTTACACACAACACACGGAAAATAACACGCGTAGTGCAAAATGAAACTGAAAATTACTTAAAAGTACTGTACGATTAACACTTTTACAATTTTTCTTAGTCAAAATTAATGTATTTTTCTTTAGCTAAATGTAGACCTAAATTTTTTGTACTAAACACGAAATAAAACTGAGACTTTTGATTAAATTTAAGGAGCGGCTCTTACACACTTCTTCCCCCACGCTCCCCCGCAATGCTGGTCAAGATTAAGGTGCATATTAAGATATGATGTCATTTCTGGTTTCAAAATGGCGGCTTCCGGTTGGTTTTATATCAAGTCAAATAATATCACAAAAGAACATACGTTACATAAATATCAAAATAATTGGATCAAATTTGTTGCCGAAATGCCAATCGATGAATTAAATTTCATGACGTCATTTCCGGTTTCGTTAACATAAATTTTAGTCTGTTGCTATTGATTATCCATATAGATGACCGTCCGAATCGTTTGGCGCTATTTTCGTTCCAATCGGTCTAGCCGTTGTTGAGATATGACGTCACTTCCGGTTTCAAAATGGCGGCACAAAAAATTCATGGGGTGAAGGTTAAATCAGACGCCAAAAGTGCACACGTGGTAAAAATGTGAGATCAATCGGTTCAGCCGTTTAGGCTGTGGCCTGTTTACCGGATTTTAGCTCCAGCCTACTACTACTACTACTGAGATTATTACTGATTATTATTATGAAAACCGCCCTAAAACACTGTTTTCACGGCCCTCTAGCGTGCAAAGGGCGTAACCTATTGTTCCTAAATTTGGTATATGTTGTAGGGTGGGCCATAGCTCGAAATTAAGATATATCGCAACAATGTGAGATTTCCCAATTTTAAGATCCAGTAGGCCGAAAATGCCACTTTGATGCTTACAGTAAAAGTGGGTTTGCTCCAGCCTTTATTTGAGAGTGTGCGCGCCGTACGACTTGGCTGGCGTGGAGCGACCGCTCCACTAGATACTTCTTCGCAAATACTACAAACTCAGTAAAGGGATGTAGAAGCTAGAACCAACAAACTGATCAAACCCTAGTTTCTATAAAATACATATTTGAATTGTGTAATTGGAGAGTATTTTTCGTTGATATTTCTGTAGGTAAATTACAAGACACATGGACTCTTCGTTTATGGTTCGTTTACCCTGTGAAACTGAAAACCTGCCACAAGTTGCTCCGAGCTACTGTACCTCCACATCAGTATGATGATATTGTGTAGAAAGTGGCAGGTTGGTGGCAGGTTTTGGCAGGGTAAACGAACAGACCTAGAATATGCATAAAACTATTCCTTTTTGAAAGTAGTTTGGTAACTCATGGTTCCTACTATCTGTAGATATTACAAATAAATGGCAAGTCATGTCTGAAAGAAAGGAAAAAATTAAAACGAGTTTTGTTTTTCATATTCGAACAAATAATACGTGATGGAGCCACTTCTGGCAGGAAACTTTTTAGCTGCACTTTTTTTAATTTTTGAAGTTCGTGTTTCCATAGGGCAGTGAAAAAGGAGAAACAATTGAATTTAAATTTAGTTACAAGTTTACTTCTTCAGCCATAACCTAGCCATAACAAACAACTAAAGCTATCTAAAAAGTCATCATTATTCTTAATAGCGTTAGTTACAATTAGCCCTCATGTGACGCAACAAAATTCAATACTTCGGACAAGCGATGCTAAAAAATTAAAAATATCCAATCAAGAAAGAAATTTGTGTCCGAATTTCCACTGCACACTTGAGTTTTCAACCTATTTATAGATTCGTAACAAACGCTATTTGAATGGTTCATAAGTTATGTCAATATATATCTTTGATGAGCCATATTACGTAACATCATTTCAGTCAAGTTCCTTCCTGTCTTGATTCGCCTATATGACCTCTGCTTATCAGAATATCACTAAAATATAACACACAATTATATGATAGATAGCAATTGTTTATATCAGTAATAAGTAGTTTTGCTCGTCTTTGCGTATAGCTCGGCCACTCAACAATACTCCAGACATCCAGCCAAACGTGTGCACTGTGCAACTGCATCGATGCATAAAAAGCGGTGGTCCGATTGTAGTCTGCTCCGCGAGTCAGCGATGCGTTACATACTGCATGACGTCATAACACTCGAGTCACTACCATCGTCAGCTGGCTTGCTGGATAACTAGCCTAACCTCATTCCAAGTTCGTGATTCACGTTAGCGTCTAGTCAACCTTTAGCCGTGCGCGAGAGCGGTCTTCTTCGGGCGAAACCTTCGTGTTTGTGGTGCACAGGGGATATTGTGTTGTAGGAGACAAGTTAATAAAATGAATCTGTTGTTTTGCTGTGGGGAGTGAATACGAACATCATTCCGTCACGTGTACTGAACTGTGACGTACTAGAACGTGCTCCAAGCGGTACAGCAAAGGTAATTTATTTCCCAAAGACACGACTGAATGAACACTACTAATACTTGACTTCGAAGTTTGAATGCACAACTTCTTGTAGAAAACTCTCACTACGATTTCATAACACACGGAGCATATTTTATCGATATTTCTCAAGTATTTCATGGTATTTCTGTCTGATTTTGTAAAAGTTATACAGTTCTCGACATAAGTTTCTATTTCATTTGACATGAGTGTTCTTGCTCTAGGCGTGTTACAACTCCATTCTCTCGGCTATATTGAGTATAAAGAGGATACAGCTAGATGCATTTCATAAAAATGTCTTGGATGAAATTATAAAATATCGTAACATAATGATGTAATCAGCTGTGCAAAGTTCGACCTTGGCCGGTTCAGTGTTAATGTCAATGGAAAGTAGCAACACGCGAATATAACACGTATGCGAGTGCGTGACTTACACGTTGAAGTGCAACGCTCGCTCCTGCATCTAGATGATTTGGTGACGAAGCTCTTCTCGAATGCAGCGGCAAATGAACCCAGCTGCTGCGGTCGAGATTGGTTGCATTTTGTCGGAGATGATGGGATCGTGTTTCTCTACCTCGGTTTTACGCGCAGTTAGCACAAAGTCTTGCGAAATGAAGTACTGTGTTTTGTTTTACCTAATTAGGTGTTTGCTAATTAGTAAATTAGTATACTTAGAGTTATTTGTCACGGCAAGTAGTTTACTTTTTGTTATCAAACAACTCGTCCAGAGTCAAAGCCTCCAAGGTGATTGAACTGTAGAATGTGAAGGGATGTGCGATGTGAAAAATATCCGGCAGAACCGGGACTCGTACCCGGGATCTCTCACTTGCCGGGCGAGTGTTTTGCCAACTGAGCTTGTTCGAGGTGATATTCGCTTCCTTCATTCCATCTCGGAGATGCATGCTCTTACTTTTTTGTGTCAAACGGCCGGCCACGGCGTAGCTCAGTTGGTAGAGCTCTCGCCCGGCAACTGAGAGCCCACTGAGACTAAACTGGCTGGAAGTATTCATAAAATCCAGAATCTCAAAATATAGATTCTTCTGATTCGTTCAAAAGTCATGAGTGATTATACCTAATCCGTGTGTCCATTTAAGTTAAAAAAAAACTCTTCAAGGTTGGTTATTATAATAATTTATAGAGACACATAGGTCAAGAACGCTGACTTAATTTTGTCGTGTATTCTCATTGGCTGCTGGTTTAATGCCGTGAATCAAGCAGTGATTTGACTCATCTCACGATGGTTCACTAATGGCACCTTTAAATAAACCAAGATATGATTCAAGTAAGCTCTCGCAATGCGTCTGGCAATGTGACTCATCCCTCTAGTGCACTCAATGCACGCCGATAACATAGTTACTTTATCTCAGAGCGGCAGATAAGGTACTTGAGCCTCAGGATCAAGATAGCAGAGACAATGTTTACGTTGCACTTAGACACCTTGTATCGCGTTGCTATCAAGTCAACTGTTACAGGGCAATGACGTCAGTATCCATGTTCACCCGGCTCGGAGCTAAATTATGCAGTCATGCCCGAGAACAGGAGGGGTGTTGTTTGTTGTGTGGCATATCTTCTGGGAGAGAGGGGAGGTCATTTCAATGTGTTTTACGTACTTTTTATTTTAATTTTTAATCGATTTTTCGCTTCTTTTGTTCACTTTAAAAACAGAAATATTGCAGTACTACGCTTTTGACTTGACTTCACTCAACGCTTGAACTCTGGAGTCTCCGATCCTCTGATACTCCGCGATCGCCTCATTCCCACCTTCCATCCATTCATCATCATAATCATTCATTTGTCGCCAATAGTCTAGTTGCAACAGTGCAAAAGTGCAAATCAGTCGGTATTACGAAGTTTGGCTAATTTATTTCTCATTTTGTAGGTTTGAGAAGAGAAGTATATTTTTACAGAGGCACTAGTGATTTCTTTCTTATATAATTGGCGATTCCGGTGGTGGGGAGGAGGGGGTCACGCTATTAGTAGGAAACCTTCCCAGAATTTCCCAGGCTGAGGGAAAACCACGAAAAAACTTTAGTTCGGAAGGACGACCGCGGTAATAGAACCCAGACCTCCGGAGTAGCGATTATCTAATGGCAGCCTGAAGAGATGGATGTCTCTGTTTGCAAGTAGCTTGAAAACTAACCTTGAGTGCTGGATTTTCGGTGAAAACTCCGCTCTGCATAACATATTTCCCAGCACAATGGAGCCAATAATTCCATCCTTGACACGGGCCACTGCACCGGAGCGGGTATTATTGTGAGTTGTGTTGGATGTAAACATGATCGACATGGTGTTTGACATCGTGCCACCAGCACGCGCTGCACCACCGACCCGGCGCTAATTTATTCCCGGTCATACGACGCCAAATGCGACGTCTTCGTCACGATTGTTTATCGCACCGCAGCGAGGGAAACGTCAAACGCAGGCGTCGCATGGCGGCTGATTGTTTATGTGTGATTGACTGTGATGTCATCCATGTGTGGTGTCGGAGAGTGGTTGATCGCCGTGAATCAATGCCCGGATAATGTGATGATGCAAGTGGTTGGCGGTCGGACAGTGTCCTTGCCGTCGCGGTTTTATGATTCATCGGTTAGTAATGGTCGCGGAAGGTTCTGTTATTGAAAAATTAAATACTTTAAAGTGCACTTTTTATTTTGAAATATGATTGTGGACTGCGGCCATGGGACTGAGTGCTAAAGGGATTAGCAGGAAATAGAATCGAAAGTGAATCATTTGATATTCACGCTTCTTCCATCGGCTTCTACTCATGGATATGACGTCAATGACATACACAGGCGGACACAATATTTTGCCTATGACGTCGACGGTTTTGAGTAGGTAAAAATTCTTTTGATTTACAGAAATATTACCAATTGGTCTTCACAACCTGTTGCTAATGAACGACGGGGGGGGGGGGGGGGGGGGGTCTGCGGGGGGGGGGGGGGGGGGTCTGCGCCCGATTGCGAACTTATCCCAAACCACATTATATGGAATTTTGTTATTTGACCCAGCCACTCACATTTGGTGATTAGCAGAACATTTTATTTTAGCATGTAAAAGAAGTTCACTTTGTTTCAGCAGGTGCAGCAAGCGCGAGCGATTTCGCTGCTTTTTGTAGACACTTTTGGATACGATTGGAGACGAAATAGGTTGACCAAATGATTTGAAATTTTAATCGTGATTAGATAAAAGACAAACTTAGGGTTATCCCTTGGTACGTTTTACATTTTTTGTTTCGTTAATTAGTAATAATTAATTCGTGGATTTTTGGTGAAAAATTAGTTATTTTCTTGTCTCGCTGGGTGCCCTATAAAATTAAATTTCAAAAATGTGCCAAGTGATAACCCTAAGTTTGTCTTTCATCTAATCATGATAAAAATTTGAGATCAATTGGTTAACGAGTTTGGTCTCCAATTGTATCGGAAATTTCATAGTTTTGCGCGGTTTTGTTTTATAACCGGCGCCTAATTAACAAGGCAGGAAGCAAAAATGAAAAAGTGCTACTAATATACAATCAGACTTATCATCTAAACACCCTATCAAGCTACACCCACTTATGAAACAATTTTTCTCTCTCAATTTTCTAAAACAGCCGAGCACTGAAGGAATATTATTTTATAGATACTCCTCCCTTCAATTTATAAATTAATTTATCAAAGTACATAATATTTGGGAGATTATTCTCACATCTTACCATGGACTGGAGTTATAAATGTTGTCATTCATTGTACCTATTATTCAGTAAAAGTATAACTGCCTATAAAATTCTATCTTATATAAAAGAATACATGTTGTTCTCGGAAGGCTTTGATGTCTCGTTGTGTAAGCTCCGAGTCTCAAACAAGGTATTAATTGTGTTCTCTCTGCGTTGCAGGTCTGCCATGATGCTGTCGTGTTGACCGCGCGGCGCAAGATGGCGTCCTGGCAGGGAGTGGCGGTGCTGGCGCTGCTGGTGTGCGCCGCGGCCGCCAACGACGACTGGACCAAGTGCACCGTCCCCTGCAAGTGCAAGTGGGTGTCGGGGAAGAAGGCGGCCGAGTGCAGCAACTCCAGCCTCACCACCGTGCCGGCCGGACTCAGCTCCGAGATCCAGCTGCTCACGCTCTCCGATAACTCCCTCACCGAGTTGACCAAAGACGCCTTCTATTCGGTCGGCCTAAAGAACTTACATAAGATATATCTTCATCAGTGTCACATATTTCGAGTGAACGAAGAAGCATTTCGAGGACTTGGGATTTTGATTGAGTTGGACTTGTCCAATAACAACATTTCGAAGCTTCATCCCGGAACTTTCAAAGACACTGGCAAGCTTCGTGTGTTGTCTCTACAAGGAAACCCAATACAAAGACTGGAGAACAATTTATTTGTCAACTTAATTTTCCTTCAATCTGTCGATATAAGTAACTGTCAATTGAATTACGTTGGCCATAGGACATTTTATAATGTCAGCAAACTGCAGACATTCAAGTTGGGAGGGAATCAGTTGATACACATAAAACCAGAACCGTTCATGCCGATGGTGAATCTCAACTACTTGGTGCTTATAAACAATCCCTGGCACTGTGATTGTCAGCTAAAAGATTTCTATGACTGGATGACAAGTCGAAACCTAACGATCGATGCGTCTTGCGTTGAGCCGCAATCCTTGAAGGATCGGACATTTAGTGATCTCAAGTCTACCGATTTTGAATGTAAATTTTCAATTGCATACCCTCCGCGGGGGCATGACATTCGTGTGGAGGTTGGCAGCAACATCACGATCGGCTGCAAAGTCGCGGGATATCCCAAACCAACCCTTCACTGGATCTACAAAGCTCGTAACGTAGAGTCCCTGGGAAATCATCACTACGTCGTCCATCATGACAACGTCTGGACGAATCTTACGATCCGTGACACGCAAGATTTGGATTCGGGGACGTACACGTGCGTGGCCAACGGTTCGGGTCGCATCGAGGAGAGACCCATTAGAGTGGAGGTGATTGGAGGCGGTGGTTTCGTGGACACTGTCGTAGCCATGTCCGACGGAACCCTGTGGCTGATACTCGGCATTGTGATCGGACTCTTGGTTGTGCTGATACTGGTCGTCGTGTTGCTCTGTTGCTTCTGTCGGAAGCCGCGCAGCAACGACAAGAAAGGACATCAGGTCGAGGGCATGCACGGGTCGAACGGGGATGCGAACATGGACCCCGATCAAGCCAAGAGCCTTCTCGTGAATCCGGTACAGAAGCCGCCGAGAAGAGCGGAGATGCAGCCTCTCGTCACTAACGCGTCCACTACGCAAATCACTGTGGGGAATGGACCTTATCGAGATGGATCTGTCTTTCGTAAGTTTTAAAATTAGTTTATTCAGCGCTTACGTGGTACAAAGGTCAACATTTACTTCTAAATGATGGGTAATCCACTCCAATCGCTATCATTTTGTTGTCCACCAACTTATTATACCTGCATGAAATTCAACATTATAAAATATTCCCTTAAAAATTAAATTAAACTCATAAGTTATTCATTCAATCATAATCATCAATCATCATAGTAGATACCAATACCAAACAAAAGGACAGTAGATATCATGTTCATAGGTCAAAGTGTGTAGCAAATCCTTGATTGGAACAAATTAGATTCAATTCATCCTAGTGTGTAGTTTATAAGTGAAACTCATTGTTATGTAATAATCATTTCTTGGCTCATCACATGATCTATTGATATATTTCTCTCTCTTTCCTCTCTCCACTTTTGGGAGTGTGACGACTTCATCAGACAAGGTCAATGCTTACATCTTTTTACTCAACAAGGAATAGCATTCCACAAAATTGGTTAGACTTAGGAAACAATTGGGTGTTGTTTCTCATAAATCATATCGTATTAAATCAATTACCTATGTATGCCACATTAAAATTAACTCTCAAGTTGTTTTCACACTTGATTTTCCTGAGAGGAGACCTGGCAGTTTCACTTGGTAAAACAAAGCTCTTGTCACAGGTTCTACCGGGGCCCTGATTCTATAACTCCATTGCGATCGCTTAGCAATTATTTCAATGTTAATCCTTATGGAAGAAATCTAAGCGATCGCAATGGAGTTATAGAATCCCACCTCGGGGAAATGTCTCCAATGTGAAGGCAGCTTCGGTGCCCTCTCCATGAGGTTTAGAACATTTTATAAGTTAAATTAAGTTGGTACCTACTATCTTCTAGTCTCCATATTGTATGAAACAAATTTTTTTATGGTTCACTTTAGAAACTGGAAGAAATAAGTACCTACTATTATTAAAAGCAAGCCCAGTAATAAATTACCAAATAAAATGTATTCATCAACATTCACAACTTCAGTTTAGATAAAATATTGCACATATTATTATTAGTTGCCTTGCAACATGCTATCATGTTAAATATGTGTCATATTCCTAATCTTGTGTGTATGTCTACAGTGAATGGAAGTAGTGATGAACAGCCACTAGACCGGTCCACTGACTCGATGGAGAGCCAACGCGATGAGAACGAGCGTCCAGATCTTCTCTCCTTCCCTTCTCGAGGCAGCCAATCCTCACCGGCGGGCAGCACGGCCTCGACTGCGCCCGACAGCCATCGTCTGCCGTCTCAACACGGCCCCCAATCCCCAGTCCACCAGTACGCCCAGAGCTTGTGCAGCACGCTTCCCTACTCGCGTTCTCACTCTCCCTTCACGCCGGTGATCCAGTCGCGACACGGCTACGTGACGATACCGCGCCGCCCCCGCGTGCCCAGCTGGTCGAGCATGCCGGCGTCGTCTCCCGTCTGCGTCCCGGGCGATCCGCTAACAGCGTTCAAGCTGGAGCCAGTGTACGACAACCTCGGTCCTCGTACCACGGCCGACGGAAGCTCGGTACTCTCTTTGAACAAAGTCGTTGACGCGACGCCGATGCGAGGTCGACCACTCCCACCGACTCCGACGTACCACAGCACTCCTAAGCAGTATGCACCAATAGAAGAGCTGGAACTGCAAGCCTCCCCGTTGGTGGCGAGAGCGTCAAACCGCAGCACGCCTAACATCACGGCAGCGTCCTCTCCGAGTCCCAGTTACAGTAATCGAACTTCTCCCGAAGGAGCAATGCTTCTCAGGCGGGAAGAGGAGAAGAAGAAAAGTGCCAAGAGTCCCCCAGTTGTGAATGGACACTCGGGAAGCCGGAACAGTATTAAAGTGCCGCCGAAACCGCCTCCAAAACCGAAGAAAAAGAACAGTGATTCGGTTTTACCGTTGTTCGAAGATGAAGGAGAGGATGGGACTGAAGTCTGAAGTGGCTGCTTGTTTCTTACATTCTGGAAGGTGTGAACTGTAATTTGTTTACTGATTTAAAACGTTGACGTTTGTCTGTAATGACATACTGAACTCATATTCGACTGACTGCAAACGCATTGACTTTGTCACTTGTTATATTTTTTCTATGTGACAGCTATTGTTTAGGAGTGCCACATAAATATAGGTACATACTGACAGGGTATTTTATATACATTCCTGCTGCATTCTGATTTTATTTTGCCATTCCTTGAGTGCCTTGAGAACGTAAATATACTATGTATACCTATGATTCCGTGTGTGGAAGTGTTTCTATGTGCGTGCAATCTAAGCAGAGTATTTTTCTTGCACGTATGGGGCTTCCAACTAGGTATGTATTTAATCTATTGATAAAGAATGAAGACAGCAAAATAATATATCTCTGTAGAAGTTGTTATTTATGTTGATACAATGTGTTGTGTAGATATTTAATAAACTGTTCTTAATTACTATTAAGGAACCATTGTATATTAAACTAGAATAACTAAGATCAGCTAAATGATCGAATTGACATTGCCATGGTTACACAGCGCTATTGTGAATGTATTCCTCTGAACCAATTTATGTGTTTTATCTTTTCATGCATAGATAAGAAAATAATCATTATCTCTCTCAGACAATGATGTTATACATTTCCTTAAGTAGGTAGGCAAGTGTACCAGGATAAAAATAGAATTGTTATTGAAGACCTAATTTACTGACTGTATATTATCTACTGTTATACTTATAATTTATGTGCTATTTTCTTATTGTAAGATAACGCAATTAGTGTATTGTATCTCCTAAGACCTCAACATTTCGTTCCATATCCATTTGTATTATTATTCAAATTTTACGCTTTAATTATAAAATAAATTATGGCAATGTAAATGAATGGCCAAAAAGCATACCTTATCTAGTACATGTTGTTATTACACCTTAACGAGGGCCTCCATGATACAGGAATCTTCTGCGGTAAAAACAATAATCCCTTCATAATAATAATGTAATTTATTGTGCACATAAAATAGATAGATACAGTCACGGAAATATATTCGGTAAACGCTCCTTTCACTCTCCACCACATCCAAACAACTTTGCCAGTGTTATGGGTCGAGGGGGAGGAGCCTAAACTAACGTTAATGAATGGAAAGGGAGAAGGAGCGTTTACCGAATATATTTCCGTGACTGAACACAACTGGTCTGTATTCAGCAATTGAGTCGTTGATCTTCCATACATCCATCTCTTCAGCTGCTTCACCTCTTCTCCGTTTACCTACTTCTTCTTAAGTTATTTGTAATACATAGTCATTATACATTTGTGCTTCAATATCAGTGGTAATATTGGAAGAACATCCAAGCATTTGCTGAGGTAAAACCACTCAAAAAATATTCTTAGCAGGATGTAATCTTCATTTTTACCTGTGTGACTCAATAAGAATGCGAGCCTGGATGGAAATTCATTGATTATTAATGAGACAAAAAGTGTGAGTTGGTGTAGATTTTTCCACACTCGGGTCTATAGCGAGTGGCAGTTAGTGTTGTTCCAGTGTCACAAAGTGAACGAAACAATTACCATTAGTATGTTTGGAACAAACAGACCTGCACATTTTTTTGTACACTCGGCCCAACGTCTATACAATATTCTCTTCTAAAGGTTGAGCCGATTGAGGATTTCAGTACTCGGAAGTATTCGGCTTTTCCCACTTCGTGACGTCATGGAGTAGGACACAGCCGGCAACTGCTTGATAGTTTGTATGCTCTGGTATGTGATTTAGTTAGAAACTGTCCTATACTCCATGACGTCACTGAGTGGGAAAAGCCGAATACTTCCAAGTAGGTACCCCTTTAGAAGGGAATATTGTATAGACGTTGCACTCGGCCTTAACAAAATTGAAAGTAGAGAAATACAGTAGGTATGTTAAGAAATGATTTGTCACTTAAAAATGGGTCTACTATGGTCACAGAACATAATAATAGTAAATAAGAATTGAATATTTTCAATTCTTAAAATACATGACACAATAACCGATTCAAACTATGTAATAAATTCTGTCATTGTACATTTACAGAGTGGACAATATGTTTTTGGAAAAGCCGATTTTGTACCACCCAATCAGAAGATCACTTTTTGAGGAACTATTAAGGTGCTGCAAGCGCGAGCGATTTTGCTGCTTTTTGTAGACACTTTTTGCGATACGATTGGAGACGAAATGGGTAGACCAAATTATTTGAAATTTTAATCGTGATTAGATAAAAGACAAACTTAGGGTTATCCCTTGGTACATTTTTTATTTTTTGTTTCGTTAATTAGTAATAATTAGTGGATTTTTGGTGAAAAATTAGCTATTTTCGTGTCTCCCTGAGCGCCGTATAAAATTAAATTTCAAAAATGTGCCAAGGGATAACACTAAGTTTGTCTTTCATCTAATCATGATTAAAATTTGAGATCAATTGGCTTACGGGTTTGGTCCGTATCGCAAATTTCATAGTTTTGCGCTGTTTTTTTTAATAAGAAAAAGTGCTACAAATATACAATCAGACTGATCATGTGAACATCCTGTAATAGTTACACTCACTTATGAAACAATTTATCTCTCTCAATTTTCTATAACGGCCGATCGCTAGTATCACCTTAATACATGATTGGTCGGTTCAAAAACTGTTACCATGGTCCATGGCTCATCATCATAATTATAACATTTCAGTCCAACCATAGAAATATAATATGGTCCAACTACAAAACTTAATTAAGTTTACCATTGTTCGAAAGGGAGCTCAAAGCAAATGCGATTAACTCCGAAGGAAGGTAACAAGAATAACAAGTAGGTAAACCCAGATGTGAGACAAGCAAATTAAATGTTTTTGTATTATTATATTTAAATTAGGTTATTTAATTATTTGATTTCCATAGCTTAGACTAGACACATCTGTGTTTTGCCAAGTTTTCCTGAAGACAAATAAAGATAATTGTAAAATTGTTAAATTCTGCAAAACCCATGCACGACAAATGCCTGCAGGCGCACGTTTTAAATATTTCAATATTTTCGCGCCATTATTGACAATGACAGCCAATGAGCGCGTTGAGTCGTTTGAGCATCGATTCGATCTCTCGAAAGTGTTGTTCCGACTTCCGAGCAGCGCGTAGGCCAATGTGCTGAAAGTCCCATATCTCTCGGCATGAGCAAGTTTACCGATGACGTCACCGATTTTAGTTCTCTAGCCGGCCAATAGGTAGCGCTGCAATGTATATATAGTGAAAATATTGCTCTATTTCGCCGCAAGAGTGCACTAGTATTAGTCTTTGTACTGGTTATTTGAAATAACGAACGGTTACGTCCATATGACGCCCATTTTTAAAGTACATGTTTATTTTGATGTGTTCAAATTTTTTCTAATTTCAAGCATTATCTTTGGTGATATTATTCCTTCAAATGAAAACAAAGGTATGTAATCATTTCTCTTTGATGTAAGTGTAAAAATTTCGTCTTATTTAATGATGTATTAGTTTTAAAACATGTTTTCATGCATGGTAGGGTCTACACAAGACCTAATTCTAACAAGTGTTATTCTGACAGATCATTTTATTATGAATAGGTAGTTAGGTAGTAGGGACCTACACGAAATTACATTACCCTCATGAATTTATCTAATTAGTAATTACCTACGTAACATTCATCAAAGCATCGTTGTTATCAAATAGGTAGGTAGGTGACAACAAGCATAGTACCTACTACACCTAGGTAGTAAGGTATTGAATAATGTTACGTTAAATTGTACTAACTACCAAGTACATACGTAATTTATCGGAGTGTGTACCTAACTACATACATATACTGATGTAGGTCTCTAATTTCAAAGTATACCTAATTACCTACTTTGTCTACTACTTGATTCAACTTAAATAGTTATTTTTCTTTACAGAAGCAATGAATCTTGCCGGATGAAAAAGCAGATGAATGGTCAACTCCTAGTCAACTCTAAAGGAAGTATTTTTAATTTGGTGTAGTCTCTTGGACAACTATTAATTCTTAAATTAATTGATACATTATTTTCCATTCAACTCTATTCACAAAAACACATCAAATTCTTGTCAGTACACCTAGTGTAAAATTCATTGGTATATTTTTCTCATCTCTTAGTATTTTATTAGGTTTATTTTCAAATAAACAATGGCTAATTGCAAGGCCTTTGGTTGCAACAGTAAATATATACCTAACAATGCTAACAATCTGTCGTTTTTCCACTTTCCGAAGGATCCGGATCGTTGCAAGGAGTGGGTTGTGCGTGCAGGGAATCCGGATTTGTTTACCATGGATGCGGCTGTATTACGCAGTGCCAGGCTGTGTTCTAATCATTTTCCGGCCAGCGAGTTCACAAACACCCTTCAACGCAAATTAAATTGGAATGCTTTACCTTCAATATTTGACTTTCAACTCGCAATTGATGTTCCTGACTATATTAATGAAATGGAGATTGATTCCTCAACAGGTATTGAAGCACTAGATCGTACTCATCTCTCACCGCTGATACCACCAGCAGAACTAATTTCACCCACTTTTTTATTTGCAGGTTCTTCAGCTTCTCAGGATCTAGTCCCACTTTCACCACCACGAGAACTAACTTCACCGACTCTTTTAGTTGCAGGTACTTCCATTGCAGAGTCTCCATTACCACTAACAGAACTTTCAATTCCAGGTAATTCTGTGCCTAATCAAACTTTATTTCAGTCGCCATTGATAAATGTGGAGATGGATGTTTTACGGACTCCAGTGTTGGTTCCACTGGACCGTGGAGCATTGGCTAGGAAGCGCACTTCTGCCCGAAGGCTCACTATGTCGCCAACACCGGTTGGAAAGAACGTACCAGGGCCGTCGAGTATCGGCCCACATGGTCGACCGATGAACCGCCCTATTCCGTTCGTACAACGTAAGGTGAAGGTGGCCATGTGCGACAGATCGCAACGGGCCCGGGAAGTGGTAAGTATCTTGAAAGAAGTTGGTGCAACCAGAGTGAATCAGCTTACTCCCAAGAAGAAAATCATGCGTGACATGTATTTCAAGGCAAAGAAGAGGGTAAGTGTTCTTGAGCAGCAATGTAAGGAGTTGAGGAGAGTAATGCGTAAGGGCAAACTTAAATCATCCGTTATTAAGAGTATCGAAAATAACGTTTCTCCAGTTGCAGCTCGACTCTTTGCCTCTCAGGTTCTTTGCGGGAAGAAAGCTCCGAGAGGACGACGGTTCACTGATGACGACAAGATTCTTGCACTGTCACTGTACAAAAGGAGTCCAAAAGCATACAAACTTATGCAAACATTTCTTGCGTTACCATCTCCACGGACTCTTATTACTGTACTTAATAAAATTCCATTTCTTCCAGGTATTAATGCGTCCGTCTTCAGACATCTGAAGGAGCGAATGGCTAAAACAGCAGAGCCTAATCGAGTGTATTCCCTCATGGTTGATGAATCAGATGAACATCCTGATGAAGCTCCCATCCAGACTGTTGCATTTAGTGCAGATGAAGTCGTTGAAGTTGAATCGGAGACCACTGTTTTCAACTTGGATGGTTATGACTTCTCAGAAGTGTTCGATGAGGAACTGGAGTTCCAGCGTGAACAAGATCAACCCATCGCCAAACTTGCTGATACAGAGAGAAATACTGCAGCCTAAGTTGTGGGGTATGTTATTCGGAAGCTTGTCGACAAAAACTGTGAGCGATGCATGACGCTCCTTACAACAGATCAACTCAATACTGACCACATCCATATTGAATTCAGGGAACGTAGCGACAACTCCCGTTGTCTCATGTATCCAACGAGAATTCTTACCAGCAGCCTCGGACTTACTGCACACTCAGTTGTATTGTTCCTACAGTCAACCCCTCACATTCCCAACTTGATGCAAAACATACTAAATAAAATTTCTAACACTTCTCGTTTCCGATGGTTTGATTGCGTCGCCCACGAGCGTCTTCCACTTCAGATGGTACATTTAATGTGTCGAATAATCATATTTGATTTTTGCAGGATTAAAAACCGAACATTCAAGGAAAGAAAGGTGGCCAAACCTGATAACACAGGGAAAAGCAAACCTACAGCCGAGCAACGGAGGAAGAAAATTGTTGTACATAAGTAAATTTCTATTAATTCCATGTTCTAATTTTTTCCAGGTTTATGCAATGCTGAACATTCCTCTGCAGTAATTTTGTTGCACTAAAGACCTTGCAATAATGCCATGTTTATCTTTTATATTAATTTTTACCATGGACAACGAAGATTGGAACAATTTCTGTACTTAATTGTGTCAAAGATAGGGATTTACATTTTTAACCAATATCTTATAACCTACCTGTTAATTTTCAAGTAATATAGTTCCTTGTCTTTGAATTTGACAAAAATTCAGTAAACTCATTTTCTGTGGAAATGATAGTAATTAAAACATTGTTTTAATTGAAGAACGTAGGTAGGTAAATTCATTAATCGACATCAACAATGAAAAATATTTATATCCTATCCTTATACAAACCAATGTGATAAATGTACACTCGAGGATGTCTCACTCTTTCATAAGGTACAGGCAATATAATAAAAAAGCTGCAATTAAGGCCAGTTATTGTTCTAACTCCAGAGTTGTCCATCGTTTACTAGAGTTTATAATATTTTCTATTGAAGAATGATAACTGCTTTCTCATCTTTCTATTCCAGTGTCGCTGAAGGTCTGCAATCTTCGTTGTTCAGTATTCCATGGAATGAAGTAGGACATGTGCATTTAGAAAAAAGTGAAAAATAGTGTGTGAACTTTACAAAAGGACTTGGAAGACAATCGACGATGGAATTGGACATTTATTAGTGAAAATGGACAGGAAGGCATAGTGTTTGTATGACTACGTACAGACAATCATTATCCAAATCAGTATTTTGTACGATACAAATATTTTTTTACAATCAGCCAGCCTTTAGTGATTTTTGTAACGATCCAAAGAATATTGATTATCTAATATTAGTTAGTGTTGCTAAGGTGCCATTTAATTTGTGATATATTGTGATGGGATTGTATGTTCCTACGTATTATTCATTAAGTTTTAATGACGTATGGTGCAAGTACCTACCTACCAAGTGTTATATTTTTTGTTGACAGTACGTAGTAATTACTTACCAAGATTACCAAAGATGTCATTATTTAGTGAGTAACTTAATTTCCTTAGTGACAGAATTCTTTGAAGCAATGTACTACATTACAACTTACACTAATATTTCAACCTACTCTCTGTAACTCTTTCTTCAGGGAAGAGATGTGAATGTGATGATAACACTCTGATGTATACCTACTCGTATCATTGCTGAACATTCTTATCGTGGTTTTTAGACCGTGGTTTTTCCACGATACTTCATAGCAGCGAATGCTGGGATGTTTCTTCTTATCTTACCACTGATTTCAAGAGTTGCAATCGTTTGAATTGTAATTTATTGTAGGCAACTTATTAACTTTCACAATAATAATCTTTGCTAGTTATGAAAAACAAAGCACATGCAATTTTATGTTATTTGTTACATCATATATAATAGTAAATAGGCACTTAGTAGGCACGCCGCACGATAGTAGTATCATAGGTTGGACAAAATGTACTTCATTAGGTTTATTTCACATAATATTAGGTACTGTCATTGTTTTAATTATATAACTTTTTCATTTAATTGAAAAATTTGTTTTGTACCTACTTTGGCTGGGTACCACATAGAACCCAGCATATTTCGTTACGAAGTGATTACTGATTTGGCATTATTTACTTAGCACATTTTTTATCATTGTGTTGTGTTAAATAGAAAATAAATTTTTATTGTATATTTTGCAAATCTGAGTTAAGAATATTTTAATTAGTTTGAAACCACCAACAAGATTGATAATTTAACTTGAGGAACTGTTGTAATTACTTTAATCCATAATAAATTGATTTAAATGTCCTTTCGGCAGTTAAAAAGGATGGTTAAATCAATTTATTATGGATGAAAGTAATTACAACACTTCTTCTTTAGGAATTAGATTTATATTTTGAAATTTCCCGGTTCAGTACCCCCACCCCACCTTTTTAGTCAAATAGTTCTCTAGCCCGCCAAGATGTGGCGCTGGTAGTCGCGGCCGGTATAGGAGATAGCTACCAAACATTACCATTGCGCACATACAGGGAGTGGCATATCTTGGCGCAGCCAGTATATTAGTATCTTTGGCGTAGGCCGTAGAGTATCTTTCTTTGCTAATTCTTTGGTTGACCGTTGCACGCTAAAGTCGTCACTCGTCAGTCATTTGGAAATTTGAATTTTAACTTCTTGCTTTCATCCAGGATTCCTTTTCTTGCACTAGGTAAGCTTTGCTCAATCTCCAAGTAATTAACATAACTTTTAAGCATATTAGGTATGTGGGCTAAGCATTTCTTTACTTTACAGATGGAAGGTGTAAAATCTAAAACCGGGTCGAAATCAACGGCCCGATTGAAATACGACCAAGGTCAGTTTATCGCAAACACTAGACGCTCAAAGCGCAGCGCTGCTTTTGATCGGTTAAGAGGAGGTGCATTGATCAATAATACAAGTATCATTGAAGAAGATACGGACCTAGAGGAAGAGAACCACGGGAATACAGGAATACCTGTTAATCCTGCACCATCAAAAAGTAAGAGTAGGACTCCACCAACTCAGCAGCCGAAAATGAAAGGTAAGGTTCTTGCCCAAACAATGCCCACCTATAGGTCTAGGTAGGTACAGTACGTCCAGTGAGCGTGTAGCCAGTTCAGCAAATGCTGTGTAAAATTCAACAATGGGTTTAGCTTGTAATCCTGAGTGTTTTGACGCGTGTGCGGTTGTAAATATCTCTCAACGACTGCAGGTGTTCTGGAATGGGTTGTTTTGTTGTGGTGCCAAATATCTTTCAATGCAGTTGGCTTTTAAAATTCAAGGAAAGTTGTTTAAAATGGCAACAGTGTAGGTGGAAGGGGTGGCAGGTCATAAAAAGAGTTGTATCTTGTCAGAGCTTAACTGTCGAACAAGGGTCGAACAATACTGCTCATCTTATGAAAGGAAAGGCTACACGCTCGCTGGACGTACTATACCTAAAACTTTTTCGTTTCTATTACCGCTCTGAGAGGCACTTCTCGTGGCATGGCATTTGTCATTTTTCTAAAGGTAGGTAGTAGGTTGGTAGGTAGGTATAGGACCCAACGTCTATACAATATTCCTTTTTAAAGGTTGAACTTATCGAGGGATTTCAGTACCTACTACGGAAGTATTCGGCTTTTCCCACTTTGTGACGTCATGGAGTAGGAAGGACAGCTTTTATCTAAATCACATGCCAGCGCATACAGACAATCAAGAAGTTGCCGGCTGTGCCCAACTCCATGACGTCACGAAGTGGGAAAAGCCGAATAGGTAGGTACCTACCTAGAGTACTTCCGAGTACCTACTGAAATCCCTCGATTAGACATCAGAAAAACGATTGTAGGTAGTAACCTGGGTGGTTATTCTCAATTTCTTTGTCGTCTCATATCAATTGATACGGTGTCACTACCATGTTAAATAAATATCACTTGAGTGTGTAGTGAGCCAATATCGAGTGAAACGAGACGACGAGGTAATTTAGAAACTGAGGGACTCCTCAGTCCTCCTGAGGAGTGATTCCTGTCTGTAGTAGGTACACATTTTCAATCTCTTATTGTATTTTCATATGATCAAGACATCTCTCTATTATACCTTCTTATACCCTATGGGTCCATCGTTCTGTGTAATGTTCAAATTTCAATTTCTTTGCTCTATAGATTCGAGACTGGCACAATTAAAGGAATGGAAGGACAGAAAAGCAGTAGAGAAGAAATTGGCAAATGCGTTCAAAAAGCCAGTATTCAAATCCGGGGTTGTGCACCACCCACTGGACCCCAAAAAAGCATTGCCGGAACCAACCCTACCAGCATCCAAGAAGTTAACGAAAGCAAATGCTTCTCCTATGAAAATGCAACTTCCTCGTGGGAGGGGCATGACGACCAGAAATATGGCCAAGGCGAACAAAGCATCCGCGCCACCGACAACTCTAGCTGCGGTGCCTACAAAGAAGACATTTGTGGTGAGAACTAGCTGGGTATTAAGGGGGTAAAATTAATTCAATGAATCATTAGGTTACAATATTAACAAATACAGATTTCATGAGAAGGTAAAATTAGACTAAAATATGGAACATACCTAGGTAGTACTAGCCTAAAGTACGATAAAACGAGGTTTTAATATTTTTCCTTCGAAAGTCAAACACAATTCATCACTATCTAAAATACAATATGCACACTAGAGTAGGTAAGGTAAGTTTCTAGTATTTTGGGAGAATATAGTTATCAATAGAGGTCAGTTAGGGTACCCGGGTACAAACCGGGTACCCGGGTACGCCATTACCCGGGTACAATGGCGGGTACTCGGGTAACAAAACAAATAATTTTTTTTTTTTTTTTTTTTTAGTTATTAGGTTTGTTTGCATTATTTGCGAATGCTGCCACTTAATCACCAGCTGCATTGTTTATAGTTATATAAACTGAATTTAATATTTATTCATATTTCCCAAATCTCAACAATCCCAACCAATAATTGGTTTGTAAATTCATTGTTAGTAATTTCATGAGAATGCTGGTGAGTTGAGGATGGATTATTGATGGAGGGGATGCATTGTGTTCAACCTTACATTGTATGGACGTTGTGTATCTCTCCCCAAGGACACGGATAGGGCGGCGGGCTCAATGCAACAAATTTCAAAACCAGCGATGTTGTCTAGGCAAATAAGTCTTGTCACCAGATTGTATGGCAATGCACTACCGACATTTCATTCTCAGATCAAGTTGGTAACAGATGTTCCTTTAACATGGGCAGAAATGTTCAGCGCTGCTGAGTGCCGACAGTGCACTTAGGTACTAATTCTGATAAAAAAGAACCTCTAGGTACTGGTAGGTACTTGCTGAAGTTACGTTTAGTACTGTACTTATACATCATTTTGTAATGCTCTTTCCAGCCTCCTAAGGGCATAGTGGCCCTACCACTTACGATCCCTAAGACACCTCGAGGGATGGCGGACCGCAAGACGCGGATCGCTAAGTTCGCCTTCGACTTCGCTGCCCCTAAGCTGCCGACCACTACTCGTCCACTACTGATGTTCAGTAAGTTGGCGTCCATGCCTTCGCCTCGCGCTGCGACACCTCGTCGGATTACATCCATCCTACCAACAACGGAGTTTGCTACAATTAATGAGGAGGATGGTCCGATGGCTGGACCAATGCAGCGACCACTTGGCTACGTCAGCCCGTTTGTGACAGTGAAACGGGGCAAGCGGGGCTTTCGAGTACCTTCTGTTGAGACCGAGCCTGAACCGGTGCTGCCACCAACGAAGCAGGAACACGACGTGCCCTATTTCAGGTACCCACTACACTTTCTGCAGGGTAACATAGATTTTATAGTGGTGCTGGAGTTCAGAAATGGTTTCCTAGGTATTTGTGTGTGTGTGTAACATATAAGGATAACATTTTGATGTCGAATGAAATTTCAATTCGGTCAATTGTTCGTGACCCCGTCCCCGGTCAAATTATGTTGTTTGCAGTATACACATTACCTAGTTCAGCATTTAATTTTGGGTTGCACCAGTCCAAGACATCCAAGTCTTTTAAAAAAATACATGAATATTAATTTATTAGTTGAGACTTGAGCTTGATGACCTCAATGAAATCAAAAAAAAAAATCAAATGTATTTATTTTGCGTAATTACACAATTACGGTGGCAAATGTCTATGATTAAATATTAATAAATTATAAAAAGATGCAAGAAAAACTACTTTAGGTGAAGTGCCACTTTAAAGGCTCTTGCCGTTTCTGGCCATTCCTCCACCCAAAATCTCAGCTTATTCCACTCTGTGGTCGTTCTGTTTATAAATGAGTAATTTCCGATGTTCTTCTTAACTTGATTCACTTGTAGTTTGTACGGATGGTCCCTTCCTTGAGAATAGAAAGGACTTTTCTGAAGTCTGAAAGTATGAAGTCTTTTCTGAAGGTGGCACTGTTAATCTTAAACAATTCAAGGTGTGCAAGGTGCATGTTTTTTTTCGGGCATGGTCGAAAAAAAATCGGGCATGATATCAGATTTTCATAATTTTTTGTCTACTTATTGATAATCATGCCATACACAATCCTTGAAAAAATTAAACACTTCTCGTGTCTAGTTTTTGAGATAAATTGAGTTTTCTTCCCCATGTTATTTTATGGCAGACAAGTAAAATCGTGTCACATTTAGGCTAATAATGAAGATCTAATTTTTATGTAGTCTTAACTTTGATCAAAAAACTTTTTTTCTGGTAGATATATGGATATCCTATTGGGAAAAAATTGAAAACAATACCAACGTGTGCTATTTTAGAAGTTATAAGCAAAAAACGCAATGATTTTCCTATACCTCCTGTGTTAAAGTTTTGTTCATTCTCGGAAGGCAATAATTTTAAGCCTCGCTGTAAGACAGGAGTTGCAAGTTAAATGAAATTTTATGATTTGTTTATACTTAAATAGAGTTCAAATGTTGAAAAAAGTAATTCATGATGGTAATTTCAAAAAATAAATATTTTGGAATGTTCGATTAGTTGAGCCACGTTAAGTCAATGCATTTAGTAAGTAGGTACCTACAGATGTTTTTTGCTGCTTTCTGAAGATTGAAATCATTCCTACTAACTTTAACTTGCAAATGAATAAATACAATACTTCAGGCACCTAGTTTAAATATGACCGGTTTTTCACTGGTCAACTCACAACTGTAAATTGGTCAATTGACCGGCTTGCCTTGCCAACTCTATAGTGTCACTCGTAGTGTTGGGACCAGGGTTGGGTAGGTATAATACGTCCCGTATAAAACACGTGTATTACGTATGTATAATACTGTATAATACGTAGGTATAATATGTCGACGTTTTATACATGTTATGATTTAAATTTGTTTACAAATTTATTAAAACCAGCAAGCTCACTCAGTTAGCCCTTGAAATTCCACAATATAAAGGTATCTACACAATGAAGGTAAGAATGCACTTTTGTACACAAAGCAAGTCTGTTTGACTGTCGCCAATTTTCACAAAGTTACCTTCTACCCAAATGGTAAAGTAATCCACAATATCATTGGAGTTTTATTTAAACTGCTTTGCCATTTTGGTGGAGAAAATGCTGAAAAGACTGAAAAGATAATTTTCGATAAACTCTAAGCGATTTCAAACTCATAAAATGTCTATAATTCTGTAATTACCTACTTGACTGATTGGGCTTAAAATGACGTGCAAAATGTTAGATAATGTAGGTCTTGATTACCATGCAAAATTTGAACTTTTATCGAAACATTTTGATTTTGCCAAACGGAAGATATTATTTACCAATTTACATTTAGCTGAAACTTTGACAGATTTTAGTCAATGTAGGACGCAATGAATTAGCACAATTTCAAATTGATCGGACCAACCAATGGGAAGATTTTTTTTTTTAAAATTTTAAAATAATCAGACTTAGAGTAGGTATGTAGGTAACGCCCAGAGATGGTCCGAACATATTGTGTGCAAAATTTCAGCTCGATTGGGGAGAACGCAAAACGGTACGGAACAAAAAAAAGCGGAGGTCCCTGGCAAAAAAGGAGACGCTCGATTCGCTCGCTCAAATAACCCAATGCACGGTGATATGGGTTGCTTTAGTAGTGCCAACATTTGAAAAAAACATATGAACCACCAAATTCAAAATTAGTTTATTAGTTACATTAGTTCGCGATAAGTTTAGTTTTTCTAGGTTTTATACGTTTTATACGTTTTTTTTACGTATTATACGTACGTTTTATACATGTCACGTATAATTAAGTTTTATACATATACTTACCCAACCCTGGTTGGGACTTGAAAATTTTCAAAATGAAGACCTGTTGACAATTTTCATGAAATTTTTTATGAAAATACTCAATTGCAGAGGACCTTTCAGCATATTTTCAATTTTTATTTTGTAAAGTATTAATGGAGGTGTGTTACATTATTATGCATGATAGAAATAGGTACGTTTAAAAATGTCGGTGCACCTACCAGAAAAAAAAAATAATTTACCTTCCTCAGGATTCAAATCATTGAAAATGTTCATGAAAATTTTCCCAAAAAATATTTCATGAAAAATCCCAACACTTGTCACTCTCACTATGGCTGTCAGGTCAGTGTTAGGCAGATCTTAAGATTGGCCAGTGAGTCAAAATTAAACATCTCTTTTTAAATATATATTGTCAAATTAATAAATGAACATTTTAAAGACAGGCTACTAAATGTGAGCAGGCTACTAAAATATACAATACTACGTAGCGTAGGCTAAGTATGTGGAAATAGTCGGATCACTAGCATACGAATACAGTTTACTCCATTTAAAAAAATGGAATTGGGCTGGGCAGGATCTGGGGTTCCAGAAGTGCATATATTCTCCCAGAGATGGCAGAGTTCAAGTTACCACTATGTATACCATTAAAATTCTGCTTTGGCACTCTTCAGTGTTAACGACTTATAATCAGCCATAAAATAAACAATTAATCACTCGTTGCCATAAAATCATCTTTTTAATAGCCTGGGCTATTACATTTAAAAAGTAATTTTACGTCCATTAGTTGTCTGTAACATGTTAGGTAATACTTTTTCAGCTAATTTGGTAGAACTGGTTTTTCTGTTGCCTCCTTTGAAATGGTTTCTCGCCTCCAACCAACCAATACCAAGCTGGTATTGTGACACTGGTGGTGGACTTGCAATTCCAGTCCCTTTTTGAAATGGCATAAAATGTAAAAAATAATTGATACCAATTTGTTTGATTTGCTCTCTAGAAATCTCCACGGATCGGAAGTGGACCGGCTGAAGGCACTGTGCGCGAAGTGGTCGGCAGTGAGAGCGACTCTCTCGAACATCTCGGAAGACGTGGAGAGCCAGTTCGACGTCACCATCTGCCAGGCGCAGCTTCTGGTCCGCTCCAAGCTGGAGCAGTTCCGAGGCCTGATCTCCGACTGCGAGGAGAAGAAGTGCAGTCCCCCCATCCACTGCGAGGACCTCCAGGGCTTCTGGGACATGGTCTACTTGCAGGTACGTCTTCACTGGCTAGCTTGTTGTGTTGTTCAAATGAAATGTCTGCACGCATCATGGGTAGGCAGCGTCTTTATGCGGCATAATGGGGAATATGCACAAGTTTTTTATTGCGGTAATTCAAATTACCTGTAGGTAACAACATCAATGTTGAAACACACTATGTAAAGATGTATTTTCAAACTCAAAAGTGTACATTTTCATTCATAAATCTTTGGCATTTAAATTCAGTGGACATGTGGGGGGTTATTCTAAAACTTTAAAATTCCGGATTCGGTGCAATGTTAATCCATATGGCCGTGAATCGTATTCGGGCCGAATCCGGAATTTTTCCTGCCAATAGTTTTCCTGCCAATGAGTGATGTCATATTATATTGTAACCATGGCAACATCATTGTTGGTTTATAAAAATGACGTCGCTTGTTAGGAAATGTGAGGAAACTGTTTTCCCGCCAAAATGTTGACTGATTTTCAATACATAGTGTGTTTTGCCAACAAATATTTTGTTATTTTGAAATATACCTAGTGCTTAGAGGAATTAGGGGCACCACTAATTCCTCTAAGCCTAGTGTTAACTACTACATTTTTTCATATTCCCTATTGTCAAATTAAGGTGCCTATCTAGTATCTACTTGTTGTTACCCTCTACCTCCTTTTATGGAACTCTATGAAATATTAATAAAGAGATTTTTAAATTAATAATTAGGGATGTGCGAATCCAGGTTTTTTCATTCGAATTCGAATCTCGAATCGAATCTTGAAAGGTTCGCGAATCCGAACCCAAATCCGAATCTTATTTTATTTAATCAAATTTCTCTGAAAGGAAAAATCGAAATATGTATGAAAGTATGGTTAGGTAGGTCATTCAGGTGAAATGGTTGGCTCCCATACATCAAAATGCTGTCAATTTCTATTATACCAGTCACATAAAATGTGGAGATTATATTTATGGTGGAAGATTAGTTTGAATCAATTTAAAAACAAAACTGAGATGATTATTTACCATGTTACTGACGAATATTTACGAATTGATGATCACGAAAATGGCGGCAATTGATGGGTTGGGCTGGTTATTTTCAGCTTCAATGGTTGGTAGCGCTGTATTACCTCTTAGTGTATTCCGCTATGGAATGTTGGTAGCATTGATGAACCATGGAGGTTTAAATAGTACTGCGTACTGGAGAGATAATTTAATGTTAGCGAGTCGTACAGCTAGATGGCGCAGGAAATCGACCTCGCGCGTGGGGTTCTGGGACTAACGGCGGCCATGTTCGTCGACCTACAGCTGTCAAACTGTACTCTCTCCATGATGTTTACGACCATCTTTGAGATTGTTTGCTATTTTATAGGGTATTTATCTCGGGATTCAGTGTAGTGCGGACTTGTTTTATATCATTGATGTTACGTTATGTTTATATTTACTTTAGTTGATAATAATGCTGCCAAATCGTGGCAAAACGTGGCATTTTCAAATTACCGCAACACCCCATTGATCATTTCTTTCCTATGTATGAATCTGTTTGATCTGTCTTAGCTCTTGCCCTGTCTGATCTACGGGTCAAATTCAGGGTTGGCATGTTTTAGCCACCCCCCGGTTTAAATTTGTCAAGTAAATAATACCATAAAAAACACTCCGTGTAAAAATACCAGCCAAGTCTCTTCAACTTAAAAAAAAAATGAAATCTAAAAATTCTGCACTGAAAAGTAGTGATATCAAAAAATTAGCCAAGTCAAAACTTTATTTGAAAATCAAAAAATACTTGGCGCATCGTGTACATAAATAGCTTGGTAGTATAAGCCAATTATAAATTTTACATGAAATATACATATACATAGTATACCTATAATGCCCTAAAAAAAACGATGCGCCAAGTATTTTTTGATTTTCAAATAAAGTTTTGACTTGGCTAATTTTTTGATATCACTACTTTTCAGTGCAGAATTTTTAGATTTCATTTTTTTTTAAGTTGAAGAGACTTGGCTGGTATTTTTACACGGAGTGTTTTTTATGGGGATATCACTAGTTTTTTTAGTTTATTTACACAACTTTTAACACATATCGGAGCAACAATGACTAATTCCTTTAAAAAAATAGGCCATTTCCGAATTGGTTACTACGAAAAAATGTGTTTGGGGCTAAATATAAGCTTGTTTTGATATTCCATGAAGAATTGCGAAAGCATTGTTCCAATAGGTCCAGCCGTTTTCGAGATATGGCATCACTTCCGGTTTTCATAATGGCGGCTGAAATTACAGCCACCTAGAATTTATTTCTATAAATGTTATGTATCATTATAAGCCTTCTGAATTTGTAGTTATTGTAGTAAGAGGTGATTCAAGTCTGATTCTTCATTTTTATGACGTCATTTCCGGTTTCGGTAATAGTAAATGTATATTTTGACTATTGATATTCCATAAAGATGACCGTCTGAATCATTTGGCGATAGTTTTATTCCGATCGGTGTAGTCGTTTTCGAGATATGACGTCACTTCCGGTTTCAAAATGGCGCCTTCCGGTTGGTTTTATAAAAAGGCACCTCGGACGCCAAAAGTGCACATGTGGTAAAAATTTCAAGTCGATCGGTTAAGCCGTTTAGGCTGTGGCGGTGATTGCGGTGTTTCGTGATATCATCAGATGAAGATAGGTTTTAAAAGGGGTGTAATTTCACTGTTTTCACGGCCCTCTAGCCCACAAATGGCATTACCTATTGTTCCCAAATTTAGTATATGTTGTCAGGTGGGCCATAGCTCGAAATTAAGTTATTTCGCAACAATGTGAGATTTCCCAATTTTGAGATCCAGTAGGCCGAAAATGCCATGTTGTTGCTTACAGTAAAAGTGTTTGGTCTGCTCCTCAGTTTATTAGGCATTTACGGTATGTTGAGTGAGTGTGAGTGTATAGTACGACTTGGCTGGGTGGAGCGACCGCTCCACTAGATCAATCTATAGTAATAATGTATCAGATGCATAATTACAATAAAATAAGGTTCAAACCGGTCTGGAAATATTCAAGCCAGGTGGCAAAAACTTATTTAATTGGAATTATGTATTTGATACATTATTAATGTAGATTGATACCCAGAAAAAACACTCCGTGTAAAAATACCAGCCAAGTCTCTTTAACTATAAAAAAAAATAGAAGAAATCTAAAAATTCAGCACTGAAAAGGAGTGATATCAAAAAAGGAGCCAAGTCAACGAATTTTCCAAATTTTAATCGTACCATTGAAATAAAAATATCAACCCCCGAGAAATACTTAAAAAAAGGACTTGGCGCATCGTTTTTTTAAAGACACTTTTCTATCCTAAAAGTATAGGAAGAACTCTACAAGTATATTTTCCTGAGTATATCACATTCATTATCGACGAATCATACTACGTTTTAATATAACTAGTACTCTTACCTACTGGCAGTTTTGGTATTTTGTCAATATTCAGAGGAAATAAACGGATAAACGAATAACGAATAAACGGAAGCGGCCTAGTCTATTCGTTATTGCCACTATTTCTAGGGTCATATTAATCAATCATACTTCTCAATATCGTGACTGAGGGAAATAGCGAAAGCGCTCATTACAAGAAGGCCGTCAATGAGATTTGTATAAGTGATTAGTGCACTGAGCCATATACGTTATGTAATTTATGAATTTTTTTGGTATAAAATCTTAATTAATAGCAATTAATTACACGGCGAGAAGGTTCAAAGTATAATGCTGTAGTAGGTATGTTGATGTACCCACAAAACTATAGGTACCTACCAATCACAAACACAACTGTTCTGTATTTATTGCTTGTAAGACAATGCTATGTTTCTTTGCGTACTTATATTTAAATTTAAAATATTTTACAGAATGTTCAATATTTAATTTGAAAGTTTTGTCCCAATTTTTCTAGGCATTTCTGAACTACGTAGTATGTGAGTGGCATAAGCTTAAGAATAGAAAAATGTCTTTAAAAAAACGATGCGCCAAGTCCTTTTTTTAAGTATTTCTCGGGAGTTGATATTTTTATTTCAATGGTACGATTAAAATTTGGAAAATTCGTTGACTTGGCTCCTTTTTTGATATCACTCCTTTTCAGTGCTGAATTTTTAGATTTCTTCTATTTTTTTTATAGTTAAAGAGACTTGGCTGGTATTTTTACACGGAGTGTTTTTTCTGGGATATCACTTCTTTTGTTAGTTTATTCATACAGCTTGTAGCACATGTCCGAGCAGGGACTAATTTCTTTAAAAAAATACGCCTCAACCGATTTGGTTACTATGAAAAGTTGCGTTTGGTATAAGATGAAAATGATTATCCAAGAAGAATAGCTTAAGTTTCGTTATAATCGATCCAGCCGTTTTCGATACATGACGTCACTTCCGGTTTTGAAATAGCGGCCGAATTCCGGTATAGGTAATAAGAAAACAATCTAGTTTTATCTAGTTGATACCTTCATGAACGACCATCTGAATTCCTAATCCCTATATTTCCGTAAAATCGGTCATGCCGTTTGTAATATATGACGTCACTTCCGGTTTCATTTAGTGGTTCCTGCCGCCATTTCCGGTACCATTAATTTATTTATTCATTTTTCACAATTGATTTTTCAAATAAATAGCAGAATGAATACGCAGGAGCTAGTTCAGTTGCAATCGGTACAGGCGTTTTAGATATATGACGTCACTTCCGGTTTCAGGAATGGCGGCCGAGAACACTGCTACCTTGAATATATAAATTGTATTGTCTATGTTACAATGTAAGTTAATTATGTACGTATTTTAAGTATAATTTGTTGAAATAAGTTAAATATTGCGTATTTATGACGTCACTTCCGGTTTAGAAAATAAGAAAATAATATTTTTTTTATTGATACTTCATATAGATGACCATCTAAATCGAATGGCGCTAATTTCGTTCTAATCGGTCCAGACGTTTTTGAGTTATGACGTCACTTCCGGTTTCAAAATGGCGGCTTCCGGTTGGTTTTATAAAAAGGCACCTCAGACGCCAAAAGTGCACATGTGGTAAAAATTTCAGGTCGATCGGTTCAGCCGTTTAGGCTGTGGCGGTGATAGCGACGTTTCGTGATATCATCAGAATCATCATCATCTTCAGAATCAGAAAGTGGTGTAATTTCACTGTTTTCTCGGTCCTCTAGCGCGCAAATGGCATAACCTATTGTTCCCAAATTTGGTATATGTAGTGGGGTGGGCCATAGCTCGAAATTAAGATATTTCGCAACAATGTGAGATTTACCAATTTTGAGATCCAGTAGGCCGAAAATGCCATGTTGTTGCTTACAGTAAAAGTGTTTGGTCTGCTCCTCAGTTTATTAGGCATTTACGGAATGTTGAGTGACTGTGAGTGTATAGTACGACTTGGCTGGGTGGAGCGACCGCTCCACTAGATAATTGACTTGACAAATTATGTTGATTATCATTGAGCGAGCGTCACCACGGTACTCTTATGACACGTTCTCTTTTTTTTTGTCAGCTGTCTGTGCCCAGATCAAACCATATAACAAATCGATCTGAAATTTTGCTGACATTCAAATATGCAAAGTTTTAAGTTGAGGTCAAACGGTTCCAGTTTGTATGTCAAAAGTCACTAATAATTATTGAACTAATAATTAATTGTAAATTCAATTGATTATTTTTACAATGAATTATGTGCTAATTATATACCTATACCTACCTCAATATTTTGGTAAAAAATTGCTAAAACACTATTTTTAACGTATGCTGTTTAAACCAGAAAAAGCCGGTTTAAGCTGGTACTAATTTAAAACACGGCATCTGAAGATGGCAACATCAAAGTGATTACAATATTATTTTTGGCTGCACAAAAGATGGTGTTGTCCTCTGTCTGTGGCTGGTTGCACAAGAATTGTCCATATTATTGGTATTAAATAAACACATCACACTTGGTATCCACTCCTGTAAATCGTCATCACATGAATTATCTAATACTACTGATTTTTTAAAATGCTGGGATGCAGCTTCAACGAACATAATATGGAGTTCTCCCTCCATGGTCAAACACGAACTGAATGAGCAAAGACATTGCTCTTCGAGATAATGTCAATTATATTATTATAACGTCATCCCTAAATATTCTATTTATGGCAGGTAAATGGAAAATCCTCAGTAGAAAGTGATTTGTCAACCGCATTGTTTGTTTGTGAGTCATGCTGGTTTTTCCACCCTTCAGCTGTTTTGGTCCCTCAATTTTAATCTTATATTTTGATCCACATCGACTATTTCATTACTTGCTAGGATTCATTTCTGATTGACTTGGTTGTTATAAAGAAGATTGGAACAGTTTGCTCAACAGTTACGACGAGTTTAAAAGTTATATCTTCATTACAAAACAAATGGTCTGTCATGAACAGCAATGCTAAGTTTGAATATAGCGCGCTACGAGTGACGAACATGGCCGCCACGTCTCGGAGCGGAAGTACAGAAGCCTGTACGCACCGCGCCATTTAACATTCTTCTCCATCGTAAGATATTTAAAACTCCATGGATGAACTTTGAAATTCAAATTTCGCGGGAAAATCAAGGATTGACATCTAGGTTTGATAGGATTTGATTGGGTTTGATATTTCAGAATCTGGATTCGTCTGACGAATCGAATCCGAATCCAAATTTGGATTCGGATTCAATTCGAAATATTATGGATTCGCACACCCCTTTTAATAATAATACAATCCTTCGCCCGGTTCCATAGTTGGGTCGGGGGGTGGCCAAGTCCACCACTTGCTAAAAATTAATATAGTTTAAATAGGTAGTACTAATAACAACGGGAGAAAGGAGGTCTCTCCTTATTGTTCAATACATAGCTTGGCTACATTTATGGTACCTAAAGTTCGTTCACGTTTAGAATAGCAAGCCCGTGTACTACTGTAGTCAAGCGAGCATGTACATGTACCTACATGTACCTACATATAACCTACATGTAATATCAATTATCAAAGAATATGTACAAGACGACTGTAGATAAAGATAAATCAATTTTATTGAAGTTTTCTAATATTTTCAACTATTAAAAAGTGTGTATTTCACATACTTTATACAATTTCAATAATACAAAGAAGAAAGTCTCGCCATTGACAGGGCAGTGTTCATGTGACCGACCAATGAACGACGTGATCGACTTGCTATTCTAATCGTGAATGAACTTTACTACCTACATGATAGAATTATGTATACATATCTTTGTAATCGTGACTAAATGTTTACGCATTGTTGGTTTACTGAATTTTTTGACGGAATAATGTATAGACGCTGACTCCTACAGGTAAAATGGAAACGTCTTTGCTTAGCAAAGTGCCTCATATAATGGAATTGTCTATTTGATAGCAGTTACTTGCTTCAATGTGTACAATAGGGTCTGGTATTTGCGCTTGGAGAACAGAGACATCTTCAGGGCTGTGTCAGGAGGACTAGGATTACTCCACAAATATCCGAGAACCTTCATGGTCGCTATCAGTGTCAAGGAACAAATGATTCAAATATCATTTCTATAGGTGCTCATTAGTGGTGAAAAGTACCTAGAACCTATTTTGAATATTAGATAATAATTAGAATTCTAAGAATTTTAGATGGTGTGTGTACACTCAAACCAATAAAAATTGGTACTCGAAAAGAAAAGGATTGGCTGCTGGTAAGGTTCCTTGACAATCGATCCTTGTTATTATCAATGAAATTTAAGAGCTCACCTACTAGAGGATATATATGATGCATTAACACAGCCTTCATGGGATGAAGCCATCAAACCTTCATCAGCCAATCCTTTTCTTTTCAAGTAGGTACCTACCGATTTTTATTGGTTTAAGTGTACTTTTCGAGTGTATTCATTTGATCATTCCACAAAAGACAAAAATGAATTTCCTTGGCCCGACGTCTTGGAGCCTCTAAAACATTTCGAGTTGTCCTTCCTCGCAGGTGGTGAACATCGACAGAAACTTCTCACGCCTCGAAGAGCTGCAGTCTAACAACTGGCAACCGAAGGTCATGGAGGTGGTCAAGGCGAAGAAGGTAGTGAAGAAGCGTGCCGCTCCGTCAGCCGCCGCCCGGTCAAACGCCGGCCTCCGCGCCGTCATGCTGGCCGCCCGGAAGAAGCGCGAGGAGGATGAGAAGCTCGAGGCCGCGCTGGACAAGAGCATTCAGGACGAGGAGGACGTCCGCGTGGCGGAGATACAGGCGGCGGCCGCGGGAACATCCAAGCGACGCTCGCTCATCCAGCAGGTGCTCATCTCCACCGCCACGCGCAAGATGTACAACTCGTCTCCGCTGGTCGTCAGGCTCTCGCAGACGTTCAGGCTGTCGTCGAGTCTGGACCGGGACGAGGAGCCGCTCAAGAGCTCCCTGAAGAAGACGGGACCATCTGATGAGGCTAACACTACTGCCACTGGTAAGTCGCATTTGTCTCTCTAGAGCATCTACTCGTATCGTATTGCAAGGAAAGAACCTACAAGAAAGCTACACTATACACTTTGTAGTATGTCTGAATTACCTATTGTTGAGGAGTGTTTGTGCTTCTGAGTGTAGGTACTTCTATCAACTTAAAAACTATTAAAATGCATACCCACTAGGGATGTCGGCGGGTCCAAAAATTAGGAATCGGGTACCCGTCATAAATACTCGGGTCGGAATCGGGTAATTGAACCCCCCCCCCTAAATTTTTTTTTTTTTTTTTTTTTTAGGTAAATAAACACGTGGCACTTAGCTGCGTGAGAGGAGAAAATGACCCTCTCAGGGCCATCTGTGTGCTTGTCCTTGAGAATAATTTGAGAAAACAGGACAGGACATAATAACATTCTTTGATAACTAACAACTTCAATCATAAGAAAACACAAATTTGTGCACCTTTCTACCCAGGACTCAACTTTTTCACTGTGCTACAGTGTGATTGAAAAAAAAAATACAGACGCATTTTTCCCATGCTTCCTACTCCCGACACATGATTTCACCCCTCCTTCCCCATTCCTCTCTCACCCCCCAGAGGAAGCAAGGTCGTTGAGCTTCCCCTTGAGACGCAGCTGATAACTGTGCGTAAACAAATGTATTTCAACTACACTCTAAAAAAAAAAAAAAAAAAATTTTTTTTTTTGGTACTCGCGATTATTATTTATTACCCGGAACCGCCCGGGTACCCGGGTACCCGCCGACATCCCTAATACCTACATGGGTAACTAGCCCAAGAAATAATGGAGCAAATTACTATAATGTTGATCTCCATTCTTTCAGTGCAAGAATGATAAAATTTTAATAAGTTGCAACAATCGCAGCAAAATTGAATCTTTAGACAATCTACTACTAAGGCCGGGTAGGACCAAAATTGGATTAAGTTAACTATTGATAGTTAGTGGAAGTTAGCGAATCCCATTGGCTGTGGAATTCGCGCCAACTGGATTCATTGGTTAACTGCTCACTAACTATCGATAGTTAGCTATCCAAAGTTTAAAAAAAACTTCCAAATCCAAAGTACTTTGGATTAAGTTAACTATCGATGGTTAATGGAATTTAGTGAATTATTGGCTGTGGAACTTGCGCAACTGGATTGGCTATGTGTCCACTAACTATCGATTGTTCGAAAGTTGGTCCTACCTGGCTTTACAGGCCATTTACAGGCCAGGGGACATTTATTTTTGATAGGGAACACAATCGGTTGGCACAAGCAGTTTATTAATGGTAATTTATCTTGAAGGCTTATACTCACCAAGATTCAAAGTAGGTAGGTAAGGGATGTCGGCGGGTCAAAAAATCATGAATCGGGTACCCGTCATAAATACTCGGGTCGGAATCAAGTAATTAAACCCCCCCCCCCCCCCCACTAATTTTTTTTTTTTTTTTTTTTTTTTGGATGGTGGCTAGGTAAAGGGGTAGGGGTTTAGGTAAATAAACACGTGGCACTTAGCTGCGTGAGAGGAGAAAATGACCCTCTCTCAGGGCCATCTGTGTGCTTGTCCTTGAGAAGAATTTGAGAAAACAGGACAGGACATGATAACATTCTTTGATAACTAACAACTTCAATCATAAGAAAACGCAAATTTGTGCACCTTTCTACCCAGGACTCAACTTTTTCACTGTGCTACGGACACAGTGTGATTGAAAAAAAAAATACAGATGCATTTTTCCCATGCTTCCTACTCCTGACACATGATTTCACCCCTCCTTCCCCATTCCTCTCTCACCCCCCAGAGCAAGCAAGGTCATTGAGCTTCACCTTGAGACGCAGCTGATAACTGTGCGTAAACAAATGTCTTTCAGCTACACTCTAAAAAAAAAAAAAAAAAAATTGGTACCCGCGATTATTATTTATTATCCGAGTAATTGATTACCCGGAACCGCCTGGGTACCCGCCGACATCCCTAGTAGGTACCTATGTAAACGTATGTAAATGAGCCACCCTGCTCAGTAAATAAACTACAGCTTACCCTGCCGTTAACACTATAGATTGATTTGACTGCAGATCTGACTTTCATATGATTTCCCATGTAATGTAATGCTGTCTGTTACAGATCTCGTACCAACTGAAACACGTCGCTCATCCCGGCCCAAACTACACTTTGAGTTTGAAGTCGACGACAAGGAAAATACCGGTAAGAACTTCCATTTAAATCTTGTGTTGCTTACAACTGTAGGGGTCAGTCTGGGGTCTTGTTATAAATTATTCCTTTGAGAGGTCACTACAGCACCATCATGTCACAAATTTACCAGTTCAAATGTGAACTGAATGTATAGCGCTCCTTTATATTGTGCATGAGTCTGTATCAAGTTACAAGATAAGGAAATTTAGAAAAATAACACTGAACATAAAAATTGTGTCTTCTCGAATTTGGGCAGTTAACCCTTTCCCGGGCAAATTATTTGAGCTTATGGAAACCAGTGACAACAGCGAATTAGTGAATTAGATAACATTTAAAGCATGTAGATTTTTTTTTTAATTTTTTTTTAATTTTCACTTCAAAAATTTGGTGGGATAAATACTTCCCACCGCCCATATAAGAAGAAAATGCGTTGTAAAAAAAAATTTGTGATGTTTTTTTGAATATAATATATTTTTTAATCGAGATTTTGATTTTGTTAGAACTGCAAACTTAAGAGTCTACGATACTTGATGATATCCATGTTTTATGAAGCACAAAAAGGCGGCCCCTACTTTTTTCTAAACGGCTTAACCGATTGTCTTCAAATTTTCACAGATTATAGATAAATAATAAATCTGTGCCTCTAGTGGGCCAAAAGTGTTATTTTTTGTTTACAATTTTCAGGGCAGTGGTGCCAAAAAGTCTAATATATTGCCCATGTTAGCACTTCCTCAAAACGAGAAAAAACATTTTTATTATTTTTTGGATCACTAGAGGCACAGATTTACTCTTTATCTCGATGCTGTTAAATTTTGAAAGCAATCGGTCAAGCCGTTAAGAAAAAAGTAGGGGCCGCCTTTTTATGGTTTTTTGTGGTTTTCAATATTTGAATTAAAATAACTTACTTCACAGCAGTATATGCAACATGCAACACACGATTAAATGTCACAAATGTCACGTACAACCCAGAGCTAATGCATTTTCATGCATTTTTAAGATTTTTTTCACATCGGAATCGAAATTTTCTGCGAGTCCTGTCGACTCTTAAAATACATAATTTATGGTTAAAAGAAAAGAAAATATCCATGATTATCTAAAACATAACCTATCATTTTCGAATAAGAGAGACTATAGGTTGGGCAGTGGGAAGACTACTTCCCGTTTGTAAATGATTTCGTAATAAAAAAAAATCCAGCGGTCAAATGTTCATCAAATATTTATCTCAGGGTTGGGTCATTACGCGTAGAATATTAATTTTCTACATACACGTAGAGTAACACGTAGAATATGTAGAATATGTAGAATATTATTGTAGAATATTTTTTTTAAGTGCCAGTGGATTGACAGTGGTAAAATTTGGAAAAGTTAGCATAAACCAAAATATATTATTTTACTTTATTAGTTGCCCTATTTTCAACTTATCTTTAGAGCGGTCGAGTTCAAATCTTTTCTATTTATTCTACTCATATTCTATCTTGTATGAGATGGTCACAACCTTAATTCAGGCAAATTAGAGAGCAATCCCACCTCGTAATTTTAATAAGCCCATTCATAGCACACTTCCCCTATATCTACAATAGGGAACACACGATGATTTGAATATATTGCAGGAAAAGCCATTAGCAAGATTGTAAAAAATTGAAATTAAAAAAAAACATTTCAAAATAATTTCTAATTGAAGAAAACCAAGTAGAATCGAATGTAATTTCTACTTGTGTGCATACTGCATATTCTTCATGTTTGGATAATTGAATCTAGATTACAGCATCCAGCATTACAGCAAGCAACTACCAAAGTCCGAATGAGATGATTGAGTAGCACTTTGCGTTTTTATGTTAATATTAAATTTAGAAGAAAGAAATTGTAGTTGGTCCTCTCGTATCAACAATTTGGTAGAGTTGTTATGTACTAGGCACTTATAGTAAAGTAAAATGCTGTTATATTGAAAACAAATCAATAGAATGATCATTATAATCCAAATCAATGTTTTTCTTAAAAATAATATTCTACGTGTAGAATATGTCATCTACATCAATATTCTACATTACATATTCTACGGTAGAATATACGCGTAGAATACCCATTTTCTACGCGGAATATTCTACTGACCCAACCCTGATTTATCTAATATTACTTATATGATACCGTACATCAAACATTTACACTTTAGATCAATCTAAATTTACATATAGATATTGAGATATAAATCGATTTTTTGACGAAATTTGGCGTACCGTGTGTCATCCGCTATTTGCCACGGCTTTCTTGATTGTCTAAAGATCAATTTTACCGACCAAACATTTTTTTTTGAAGTTGTGTAATATGCACATAGATAGCGCGACTTCAAAGACCTGGGAAATATATCACCCGTCGCCCATACAACGCATAGAAGTTACTGGGAAAACCGTTTCCCACCGCCCGGGAAAGGGTTAAGAGGCAAATACTGGAAAGTTTCCTAATTCTACCTATGTATATACTTACTTAGTGATGGGCCATGCCAGACCACTTCCCACCATACATGCCCATCTCTTCATCAATCATAGTAATAATACCTAGGTACCTGATTCATTTATATCCGTGCCTATTTGCAGAAAAGTAGGAGGTCGACTCATTTAAGAAATGAGACAGCTAAGGGACTGGATAGTTAATCTTAAGTTTCATGATTACCGAGTGACCGGTTTCCAAATAACATCTACATTTCTGAGATCGTCCGCTGTTCACATAACTGAAATTGGTCATCAAAAACATCATCCCCATTCCATAGATTTTTCTTCAGCTTAAATGATGCATTAACACAATAATGGCAAAGTACCATACTTACTCGAATATCAGCCTCATGTGTTTTCAATTATTTATATTCTTGAGTGGAGACTTGCATTCGCGTACGGCGTACATGCTAGATGTACCTACCAAGTGTATTAGAAAACAGATTTCCAACAACTGGGATGAGGCTTATATTTGAGTATACGGTAACATCGTGAAGTGGTCTGAGAAGTGCTGATTTATTGATTACAGATGCGGTTGGAGAATTCAAGACACCGAGCCCGAAACCACTGTGGCGTGTCTCCAGGCGCCAGACGCCATTCCGCAAAGTACTGGCCGAGACGGAAGGTACGTGATCCTTCATAATCAACCATGTCATGTCCATACATTCGGTGCTGGTCGTGAGAGGAAAATGCAACCAATTGGGAAATTGCTTGTTTGTTACACTGCATACAATGTAGGTATGTAAGTTGTTTGTACTCGATCTCTCTTTGCTCCATATAATCATGTTTACCTATGATATGGGTCAGAGAGAGACAGAGTGCAACGATCATTGCCGCCACTGTACACTGGCAGCAATAAGCAGCTGGCTTTCTCCTTCCTCCCTTTCCATTGTTTACGTTTATTTAGGCTCCTCCCCTTGACCCTTATCACTGCAAAAGTTGTTTTAATGTTTTGGGGGGTGAAGGGGAGAATGACAACTATTTATTTATTTATTGTTTGATGGCATCATCCCATTAAGTCCGTGCTAACTGCTAACCCATCGGGCCTTCATCTTGAGCTCTGATTTCAACAGGGATTGATTGTCAAGGAACCTGACCAGCAGCCAATCCGTTTTGTTCAACTACTTGGTCCAACAGTCCAAGTGTAGGTACTCTGGACTAATCATAAAACGGTCTTTGAAAGAAATGGATTGTCTGAAAAAAATGTGATGGCATTATCCGATGAAGCCTATGCTTACTTGTCATATACCTCTAGTAGGTGAGCTCTGATTTCATTGATAATAACAAGGATTGATTGTCAATGAACCTGACCAGCAGCCAATCTGTTTCGTTCAAATACCGTTTTATGATTTGTTGGGTGTACCTACCTAACAATAAATACATTTGTATACCTACTACATAAAAAGTAGAATGTTTTCACCTGTCAAAAGGGTGAAAAAAAGAGACCATAAAGATGTCTTAAAAGGTGCCTACGCTACTCATACCTATGTCTTCCTCTTGTTTGCTCACACTTTTGTTAGTTGTCTTGTGTCCTCGAGAGAGTTCTAGCTCTGGTTTAGGCACTAGGTGCATGTGTTTATGTGGATTAACTCTGTACAGATGATGATGGGATCAACTTCTCCACGCCAGAGAAGGCGCCTCGCCGCTCCCTGCGCCACACATCCACGCCTCTCAAGGCCAATCTACCCGACCACGACAAAGGTTCGTTTCATTCGCATCTTATCCTTAGCTTAGATTGTCATACTGGCAGTTAAGATGACCAATTCTCTGAAAAATCAACTAGACTAGATTCACAAGTTCATTGATTTATCAGAGAAAAAACATTTCCATTTATTTTTTATTAATTGTCAAGTTGTCAACATATTCCTCTAGGAACATGAATATTTGAAACCTCTCCATAACTGCATATTGATAAACTAAGAAAACGCTCTGTGTACTGTGTTAATGAACGAGCCTTCATATTGTATGTATGTGATTCGATATGCGTTTGCAAGTCTCTGCTCTACAGGACTTGGACCTGAAGCATCAAGATAGCACTGATATAATAGGTACCAAATTATTGGCATAAATTTACAAATATTTCAAGATTATAGAACAAAATGTCCTTAAAATGACAATAACAGAAAAAAACGACAGATTAGTCTGAAATTGGCAAAAATATCTCAAATGTAGGTCCCAATGACCATGCAAATTAAGTTGATTGGTCAAACCGTTCTGGTTAAAACTTAAATGATTAAATAGTTTTAATAGTTTTAAATAGTTAGGTAGTTAAGGCTATGCCACAATAGACCAATTCAGAAATTATCTGGATGGCTCTGGATTCTAATGAATTTCACATGCAGTATGATTTTCCAAGTGTGTATTCATATTGTAACCCATTGTTGTAAATAAAACACTAATTTATAGTGTAATACCCACTTTAATCATTATGCATTACGACAATAGACCAATTCAGAAAATATCTGGTTGGCTCTGGTTTCTAGATAAATTCACATGCAGTTTGGTTTTCCATATATCTACATATTAATAGATATATTAATATATCTACCAGATATATATTAATATAGAAACCAGAGCCAACCAGATATTTTCTGAATTGGTCTATTGTCGTAATGCATAATGTTTAAAGTGGGTACATATTACACTATACAATTGTATAGACAATTGATTGGACAATTTCAATCATAAGCCAATTGGATTTCAGAGTTTCATGCAAAACAATATTTCATAGGCTAGAATTTCAAATTGCCCAACTTGAATTGTATAGTGTAATACCCACTTAAAGTACCACTCTCATCTTGAAACAAGTTATTTTTAAACGAAGGCAACCCCCAAACTAAGTCTAGCTGGCCCCATTGTTCCATGATTTCCGCTCCCCCTTGGACACAGGAAGGGTTCGGGTTCTTGCCGGCCGAGCCAACTCTGACGTCACTGCTGGCTACCTGTCGCTGCCTTGCCCACATGTTTCATTGCCATTCGATGGAAGACGCTCTTCCTTCAGTCCACTCTTTGGTGTCTTGGTGGATGTATGTTCATCGTACAGAACACGATCATTTAGCCACAATCTTATTTTCATTACTTATTAATCATATTGTAAAGCTAATAGAGTGAAGTGTCGTATTGAAGCCTGATAAAAGCAGTTTTGGTTGACGTTGTTGATCAGGTGCGGGAAAGAATAGAACTTGTCGTATATATTTGTAAAAACAAGTGCTTTTATTTTCATTATATATTTACAGTGCCCTTTGTGATCGTGACAATTTTATATTTACACCGATTTCGTATAAAATCCAAAATTTCATCAATTGACAAACATCGAAATAATACAAGTACTATAGGTACCTATTAAACTTTGCTAAAACTTTGCTAGTCGAAGTATTCAGCTACAATTTCCTCTGCATGGAATCGGTATTACAAACGTCATTCGGTGACAGTTTTCATTGCGTAATTAATCCGCACTTGCACCAAGATATGTTTCCCGTTTGCCCTTTTTTTCATATTCAATTGCATTGTGTAAGAATTTTCCTCGAATTCTTCCCCGGAAAATGTGGGCTCATTAGATCTCAAAACTATGAAGTTACAGACAATATATCGAATTAATTATTGAAACAACTAGGAAAACGCTCTGTGTAACGCGTTGATGAGCGAGCACGGATACACGCAACACCTCGAACCGAAATTATGTCTATCGAATGTCATTAAAAGCCAACAATTCTTTAGTTTCGTCACAGACTTGTATAAAAATCTCCAAAATCTCCACAAATATTGGTGCCAATCCTTGCTAAGTTTTAAGTTGATCGATTAAACCTTTATGATTGAACGGTTCCTTGTTAATTTTCAAAAATCACAGGATCTCGTTCAAAAAATATACCTGGGACCACCCATATGATATGATATGTAGTGTGTGTACACAATATCAGATCAATCTGTTGAACGGTCATTATTAGTTTCATATCGTTTAAAACTTTCTGCTCTAACTACCTTGCCTTGAACTGAAGATTCGAAGTCACCGTGAATTTGACAGCCAACACGCAAAATGTCCCTAAAATGACAAAAACTTTTGAAAATAACGACAGATTAGAGTGAAAATTGGCAAAAATACCTTAAATGTTGGTACAAATGACCATGCGAAGTTTTTAGTTGGTCGGTCAATCGGTTCCAGTTTAAATTTCAAAAATCACAGGAAAAATGGTTTCAAATTTGAACCAATTGGAGGATTTGGCTGATTTTTTTTTTGATTGGGTACAATGTTGGTTGCAATGACTTTGCTAAATTTCAAATTGATCGAACCAACCAATCGAAAGATAATTTTTATAAAATTTGAACCAATCACAGGATCTCGTTCAGAAAAGATCCCAGCGATCGCATAGATTACGTTAGTATGTGTACAAAATTTCAGATCGATTGGTTGTGCGGTTTGACCTGGGCAGTGAACACAAAAAAACAAAAAAAAAACAAACACACAGAGAAAGTGCCATAAGTGTACCGTGGTGACGCTCGCTACGCTCGCTCAATAATCTATGTGTTGTTGTTATAGTCGCACTATAAATAAAGACAACTGTCAAATCCAATAAGTAAGGAAGGCCGAGCGCTAGAGCGCGCTGAAGCAGGGTGAGCCGCCAATGACGTCAGGTATAGTCAGGGGAAAAAACATGACCTCGTTACAAAATATTTTTTTTCTCGGAAACTCTGCATCCGACAAGTTTGATTTTTTCAGAATGTTTTCCTATTAACGTGTAAGACAAGTCCTTCAAAGTTAAATCAAGATAAGAGAGTCCCTTTAAGAAGGTTTATTTAGTGGATGTTTAAGAGAAATGGATGATAGGATAGGGTTTATGTGATATGATGGGCCACAATATGTTATAGTGATTAGTGTTTAGTCACAGTGGTATAAGATTTGAATAAAATTTATTTCTTACAACAAAAACCTTACGACAAGCCAATCAGAATAGCCTTCTAGTTTCTACTACTGCTGCCGCGCTGTGGCATGGCGAAATCCAGAACTTGCAACAACAACATTGAAAATGGCAGAAGATATTTTTTATACTTTTCATGTTTTGATGTATACTTTTGAATACTTAATTTGCTGTCAGCAGACTTTTGTTTGAAATAGAGACGGTAAAACCTCAGAAGGCTCTGGAAATGTTATGCATTTCGTCGCCTCAGAGTGTAAGTGCTCTATGTCCAACTTTTCCCATCCGGAGAAACAGAGGGTGAAACTTTATGATTTTATTAACCCTTTAAAAGTATAAACAATAACTGTTGTTTTAAGTTTATATCATCACTTATTCGAATTAGAACACTTATTTATGTGTTTCATTGATGTTTCAGTAACAAACGAAGCAAAAATAGGTAATTTCCTGTTGGACATAGGACTTTGTGCACATTTCTTAGCGAGTGTCTGTTAGAAATGTGGACATAGGACTTCTGCATTTGGAAATCAATGCAATTGCCAATGCTATTGCGGTACACTAATATTTTTTATTTCTGATGAATATTACTGAAGATATTGTATCAGTTAGTGTTTCAGAGTGATTAACAATTAATTATTCATATAAATTAAAAATTAATTGAATTAAATATTTTAGAAAACTATAAAATTACACAAAAACCTCAATTCCACACAAAATAAATGTAAATAAATTATACAAATAATATCTAACTACAATTAATTTTAATCTTACTCTGACGTGACCTTCGAATTAAGAAATTAACAGCAGGTTTACTAATATCCCAGTTGCGCGCCAACTTGACAGTTTGAACGTGAGGGAGCGCTCTGATTGGACGATGCGGACATAGAGCAAATGCATCCGAACAAGTCATTGATGACTGGACATAGAGCAAACGATTTCCGTTCATAATTACCGTAAAAGTGATAAATTGGAGGGAATTTCAATTGATATAGATCAAATACATTCTAATACATGACCTAAACCAAAAATCTCAAAATTTCAAAAATTTGAGATAGATCACTTACACTCTGACACGACGATTTTACAGAGACACTAGCGCTCCTGAAGTTCAAATAAGACCCTATTGTGGCCCTCCTTACACATTAGATATTAAGCACTAAACACTAAACCTTAAACATTAAGCATTACGATTATTGTGGCCTTGCCTTTACCTACTAGAAAATTAACATAATTTTTTTTATCTTGTGATTTTTAAATTTCCAAATGGAGGATTTGGCTGAAACTTTTTAAGATTGTGGATAATGTTGGTCGTAATCTTCATCACCATCATTCATCCATTGCCATTAGCCTAGATGCAGAACAGTGTACTATTACTTACCTATCTCTAAAATAATTCTTATAAACTCAGTATCTCTCTGAACTTGTATTCCGGAGTTCCGAGGTTCGATTCCCGCGGCCGTCGTTCCTGACTGGTTTTTATATTGGCTTCTCTCAGTTGACAGGCAAATGCTGGGAAGGTACCCTACTAATAGGCCATGACCGCCTCCTTCTCACCTTCCATCCTTACCTACGCTTATCACAATCATCTCACAATCATTCATCCGTCGCCGTAATCCTAGCTGCAGAATAGTTGGACGTTAAACACTACTAAAAAAAATATATGTCAATAGGGAAGTCTCTTGAAATTTTATTCCAGTTAGTAATTTGTAATGTCAACTTAAATAACAATAGTAAACACACTTATCATCAGCGAAATTTTAAATTTTCATTCGTACAAATCAAATTCAAATGTCATCGGATATTTTAGCGGGAAAACGGCAGGCAACTAGAATCAGGATTGTGATGTAATTTCCAAGTCTCCAACAATGTGTTACCATGGTGATTCCTTTGTTGCTATGGCAATAATATAGATAGCGTATTGTTATGTCATTCTCAATTTTCCTGTTTTAAAATTTTAAGAAATATATCAATCTTTGTAAATTAATTTCTTGAAAACTATTCATCATCTCACGACAAAAATAATACCAAATATGTGTTCAGCAACTTAACTGTCATAAAATAACTATCATTCTGAAATCTAACTTTATTTTTAAGGAAACTTCCCTATTGTTATGCTAGCGATTCACCAGTACTTCCCCAACCCTCGGCTACTTATTCTAGAAGTGCCTAGCCATTCAAACTTGGTACTTTTAATAATTATTTCCTGAGAACTTGTCACGGATATTCCTGTAAGATATGAAATGGAGAGAATTGATTTAACTGAAGACTGTTTTGCAGCCAACGACTCTTCTGCTGCTGATACACCAAGGACATTACGCCGCTCCAGTCGGCAGACGCCACACAAGCAACAAATGCGGTAAGCTGCTCGCTGCAGAGGAAGACCTTTTTAAATACATATTAGAATCTATCATTTCACTCATACCTACTATGTAATCATATTTATCTTTTTTATAATAGTTGACTAGTATCTTAACTTGTATTTTATTTCTTATATGTGCCATATTGCCCATGGCTTTTTTTTATTTATATTCTTCAAATGTACCTAGTTGAAATGGCAAACTTGTTGCTTTCAAATAAACTGAAATATAATATAGTTTATGTGCATTGCCAAGTTCTTGGTACCTCCTGTGTAGTTTTCAAGCTCTTACTGGAAGGATTGGGCTAGTTTCGTCCACATACCTACTCAGTTATTTTATTGTCACAACTAAAATCATTATCTACCAAATATAAAACAATTCTTCTTGGCACCCATTTAGTGTGGCTATTGTTACACTACTAATGACACTTTTGATTAGAGATAACTAGGCACACTTTGCCAAACAAAAATTGAACGTTCATTAAATCTGATAGTCTGATAAAATGTAAGATCGCACCATCAGAAGTTAGTCTAAGCGATCTCATTGTCTCACTCTAGTAGGTGACCTTTCATTTCAATGATAACAACAAGCTTTGATTGGTTATGGGACATGACCAGCAGTCATTCAAATTTGGTCAACATTCAATTTTTGTTTGACCGAGTGTACACCTACATCGTAGAACTAGGAAAATTCAGTTTCATTGCAAGTTCATCTAGTTTTTTCACCTAGTTCGGTGAACAGTTCCATATCCTGCTTTGTACGTACTACGACTGTTTTGCCTGCTTATTACCATGCGTTCATTACTAACTGGTTGCGTTTCATGTTGTGCACACAAATAATCTTGCCCTCCTTCCTAGATAAAAACTGACTTTCCAGTCCACACCAATGATTTAATATTTTGTTTCAAATAACATGCGTTTTTTGAAAGAAATTATACCTGAAAGCACATATCATATTTATTTATTATTAAACAATCACTATGTTCTCTATTATATTATTGACAAGTTGAGATATTAAAATGTTTCTTCTCATGTCAATTGTCTAAACGAATATGAAAAGAGAATCTTGACAACCTGGGACCATTTACACTAAATTGAGACACTTCTACACATTACAAACTATACTCAACGACGATATTATATTAATTTTGTTATGTTGACACTAGTGGCGTTTTCGACTAGCCGCACTGGTGCTGCACTAGGTTTGCACTGAAATGACGTCACCATACAGTGCGGCCAGTCGAAAACGCCATAGGTCATTAGATTAGGTTCATAGTTGTTAAAGTTTGATACTTAGCACTACATTCCAATGGATGAAATTATAAACATTTGAATGCTTTTGTACATATGTAATATGATGCATCTTCTAAGAATATGTGATTGTGAACTTATGATTACGGAGAGTTTTTCATAACCAGCTGCCTCGAGTGCCTTCATTGCTGCACTCTCGATCAAAGTGTATTCAACATTTTCGCATAGTATGGAGTTAGAGAAATGTAAAAAGAGTGTACTATTTATATTTTTTTATTGGAACTTGTTATTGAAAGTACAAACTTATTTCTGAAGGAATTTTCTGTAAAAGATTACAAGTATAATTATACATTCATTGAAAACCGAGAAGGGGGATAGAATCTACACATAAAGTATCCATTTCTTGGAGCTATTGCGTCAAACGGACACTTTCAAGGTAAAAGAAGCTGATTTACTTTCCCAAGAAATTGAGCCTTTTTGTGGACATTCTATCCCGCTCTTGAGATTATAGATTGTAATTTTAATGTAATTTTAATAAAAAGAAAACTTACTATATTATCCAGTTTTAAGTGTACCAATGTCATGCAGTGTCGAATTTGTGCTTAATATTTAGAATTATGATCATAAAATTACAATTACAAACATATTAAAAAATGTTGAATACCTGAATGATACATAAAATAAATAGTTTTCTCTTCTCTGCATAGTAAAATGTACACTCTAGCTCTTATCATCCCGAAATGTTATTTTATACAACAGAGCAAATAAATAGAATATTAAGATGATTCGTGTCATTATTTTATTTGTCTGGAAGCAGAACCTCTCCCTTTACCTGCTGATCAGTCCTGGGGTTTCCCCATGTTAAGTGATACTACTACACCACACAGTCAAGCACAGTGGTGGGAATGTGTGACTTCTCATTAGTAGAATGTTGCATATAAATTAGATTTTTCGTAAATAATGAAATTAAAAATATTTGTAACTACTCTATTATTTGAAGTTGAAATGTACACGCAGAAAAAATTCGTCAAGTTTCGTAACGATCCATGTTTATTATTATCAATAAAAATGAGAGCTCGCCAACTCGATTAGAGGGGAGATCGCATAGACTGATAGTGCGATTTAATTATTTGAGTGATAGTTTTTGTTTTGCCGAGTGTACGTGCATGTGACGTGAACTCTGACCCCTCCCCCCCCCCCCTCACTCTGCCATGAGATGTTGAACTGTTGAACTGACTGTTGAAATTTTAAATACTATTTTAAACTAATAGTTAAGATTTAGAATTAAATTAATTTGTTAAATCTGCTAGCTTTTAAACGGTTGATTAGGACTGTATTGTCATCATGTCATGGCAACAACCAATGACATTCCTAGAATGCTGTGTTAAGTTAATGACTTGTTTGAGCAGAGTTTTGAAAAACCGGACAGATTCAGTTATATTAATTAATCACCATACCAAAATTTTAGTTCAATAAAATTCAAAAAAATCTTTTAGTCAGAACACAAAATTCACATTATTTCGTAAATATGCCTAGGTTATCGTTGAGTACACACCTATCGTATAAATAAGAGGTATGAATCATTTATCAATATGACTGCCAATAATGATTTTATCTGTGCTTCTTGTTCCTCTTCGAAGTTTCCACTAAAAGTAAGTAAACTCAGAAATGATAGCCAGAAGATAAAGGGAAATAACTATGGAAAAATTTCCCAGTCTTTGTTATTTTTCCTAAGAAATTATTGTTAAATGTGGTTTCAAAGGTAAATGAACTACTAATGAAATAGCATCACTAAGTTATGTAAGGACCCCGCACCATGTAATTATATTGTTTTTATGTTTAGAGAAGATCATATTTTAATGGCTCATCAGCAGTGCAAATAAAAATAAGAGCTAATGATCAGTGACGTTAAAAATGATTTGAAACGCATACCTATAAATATGAGTGCAAAACTGTTTTTCTTCAGATTGAAAATATTCCATTTTCGACTGGATCTAAAGCAAGGTAAGTCACGTGTTTTTGTTTTTCTACATGCTATACCAGGCTATACAGGTATTTCCTTAAAGATTCGACATTATTATCATTGCCACTGAACAGAGCACACATTTAATCTAGTGGAGCGGTCGCTCCACCCAGCCAAGTCGTACCGTACACCCACACTCACTCAACATACCGTAAATGCCTAATAAACTGAGGAGCAGACCAACCACTTTTACTGTAAGCAACAACATGGCATTTTCGGCCTACTGGATCATAAAATTGGAAAATCTCACATTGTTGTGAAATATCTTAATTTCGAGCTATGGCCCACCCCACTCCATATACTAAATTTGGGAACAATAGGTTATGCCATTTGCGTGCTAGAGGGCCGTGAAAACAGTGAAATTACACCCCTTTTAAAACCTATCTGATGATGATGATATCAGGAAACACCGCTATCACCGCCACAGCCTAAACGGCTTAGCCGATCGATCTGAAATTTTTACCACATGTGCACTTTTGGCGTCTGAGGTGCCTTTTTATAAAACCAACCGGTAGTCGCCATTTTGAAACCGGAAGTGACGTCATATCTCGAAAACGGCTCAACCGATCGGAATGAAACTAGCGCCAAATGATTCAGACGGTCGTCTATATGGAATTTCAATAGTTAAAGTAGAGATGTACTATTACCAAAATCGGAAATTACGTCATGAAAATGAAGAACTAGATTTTAATGACCTCTTACTACAATAACCACATATTCAGAAGGCTTATAATGATACATAACATTTATAGAAATAAATTCTAGGTGGCAGTTATTTCAGTCGCCATTTTGAAAACCGGAAGTGATACCATATCTCGAAAACGGCTGGACTGATTGGAACGAAGCTTTCGCAATTCTTCATGGAATATCACTTTAAGCTTAGGTATATTGAGCACCAAACACAATTTTTCGTATTAACCAATTCGGAAATGGCGTATTTTTTAAAAGTATTTAGTCATTGTTGCTCCTATGTGTGTTACAAGTTGTGTAAATAAACTAAAAAAATAAGTGATATCCCCATAAAAAAACACTCCGTGTAAAAATACCAGCCAAGTCTCTTCAACTATAAAAAAAATAGAAGAAATCTAAAAATTCAGCACTGAAAAGTAGTGATATCAAAAATATCAAACCTAATTTTAAAAACACCAAAATATACTTGGCGCATCGTTTTTAAGGGCATTATAGGTATATTATATATATTTAGGTACATTTGATTTTTGGCATATGCTTCTATACTATTTATATACACGATGCGCCAAGTATATTTTGGTTTTTAAAATTAAGTTTTGACTTGGCTCATTTTTTGATATCACTACTTTTCAGTGCTGAATTTTTAGATTTCTTCTATTTTTTTTATAGTTGAAGAGACTTGGCTGGTATTTTTACACGGAGTGTTTTTTTATGGGGATTTATATTTTCATATCTTTTGAGTGTCTTTCTTGTATAATATCATCCAGTCACTACAAGTCGCCGTGTTTCACTCTTTTCTTTTGTAATACTATTTACAACAAATACGTTTTTTAATTTAATGCGATTCGACCCAAAAAAGTTTTTTTTTCTTAATTTTTCTTTAGAGGGAATTGGTGAGATACATATCATATGACGTAGTCATTTTTGGAGCCACAAAAATCGTTGTCAAAATGGCGTTTAAAATGCATTTTTTAACCGTCAGCATATTTATATTTTTAGTCACGTGGTATCGCTTGAGCGCTCAAGCGTAGCTAATAAATTTTACTTATTTATAAAAAAAATTAGGTAAATGCTTCTTGTCATATTTTGTCCATCAAAGCAATAAAACCAATTTAATGATTATCACATTTGCAATACAATCGTTCAATTTAAATGCAACATTGGTATGTATTTATTAACACAACTCCATGGTAGGTACAACAACATTTAATTTTATGTATGGTGTACAGAAAATATGTGTTTCAAAGTTAAAGAAAAAACTACAGATTATTTATTTATATACCTACATCTAAACACTGATGTGTGGATTGTTCGATCTTCGCTTCAGTCTGAGAATAAACATGGCACGACTGAACTCCGAGAAGACCAACCTGTTGCTGCTGTACGAGCGTCCCATGGAGCCCTCGTTCATCCCCAGGGGCGACAACAACGTCGTGTTCGACGTCCCCCCGGAGTACCTGGTGAGTGACGTCACATCACACATGGTTCAGAACCAAAGTAGGTATCTAGTTTAGGGACAAACACATACGGTAAAGAAACTTTGACGGTACCAGCTGACCAGCTACCATAACATTCCTGACAAAATCAATAGAGCTTGATGAAAATATAATTGAAGAAGTTTCTCGGAATTTCGTTTCGATTTAATTTAGTTTTTGGATTCGAAGATGTGCTTTTTAATTGAAAACTCTTCTCTCATTTGAAGTCAAAATAGATCATAGCACTAGACAAACAATACATAAACCAAAATAGATAGAGTTATTAAACTGGCAGAAAAAAAATATTAAGATGTTGCCTTGAATTGATTTCAACATTTTGTAAAGGGGTTGAAGCAGAATAAAATGTTTTGTATCGTTTCTGGATGGGTAATTTTTTTTTTAGTAACAGAGCTTTCATTGTAATTACATCACCTGTAATAAAGTACTGATTGCCATCGGCAGTCGGAACGCTACAAGAACAGCGGGCCGGACATCGTGTCCAAGTTCGGGGAAGAAGCCACTCACGTCGCCGTCGTGAAGATCACTCTCCCCGACCTGTCGTTCGCCACGGGCCTTGGACGCAGAGATCCCTTCTCCCTGTTCTGCCCGTGGCATCGCAGGATCGCCTCTCGCCTCATTGACGTCTTCATGGGTGAGTTCGCAAGCACATACAAACCAACATTTACTACTAGGAAAACGCTCTGAGTGTGTAACGCGTTGATGAGCGAGCACGCACGCGCAACGCCTCTCGCCTCATTGACGTCTTCATGGGTGAGTTCGCAAGCACATACAAACCAACATTTACTACTAGGAAAACGCTCTGAGTGTGTAACGCGTTGATGAGCGAGCACGCACGCGCAACGCCTCTCGCCTCATTGACGTCTTCATGGGTGAGTTCGCAAGCACATACAAACCAACATTTACTACTAGGAAAACGCTCTGAGTGTGTAACGCGTTGATGAGCGAGCACGCACGCGCAACACCTCTCGCCTCATTGACGTCTTCATGGGTGAGTTCGCAAGCACATACAAACCAACATTTACTACTAGGAAAACGCTCTGAGTGTGTAACGCGTTGATGAGCGAGCACGCACGCGCAACGCCTCTCGCCTCATTGACGTCTTCATGGGTGAGTTCGCAAGCACATACAAACCAACATTTACTACTAGGAAAACGCTCTGAGTGTGTAACGCGTTGATGAGCGAGCACGCACGCGCAACACCTCTCGCCTCATTGACGTCTTCATGGGTGAGTTCGCAAGCACATACAAACCAACATTTACTACTAGGAAAACGCTCTGAGTGTGTAACGCGTTGATGAGCGAGCACGCACGCGCAACGCCTCTCGCCTCATTGACGTCTTCATGGGTGAGTTCGCAAGCACATACAAACCAACATTTACTACTAGGAAAACGCTCTGAGTGTGTAACGCGTTGATGAGCGAGCACGCACGCGCAACGCCTCTCGCCTCATTGACGTCTTCATGGGTGAGTTCGCAAGCACATACAAACCAACATTTACTACTAGGAAAACGCTCTGAGTGTGTAACGCGTTGATGAGCGAGCACGCACGCGCAACGCCTCTCGCCTCATTGACGTCTTCATGGGTGAGTTCGCAAGCACATACAAACCAACATTTACTACTAGGAAAACGCTCTGAGTGTGTAACGCGTTGATGAGCGAGCACGGATACGTGCAACACCTCTCGCCTCATTGACGTCTTCATGGGTGAGTTCGCAAGCACATACAAACCAACATTTACTACTAGGAAAACGCTCTGAGTGTGTAACGCGTTGATGAGCGAGCACGCACGCGCAACGCCTCTCGCCTCATTGACGTCTTCATGGGTGAGTTCGCAAGCACATACAAACCAACATTTACTACTAGGAAAACGCTCTGAGTGTGTAACGCGTTGATGAGCGAGCACGCACGCGCAACGCCTCTCGCCTCATTGACGTCTTCATGGGTGAGTTCGCAAGCACATACAAACCAACATTTACTACTAGGAAAACGCTCTGAGTGTGTAACGCGTTGATGAGCGAGCACGGATACGTGCAACACCTCGAACCGAAATTCTGTCTATCGTCACAGATGTGTACAGGCGCGTAGGAAGGGGGGGGGGGGGGATGGGGGGAAAATCCCCCCCCCCCCTCTGATACAATTTCCCTCCCTATGTTCTTATACATTTATGTGTCAAGAAAAAAATTTGCTTAAAAAGTGTTAAAATCGCGTAGAAATGCACCAAATTGATGTCTGAAATTCCAAAAATTTCCGGGGCTGTGCGCCCCGGACCCGTATTATGCTGGGGGGCACTCCCCCCAGACCCCTTATTGTCTTCGTGGACACTAGTATTTCCAGCTCAATTTCTTTTACAATACTTATTATTCCCCCCCCGTTGCAAATTTAGTTCCTACGCGTCTGGATGTGTATGATAATCTCCAAAAACCAATGACAATGCGAAGTTTTAAATTGATCAATCAAACGGTTCCTTGTTGAGCGAGCGTAGCGAGCGTCACCACGGTACTCTTATGGTACTTTCTCTGTGTGTTTTTTTTTTTGTTGTTTTGTTTTGTTTGTTTTTTTGCCTGCACTGCCCAGGTTAAACCGCTCAAGCAATCGAACTGAAATTTTGCACATATACTAACGTAATCTATGTGGTCCCTGGGATCGTTTTTGAACGGGCCCATGTGATTGGTTCAAATTTTTAAAAAAATATCTTTTGATTGGTTGTTCCGACCAATTTGAAATTTTGACAAGTCATTACGACCAACATTGTACCCAATCATACAAAGTTTCAGCCAAATCCTCCCATTGGTTAAAATTTAAAAAAATCTTTCACATGATTTTTGAAATTTAAACTAGAACCGTATGACCGATCAACTTAAAACTTTGCATGGTCATTAAGACCAACATTATCTGTATTTTTGACAATTTTCAGACTTATCTGTGTTTAAATCCAAAAGTTATTGACATTTTACGGACATTTTGCGTGTTTGCTGTCAAATTACTCAAAAATGTTGATCACGGCTACTTCGACTCTTTATAGTTCCAAGGTAGTTAGAGCAGAAACTTTCAAACGTATGAAACTGATATTACCGTTCAACAGATCGTCTAATACTGGGTAAGTACACACACTTATATCACATGAGTGGTCCCAGGTATATTTTTTTAAATAGATCCTATGATTTTTGAATATTAACAAGGAACATTCTAATCATAAAGGTTCAATCAATCAACCTAAAACTTTGCATGGTTATTGGGACTAATACTTTAGGAATAATTGGAGATTTTTATACCTACAAGTCTGACGAATTTCAAGAATTATTGGCTTTTAATGATATTTTCGATAGACATAATTTCGGTTCGAGGTGTTGCGCGTGTCCGTGCTCGCTCATCAACGCGTTACACTGAGCGTTTTCCTAGTTAAAAAAAATCACAGGATCTAGTTCAAATAATATACCTGGGACCACTAATATGATATTAGTGTGTGTACAAAACTTCAGATCGATCTGTTGAACGGTCAAATGTTCATGTTAGAGCAAAGTTTCTACTCTAAAGACCTTGGAACTTAAGCGTCGAACAGCACTGATAAAATATTTTACATTTCCCTCTCGAAATTTGATAGCCAACACGCAAAATTACCGTAAAATGTTAATAACTTTTGGATTTAACGACAGATTAGTCTGAAAATAGACAGAAATACAGAAAATAATCAAGTTTTAAATTGATTGGTAAAACGGTTCTATCTTTAATTTTCGAAAAATCACAAAAATTGCAGGTTCTCGTTCAAAAACTATATCTGGGACCGCTCATACGAAATTAATGTGTATACAAAATTTCAGACCAATCGGTTGAACTGTTTTGTTTTGTCATAGCCTACAAAAACAGAAACAAGAAATCAAACACACAGAGAAAGTGCCACAAGAGTCCCGTGGGCCGTGGTGACGCTCGCTACGCTCGCTCAATCATCTTGGTCCTCTTGTTCCCGCAGGCATGCGCACCGTGGCCGATCTGACGTCCATCGCGCTCTACGCCCGGGACAACTTGTGTCCTCAGCTGTTCATCTACGCCTACTCCGTCGCCATCCTACATCGCCCAGACACCCGCTCAATCATCTTGGTCCTCTTGTCCCGCAGGGATGCGCACCGTGGCCGATCTGACGTCCATCGCGCTCTACGCCCGGGACAACTTGTGTCCTCAGCTGTTCATCTACGCCTACTCCGTCGCCATCCTACATCGCCCAGACACCCGCTCAATCATCTTGGTCCTCTTGTCCCGCAGGGATGCGCACCGTGGCCGATCTGACGTCCATCGCGCTCTACGCCCGGGACAACTTGTGTCCTCAGCTGTTCATCTACGCCTACTCCGTCGCCATCCTCCATCGCCCAGACACCCGCTCAATCATCTTGGTCCTCTTGTTCCGCAGGGATGCGCACCGTGGCCGATCTGACGTCCATCGCGCTCTACGCCCGGGACAACTTGTGTCCTCAACTGTTCATCTACGCCTACTCCGTCGCCATCCTCCATCGCCCGGACACCCGCGACGTGCCCGTCCCGCCGCTGTCCGAGGTCTTCCCCGACAAGTTCATGGGCAAGGACGTCTTCGCCAGAGCCAGGGAGGAGACCAACGTCCTCGACGAGAGCTCCAGAGTTAGTAGTCATTCAATAGCTCTCTCAACCTCAATATCTATACCATTCAAGTCCTACGTCTGTCTGTGTGTCTGTATGTATATATGTATGATCTTCATACATTTCTACACCCTTTTATGGATCTCAACCAAATTTGGTATGGAGATTCTAACTGAGCCTGCGCACATCGTAGGGTACTTACCCCCTCCCCCAAACCACCCCTAATTGAAAAATCCACCCAATTGCAAATATTAAATTGACTTTTTCGGCCATATGCTCCTACACCATTGACCGACCTCAATACAATTTTGCACACGTGACCACATTTCAGGCTACTCCCCCCTCCCCCCAAACCACCCCTAATTGAAGAAATTCAGCTTAAAGGCAGAATGTACAAGAGATAATTTCACTTTTTGGCATTATCAGGTGTAATAAAACTTACGAAACAACCGCCCGAATTTTCTACTCTCATGTAGCCCCCCCCCCACCCTTCCTCCGGCACGAGCAGCGCCGGGCAGGTCAGCTAGTGAATAATATATCAGGCTGGAAGTAGATTTCAATGATTCTTCAGCTCATAAACAAGTACCTATAATTCCCTTCCCTCTTCACTTCATCCAATCATACTTCTTATTCTGTAACGATGACGTTGTCATTATTAAGCGAGCGGAGCGAGCGTCTCCACTTGAAACTTATGGCTCGAATCTCTGTTTTTTTTTTGTGTGTTTATTTGTGCATTTGGCGTCTTCTGCCAAACGAAGTAATGGATCAGGCCAATTTTTTCACACAACTTAAATTACTATTCTCGTTATGGTCAAAATGATTTTCAGCAAGTTCGCTCCATTGGTTGCATCGGAAACTTGATGTGTAGTTATAGTTAGCTTGGCAATGGGGATGAAGGAAACGCTGTGTATATAACTGCAATAGTTTGACCGATCATCACCAAATTTCGCAAGGTCATGTGTACCAGCATTATAAGTGATTTTTTACAAATCTGTAATGAGCTTCAAGAGTAATAGAGATTTTACTGACATTTGTATACTTAATTTAAAACGGCCTATAGCCACACCACCATTTGACCTATCAAATGGTCTTCGATTAATCTGATCAATCAAACTCATATTTTGCATGGTCGTTCATACCAACATTGTCTCTTATTTTACAAATTTTCAGCCCTACCAGTCAAGAACATAGATGCACTTATTGACAGTTTTAATAACTGTCAGAAATGACATTTCAAAACAGAAATTCCACTGCATTCTGGGTTGCTCTATGTAGCAAAGCAAAGTTTATAGATGGCTATTCTCAATATCAATGTAAGACAGATTCTTTTCTTAGTGGATCATATTGCAATACATAATGTAGTCAAAATGTAATGTAGGTATTTCATATACATAGGTATAGGTATACCTTATAATAATAATCCATCCCTGGTTCCAATTTAATGGGTCAGGGGGTGGGTATTCCCACCAACACTAGGGCCGCAGGACTCCTGGAAACCGGCTGGCCACGCCTGGCGTAGGTATACCTTATATACCTTATATAAAATAATTTATTTTACGATATGGATTGTGTTTCACAGTTATGAAAACAACGTTTTGACTAGATAGCATCATATTTTACACATTTTTAGCCTAATCGGTCAAGAATTTACAGTCTACAGACTTATTGCTGTTTTAAGTGTTTGAATATCTGTTCAAAGAGATTGATGGAAAAATATCAGTACAATAATCTGTTATTTAATTGATCCAGAGTGTTTATGAAAAGTTGCAAGGAAAATTGGTAATAAATAATGTATAGTTAGTTATCTTTGATTGAATGGATCGTGCTTGATTGACGATGTCGTGCGTGTCGGTGCTCGCTCATCAACGCGTTACACCGAGCGTTTTCCTAGTGTAAGAGACAATATAACTGTTGAAGTCTTGTTAGAGATTGCACAAGACGTCATCTCATTGTTGGTGACCATCTGATGGTACCATTCAGAATAGGTTCTGTGCTTTTTGGCGATATTTGATAGTTTTAATGATTACCGGTCAATTGTAGGCTTCAGAGAAATCTTTAGTACGAAGAGGAATCACTTGTACAAAAGTACATAGATTTATCTGCATTTATAAGTTAAATCTGACCTGTCAAAGAGCCAACATAATGATCCGCTCTAGTTGAAATGTAACGTGTGTGTATATCATTGCTGATATAAAACATAAGAAGCGTGCAAACTATGACATTGAGAGAGCTTGATTACATCATTCCAAAAGTAAAAAGCAATAACGAGGAAATGGACTCCCGGACTTCTACCTCTGGGGCCAGATTCACAAAAAGTACTATCCTATGTAGCCTACTCCTATACGTACTATCTTTGGTATTATCTTTCATTTTACATGGTGTTTTTGGTATTAAATCAAAAGATGTATTAGGGTATTAGCAGATAGTACTTTTCTTGAATCCAGCCCCTGATGTACAAATATTGAAATGCCCATGTTTATGAACTACGTACGATGCACAGCTTATTTAAACCTCACTCTTGTAGATCCCGCTGGAGATACCCCGGGATTACACTGCTTCTGATCTGGACCCGGAACACCGCGTGGCGTACTTCCGGGAGGACCTCGGGATCAATCTGCACCACTGGCACTGGCATCTCGTGTACCCGCTGGATGCCGCCGTCAGCATCGTCAACAAGGACCGTCGCGGCGAGCTGTTCTACTACATGCATCAGCAGATGAACGCCCGGTAACTAGACTTTACACCGCCCGGTTTGCAGTCACACAAAACTTTTTACATAAACTGTCACTAAGGCCCAGCACTAATTCCTCTAAGGTACAACTCTGAGCGCTTCAGCAACCAACTAGGACGAGTTGTTCGCTTCGTGAACCTGCGTGAGCCGATGCCAGAGGGTTACTTCTCCAAGCTGGACAGCATGGTCGCTGTCTCACTGTCATTACCTGTGTGCTGTCAACAGGTACAACTCTGAGCGCTTCAGCAACCAACTGGGACGAGTTGTTCGCTTCGTGAACCTGCGTGAGCCGATGCCAGAGGGTTACTTCCCCAAGCTGGACAGCATGGTCACTGTCTCACTGTCATTACCTGTGTGCTGTCAACAGGTACAACTCTGAGCGCTTCAGCAACCAACTAGGACGAGTTGTTCGCTTCGTGAACCTGCGTGAGCCGATGCCAGAGGGTTACTTCCCCAAGCTGGACAGCATGGTCACTGTCTCACTGTCATTACCTGTGTGCTGTCAACAGGTACAACTCTGAGCGCTTCAGCAACCAACTAGGACGAGTTGTTCGCTTCGTGAACCTGCGTGAGCCGATGCCAGAGGGTTACTTCCCCAAGCTGGACAGCATGGTCACTGTCTCACTGTCATTACCTGTGTGCTGTCAACAGGTACAACTCTGAGCGCTTCAGCAACCAACTAGGACGAGTTGTTCGCTTCGTGAACCTGCGTGAGCCGATGCCAGAGGGTTACTTCCCCAAGCTGGACAGCATGGTCACTGTCTCACTGTCATTACCTGTGTGCTGTCAACAGGTACAACTCTGAGCGCTTCAGCAACCAACTGGGACGAGTTGTTCGCTTCGTGAACCTGCGTGAGCCGATGCCGGAGGGTTACTTCCCCAAGCTGGACAGCATGGTCACTGTCTCACTGTCATTACCTGTGTGCTGTCAACAGGTACAACTCTGAGCGCTTCAGCAACCAACTGGGACGAGTTGTTCGCTTCGTGAACCTGCGTGAGCCGATGCCAGAGGGTTACTTCCCCAAGCTGGACAGCATGGTCACTGTCTCTGTGTCATTACCTGTGTGCTGTCAACAGGTATAACTCTGAGCGCTTCAGCAACCAACTAGGACGAGTTGTTCGCTTCGTGAACCTGCGTGAGCCGATGCCGGAGGGTTACTTCCCCAAGCTGGACAGCATGGTCACTGTCTCACTGTCATTACCTGTGTGCTGTCAACAGGTACAACTCTGAGCGCTTCAGCAACCAACTGGGACGAGTTGTTCGCTTCGTGAACCTGCGTGAGCCGCTGCCAGAGGGTTACTTCCCCAAGCTGGACAGCATGGTCACTGTCTCACTGTCATTACCTGTGTGCTGTCAACAGGTACAACTCTGAGCGCTTCAGCAACCAACTGGGACGAGTTGTTCGCTTCGTGAACCTGCGTGAGCCGATGCCAGTGGGTTACTTCCCCAAGCTGGACAGCATGGTCACTGTCTCACTGTCATTACCTGTGTGCTGTCAACAGGTACAACTCTGAGCGCTTCAGCAACCAACTGGGACGAGTTGTTCGCTTCGTGAATCTGCGTGAGCCGATGCCGGAGGGTTACTTCCCCAAGCTGGACAGCATGGTCACTGTCTCACTGTCATTACCTGTGTGCTGTCAACAGGTACAACTCTGAGCGCTTCAGCAACCAACTAGGACGAGTTGTTCGCTTCGTGAACCTGCGTGAGCCGATGCCAGAGGGTTACTTCCCCAAGCTGGACAGCATGGTGTCGAGCCGAGTGTGGCCGCCGAGACATCGCAACGCGTATCTCAGCGTGAGTAGAGACTTCCCTGGACGTGACGCGTTCTTAACGAGCATGCGAGTTTATGCGAATTCATTTGCGTTTGCAAGCTGATGCTCTGGACCTTGGAAAGATCCGAAACAAAAATGGATCAGAGGAGATAAAAATATCTGTAATTTCGTTGAATAAAATTGACAATATTTCAAATCAAGAATCAATTGTCCGTAAAATGTCAATAAGTTTTGAAGATAACTAAAGATTAATCTGCAAGCGCGTAGGAAGGGGGGGGGGGACAGAAGGGGATTATCCCCCACCCTCACTCGAGTAGACTGACCCCCTATTTACCATACAAAGTTAAGTTTCCCTTACTGAAAAATATAGTTGCAAACTAGTCGGAAAATAGTATTAAAATAGTCACAATAGTCGCGAAATAGTCACAAAGTGTAAACAGGTGCAAACAGAGCAAAACTCGTTGTTAGAAGCAAATGTGAAAATAGTGGAGAATTGCAAACAAAATGATCGTAATATGCAAACAGATATCTCCTTCACACAAAATGCACACAAAATTGTCGGAAAAGATTGTGTGCGTATTGCGACTATTTTGTTTCCATTTTGTTCATATAAACATATTGCAAACAAAATAGTCGAAAAGTATGTACATACATGTGTGCATTTAGCGACTATTCTGTGTGCATTTTGTTTATATAAACATAATGTAAGCTTTATGGGATTCCTGGGTGTTTATAATGACTCGACATAATATGAGCAAATATTTCTTTATTTGTTAATTAATGGTCATAGTTAAAATGATATGAATACATTCACAAAAGAAACTAGTAGGTACTAAGTAAAAGTATTATTTTCTTCAGCGATCAAAATATTAGAACATTGCAATAAAGTTTATTAAATTATACCACCATTCATTCATATTAATGTTAGACATTCAGAGCAAAGTCGATTTAAAAAAAAAAAAAATTATTATTGTTTGAATTTGATTTAACCGATTGGAACCCTTATGGAACCGGAACCTGAACCGTTATTTTATTTTTTTCCAATTTTCATAAGTAAATATACAATACCTAGGAAAGTATTACAGGATTAACAATTACGATTCTCACAACGACAATAAAAAATCAAGATTTTGTGATCGATCAATCAAGCGATGGTGCACAATCAATTAAAACATTGTTGAAAACTTATCTTAAATAAACTAAGACTTGCTACACAGTCATACTGAAGGGAAAATGTAGAGTCTTTTAGTTCGCTTTGGTTTAGAACTACCTATTGCAGTTTCAATGTGGCACAACACATCTGCCTCCTTGGCTCAGATCGTACGCTTCCAGATCGTCACGTGGAGGACCCGACTACATATCTTCATCGGAGCAAAATAATTTAACTTCGCACACTTATTACAATTGTCCATTTCTCTACAGATATGTGGTTTAAAATTGATTATGTGTGTTAATTAAGTTGTATTAATTAATTAAAGTTTTGAATTTGTTAGGACGTTTGAATTTGTTCGTAACGGTCATTTCGTTTTCACTTGACGACTATATTGTTTGCATTTTGTAACTATTCCGCGACCATTTAGCGACCATAATGTTTGCATTTTGATACTATATTGCGAACATAATGTTTTTATTTTTGGATCAGTTTCCGACTAGAATGTTTACATAAAGTTTGTATATCCATAGCATATTTCGACTATATTGATGGTATTCATTTTCTCGTATGCAAACAAAATGTAAACCAAAAGTGGTAAATGTTTGTATTTTACGATTAGTTTACGATCATTTCTAGTCACAAAATAGTCGCTCAATGAAACAAAACGACTATTTTTCGACTATTTTGCGACTAGTTGATGTTTGCATTTTGTTTGCAATTTGCAAACGTTGTGATTATAAAACGACTATTTTGTGACCATGGATTTTTCAGTAAGGGTTAGCATCCCAGAATCACTTATTATATTAATTGATTAAATTTTAAAAAAGCGCCCTGCGGGGCAACAATAAGAGGTTCTTTGTTGTAATTTGAGAAGTTTTATCCCAGGTTCATCCCAGTATTACTTTTAAATTGTTTATATTCGAAAAAACGTCCCGTGGGGCAAGAATTGGAGGGTAGTTTGTTTCAGTTCGTGCATTTTAGAGCCCCAGAATCACTTTTAAAAAGTTACATTCTGATTAAACCTGGGGGGCTTTGGCCCACAGGCCCCCTTCCGGGTGTCGCACCCCCCCCCCCCCCCCCCCCTTCAATGATGAAAGTAATTCCTACACTGTTATTCGTAAAGTGGGTAAAGGGAAGAAAGTAGAGGTGAAGTAGAGGTAGAGGTCCAGTAGAGTAGTGGAGGGTAGAGGAAGGACGTTGCGGGTAGACCGCGGTAGATATTTCATCTGATGCAATACAAATGGAAGAATAAGGAAGAAATATATGTAAATGGTAGAAGTTTTAACCTAGATTTTAAGAGGAAGAAATTTCTCGCCATGAGGAAGAAATTAATTATTCAAAAGGGAGAATTTTATCGAAAAAATAATTAACAGACGAAAGTGGTAATAATATACCCCAAAGATTATACAAATGCCCGAGCACCGGCAGAGATTTCTAACTCCAAAGAAGGATATTTCTTCCTCTATAAGAATATGTTCATTCTTTCAAATAGATGAAGATAGTCCACGGAAGTGAGATTGTCAAGTATGTTATTCTTCCTTCGTAGTGATACAATACCAGAACGCTGGTAGAGATTTCCACCTCCAGAGTAGGATATTTCTTCCTCTATATGGAGATGTTCATTCTCTCGAACAGATAAAAAATAATCCACAAAGGTGAGATTTGTTAATTATTTGTTATTTCTTCCTTACAATTAATAAAAAAGCCATAACGCTGGTAGAGATTTCTACCTCTAAAAGAGGATAAGTCTTCCTCTATATGAAGATTTATTAATTCTCTCAAATAGATGAAAATGATCAATCCAAGTAAATTTATACCAAAATTAATGTACCAATTGCCTGTAATTTAAATTAAAATATATAGAGATCAATTTACGACATGACTAATCAATTGGTATATTTTAATTGGGCATCATGGCATGTGATTCCACTTTAATGTGTGAATTCTCAGCTGAGACCATACCCAGTTGGTCTAGACGCCTGCCTCTTACGCCGAGACTTCTACCTGTGCCGGGTTCGAATCCGGTCCGAGTCAAAATAATTAATATGTGTTTAATTTCAGATTCTAATTACGCTTGTTACAATCTCTGTAAATATGTCCTCACAATGTAATTACAATTAAACCCTATGAAGTTATAGCTAGTTACAGCATTCACATTCGTGTATCAAGTTAATTTTTGTGATTTTCCGTGTGATTTTCTTTTCAACCCTGTGGCCACTTTCATCCCCATAGTGTTGAAATAAAGTCTTCACAAGGATGAATATGGTAGTATATTCCTCCTTTGTACCGATAAATAGCATGCATTGCAGTTGCCAATCCACCCATAAAGTGGGATATTTAATTCTATTGGACAAATTGTTTCAACCCTTTAGGAAAGAAAAATCTTCTTCTAAAGGGTTCAACTATTTACATATTTCTTCCTTTATATCGATAAATATCATTCACTGGAGATGGCAATCCATACCTTTTAAGTGACGTACTTATCTCATACCGGATATGTGTTTCAACCCTAGAGGGACGAAATAAATAGCCTTATGGAGGGAGTTTAAACTCTGTGTAGTAATGTTTTCCTTACATGCGAGAGTTATTCTTGCCACTGTTGGAAGAAATGCTCAAGTGGGATATTTCATCCGTGAAAATCTTTCTTCCCTCGGTCCTCGAGGGAAGAGCATATGCTCATCTCCTAGAGGTAGAAATACCGGACTTTACGATTAACAGTGTACGCGCTTGTTAGTCTGAAAATTGACAAACCACATAAAATCTTCCTCCCGATGACCATGCAAAATGTGATGTTGATCCATCAGATGCTTCATAGTTCTTCAGACTGCTTATGTTAAAAAACTATACACTAGACCTCTCTTGTGACATTAGTGTGTGGTTTGACAACGGCTTGACCTGGTCCGTGCAGGTAGAGAGAGTGTCATAAGAGTAGTGGTGACGCTCGCTATAGCCCATGACTGTTTGTTGCACTTGCAGGACATCAACCGAGAGACGGATCAGATCAAGTTCGATCTCGCCGACATCGAGCGCTGGAGGGAGAGACTCTACGAAGCCATACACAGAGGATTCGTCACTAATGTCAGTGAACACAAGACATTTAGTCACATAGAAGTTAATACAGAGCATTCTTTTCCATGGAATAAAATTTGGATAAACCATTAAATTTATTTAATATCGAGGTCAACAATACAATTTGGAGTATAAAATTAGAACAAAGTTTTGGTGAAATATAGAAAATGATCAATATAGGGAAACTGCAACATGACATCACAGCTGACAAAAATCTGACTGGGGGACAGATGCTTTCAGTATAAAGTAATAAGTGATCATTATTTTTTCTTGATTCAATTTCCTTATTTTATATGACAAATTTTGATTTTTAATGTCTTTCTTTCACAATTCTATTTAAAAAATTGCTGTTCCCCATTTAAAATAAACGAGGTAGGTCCGTTACCTATAGAAACCAGGGTACCCAGCAACCCGGGTACTTGTGCGTTCAGGCGCAGAACCAGCAGTTGATGCTGACTGAGATGGGCGGCATCGACATCCTGGGCAACCTCATCGAGTCCAGCATCTTGTCGGTGAATCGCGCCTACTACGGGGACATGCACAACATGGTGCACTTCGCCATCGCGCTCTGCCACGACCCGGACAACAGCTTCCTGGTGAGAAGTGTCTTTGATGAGTCAAACATTTCAGATGAAAAGAGGATGGAAAGTTGTGAAAATGGTAGTAAAAACTTTGTAATTTTGAAGATATCCCAATGAAAAATTATTGACATAAAAAACAAGATGTGTATTGATGGTGACACTTGCAGAAAATACGAAATCAATAGGTTGATCGAATACTGCTGTTATAGAATAGTGTCGAAACTTCTAGAGGTAGATGAAAATGAGGAATTCGTTTGACAAATGTAGATTTGAAATCATAATATGAGACGTTTTTCAAAGCTGCCTATTGGCTGCTTGCTTTAATTGATATTTATTATTTAGCAATTTTGCTATTTCAGTACACTTCTGATTACAATGGTGACATACAGTAGGTAATTACAAACTTACGTAATACATTTAATTCTAAATAATACTCGACATCTCTCAATTTTAATACTTTTAGAAAGTTCGTTGTACAATCGGAAACCAGAATAAAACAATGTTTTCTGGCCATTCGTTTTCTTTTGTCTTTCAACACATAAATGAATTGATCTTGACAAACAGGAGTATTATTTACGAAGGAGGAGGGCATAAGGCCGGACCCGTTAATTGTATACATGTACAGGAATCATTCGGCGTGATCGGGGACCCTGCCACTGCCATGCGCGACCCGATGTTCTACCGCCTCCACGCGATGGTCGACGACATCTTATTGTTACATGTCTTGTGTCAGGAATCATTCGGCGTGATCGGGGACCCTGCCACTGCCATGCGCGACCCGATGTTCTACCGCCTCCACGCGATGGTCGACGACATCTTATTGTTACATGTCTTGTGTCAGGAATCATTCGGCGTGATTGGGGACCCTGCCACTGCCATGCGCGACCCGATGTTCTACCGCCTCCACGCGATGGTCGACGACATCTTATTGTTACATGTCTTGTGGCAGGAATCATTCGGCGTGATCGGGGACCCTGCCACTGCCATGAGCGACCCGATGTTCTACCGCCTCCACGCGATGGTCGACGACATCTTATTGTTACATGTCTTGTGTCAGGAATCATTCGGCGTGATCGGGGACCCTGCCACTGCCATGCGCGACCCGATGTTCTACCGCCTCCACGCGATGGTCGACGACATCTTATTGTGACATGTCTTGTGGCAGGAATCATTCGGCGTGATCGGGGACCCTGCCACTGCCATGCGCGACCCGATGTTCTACCGCCTCCACGCGATGGTCGACGACATCTTATTGTGACATGTCTTGTGGCAGGAATCATTCGGCGTGATCGGGGACCCTGCCACTGCCATGCGCGACCCGATGTTCTACCGCCTCCACGCGATGGTCGACGACATCTTATTGTTACATGTCTTGTGTCAGGAATCATTCGGCGTGATCGGGGACCCTGCCACTGCCATGCGCGACCCGATGTTCTACCGCCTCCACGCGATGGTCGACGACATCTTCCAGGAGCACAAGGCCACTCTGCCGCGCTACACGGTCGCGCAGCTCGGCTTCCAGGGCGTCTCCATCACCGGCGTCCAAGTGAACACCACCTCGGGAATCTCCAACGCCGTCCCCAACCAGATCTACACGTACTGGCAGCAGAACGACGTGGACCTCACGCGAGGTGAGTCTTGAGAACACACGTTGTGAAACCGTTTGCGTTTAAACTTAAAAATGTTGAAGGATAAGGAAATTGTTAACTTTTTCTTGTTATAACTTATAAACAATGAAATTTTGAATGTTTTCAAAACGTGAAAGCTCAAGAATTGGTTTCCAACGCTTTGGCCTTTGAATATACACTGTAGGATTTAATATTCAAAGCTTTGGTGAAAGAAGTCGATGCAACAACTTAAACAGAAATTTTGCAACACACAGAAAGAATTTGATAACTGTACTCGATACGTTTTAACATATTTTCATTCCAATTTAGTACAGCCATTCTGAAGTGAAAATTAAAATGTGAATACATTCGATTTGATTTAAATTTGTAGTATAGAGGTAATGTTGGTTTTGATGACCTTGTATTTGCATTTTTCAGCCCGATTAGAGAAGTGTATTTCGCCAACGACCAGACAAATAACAGTCAAAATGAGCCGCTCGCTCAGTGATCCTCTAACTTCATGCTAGTTACCAATGACTGCTTCCAGGGATGGACTTCACTCCCAGGGGATCAGTGTTCGCGAGGTTCACGCACCTGCAACACGCGGCCTTCTCGTACCGCATCACTGTGGAGAACTCGGGACAAGCGCGCCAAGGAACTGTGCGCATCTTCCTCGGACCCAAGTTCGACGAGCGCGGCTTGCCGATGTTATTCAGAGACCAGAAGGGGCTGTTCATAGAACTAGACAAGTTTGCAGTCAATCGTAAGTCGGTGCGATGCAAAACCAATAAGGAATACACTTGTAAGAATATCGAATGTGTATTTGAAGTTACATAAGAATTTTGTATTCATTTAGGGACATGAAAGAAAATGGGACTAAGCGGTGTGTCAATAGATCTTAAGTTCTCACTGAAATTTGACTGAAGTCGTCAATTATATTAGGGTTCTTTCCACCATTCTTTTACTTCTAAACCGAATGCATGTTCTTCACTAAGGATGGTCCTGGATAAGGAATGAAGAGTAGGTATTTGCCAATGGTTTCAGTGACTCCTCGCACGAACACGATCGACCGGCGCTCGAACCAGAGCTCTGTGACGATCCCGTTCGAGCGGACGTTCCGTGACCTTGACGTGACACGCCCGACAGCCGGCGCGGCGCTCGCGCAGTTCAACTTCTGCGGCTGCGGCTGGCCGGAACACATGCTGGTGCCCAAGGGGACGGCCGAGGGGATGCCGTTCCAGTTGTTCGTCATGGTGTCGGATGGCGCTGGGGACAGGGTGGGTACACACTTTTGTAACGATGTAATCCAGCTCTGTCAATTGCTATTTGACTGATGTCTGAAGGGCGACGAATGATTGTGTGTGCCAGGTGAACCAGGCTGCCGACGGCGCTTGCAGCGACGCAGCCAGCTACTGCGGGATCCGGGACCTCCTCTACCCGGACCGCCGCTCCATGGGCTTCCCGTTCGACCGCATGCCGCGCGACGGCGCAGACACTCTCGCGCAGTTCCTGACGCCCAACATGCGCGCGCAGGACGTGACCATACGCTTCACCAACCGCACTGTCACGCCTGCGCGCCGGGCGGGCCGCCAGCCGGGGGCCCAGCCCCAGCCCCAGCGGCCGGCCAACAGACCCAGGCAGTGAGCTAATTACGATCACATACGTCAAGACGACCAGATGGCGAGGAAGAATATATTCGTGTATCTTCATTATTATGTACCTACTTTTGTTTTTGGTAACTTAATAAATAATCAATAAAATGTGTTTCTCCAGCAATAATTACGATTGATCCTTATTTGTTTTATTTCATTAGGTACCTTGTTCAATAAGAGACAATTCATTGAGCAATGCTCGATTAATTTTTACTTAGGTTATTTCCCAGATATGAAACTTTGTACGTCCAGAACTAATTTAACAAAGCAATTTAATACAATATTATACTTAATTATAACTAATGTTTTTAGTAAAAATTCAACATTTGTAAACAGTTTTGCACGCATGGTTCGCCGCCCTCGACATACAGGCTGTGTCTGGACGTTGTAGAGGTAATGTGCCCTAGGGGAGGGGAGGTGGAAGTGCTGGGACTTACACCTCCCCCCTGGAACACAGAACTTTACAGATAAATTGAGAATACTAGGAAAACGCTCAGTGTACCGCGTTGATGAGCGAGCACGGGTACGTGCAAATTCTCGAACCGGAAATGCGTACACAACGCACAGAAAACACACATCCATATTGAATTGAAATATGATCCAGTCAATCAACATAAAAGTATATGCTTTTCATCGAAACTTAAAAATATCATCTAAGCAACATGGTAAGGTACACATAGCAAATCAGATTCAATTCAATATGGCACTGGAAAACATTCATTTCGATACTTCATTTATGACAGCTAATAAAAATTTCAATAAGTTCTCACGTTCTTATCTGATTGGGATGAAAATGTGTAAAATAAGAGACATTGTTGGTCCTAATGACCATGCAAAATATGAGTTTGATCACATTTATTGAAGACCATTTTCATTTTTCAACCTATCAGGAGATGTTTATTTAAATTTTAACCAATCAATGAATTTCAAAAAAAATTAGGGTCTGCAAACAGAAAAGGCTGTCTCTACAGTGTGCAAAATTTCAGATCGATCGGTGAAACGGTGTGACTTCCATTGCTACAGGTAGCAGCAAAAAAAAAAAAAAACAGAGGTCCGTGTCAAAAGATTCAAAAGGAGTCGCTCGCTCAATCAACAAATGATTAACAAGAGATCATTCGTGAAATTCCATAACATTCGAATGATTTGACGTGAGAGTGAGGTCAAAGAACGAAATAGCATTCATGATTCCAGCTAGGAAAACGCTCTGTGTAACGCGTTGATAAGCGATACTAATTGAGCGAGCGAAGCGAGCGACTCCATTTGGCTCTTTTAGCACGGACCTCTGTTTTTTTTTTTTTTTTTTTTTTTTTTTTTTTTTTTTTTTTTTTTTATTTTTTTTTTTGTTTTTGTATGCTAAAGGAAGCAATAGAAGTCGCACCGTTTCACCGATCGACCTGAAATTTTGCACACATGTAAAGACAACCTTCTCTGTTTGCAGACCCAATTTTTTTTGAAATCCATCCATTGGTTCATTGTTAAAATAAGTATCTCCTGATAGCCTAAAAAATGAAAATGGTCTTCGAGAAATGTGATCAAACTCATATTTAGCATGGTCAGTAAGACCAACAAAGTCACTTATTTTACAAATTTTCAGCCGAATCTGTCAAGAAAGTATGCACTTATTGACATTTTTAATAGCTGTCAGAAATGAAACATTGAAAATGAATGTCTTTCCAATGCAACTGAATCTGATTTGCTTTAGGTACAAGAGTGTTTTGATGGTATGTACACTTTTTTAGTGAAAAGCAGATATTTTTATGTTTATTGAGTTGATCAAATTTGAATAATTCAATTTGGATCATAGTTTCCAACAAATCATTTCGAGTTTTTAAGGACCTTGATTGTCTTTTCTTCAAAAGCATAAGCTCACATTTCAATAATATCATTGAGTGGCGTTTGTTCTCTTCTAGCGTTCACACGTCATTCCAAATCTCTCCTGCATTTTGCTTCTTTTCGTTGATAATTTTGGCAATTTGGTGTACTTTGTGAAGGTATTAGTAAAATTGAATCGCTTTTAAAGCATAGATATTAGGTATCTACAGTTTTTGTCTAGGGGATTGATTATTTCAAATTATTTTCTTCTTGGAAACGTTGGATTTATTCCGTTTCTGAGCTTCTGTCTAGCCTGACATTTCCTTGAAGGTTGCTATTTTTTTTTGAAAGTTTTGATTCATTCAGTTCAAAACATTACGTTGTCTTATTTTAATTGTGGAACGTTGGATTTATTCCGTTTCTAAACTAGGTAGTTACTATTTTACCTGATCCGTTTTTTTGTGTGGAACTTTGATTCCTTTCGCTTATTAGTTGAAAGGTGTTTACTTTATTTTCATATTTGCGAAGTTTTGTTCAAGATTCATTTCGTAACATTACGACATTGAATACATTACGTCTTTGAGCACACATTTCGTGCATTTCAAACATTGATCACACAAATATTATTGTACTTTAATTAGGTAGGTACTCTACTTCTTACTTTTTCATTACCTATCTTATCCCTATTTAAACATGCCGAAAAATGGAAAGAATGAAATGAAATGGCTAGAATGAAAGCCAAAAAGCGTCTGCGTGAAATTGAAGATCAAGAAACTGACGAAGCTAAATCTAAAAGGTTGAAACAAAATGTCGTTAATAATAAAGCATCAAGGAGCAAAGAGACCCCCGACCAGACTGCTGCAAGGAGATACTCAAACAATCAACGCAATACCCGCTG
>OW203764.1:35299327-35319827 GCA_934045905.1 Leuctra nigra | reverse complement strand
ACAGATGTCAAGTCGATTTAAGCTAATTATTAGCGGTTAATCAAAGATATTTGGTATATGAGGTGGTTTTATACCCATAAAAATTTCTTCTGCAGTTTATTGCAATGGTAAACATTATTAAATCACAAAAATACCGAAACACAGATTGACAGCAGTTCTGACACGTTACACCAATATGGCCTCTCAACAATGAGATGGTGTCACGTGCAAACTATGAATTGGTATCACAAATAAAGAATGTGTCGTGTGTATCGGGTCACGTTATCAACTTCACCTATATATTTTAACGGCGCATTATGACACACATTTTCTTAATTTTTCTGACTAATACTCATGGTCATGGTTTACATTTGAATACTTATGTAATTGATTTACCATAATAGGTATGATTAAATTGCCTTGCTTCGTTTCTCATTTACGTATTTTATTGGGCATTTGGTCTGTTAGTTAACTACGTAAAGTGTGTATTAACACGCACAATCTGCTGACAAATATTGCTGTCTTTTTATATTTATGCATACCTCACTGGTGCGCATTGGTCATGTTTTACATGACGGGACCCTCTAGTAAGTAAGATTTACCCATTTTTCTTTTGGACATGGGGGGGTTGTTCAATATGTGACGTAATTATTAAGGGGGGTCAACGATTTTGTGACAAGCTGTGACATGTTACAAGTTATAGAATAGGAATGGGTACCAAGAAGGCGCATATGGAAGAGCGAATGGACCGATCTCGATCTCGCTGACTTGCAGTTCACGTCTCAATGGCACCTTCAAGATGTGGCTTCACCTGACAAACATCAATCCACATTACCCCGCCCACGTGACGTGCATCGCATCGGGAGAAAGCGGCGACACATGGACATTATTTATAGCTCACCCCGTGTCTTCGAGGAGCAAGAAAGTCAAAGTACTTCCACAGAGAATAGTTTTATATAGAAATTCTTCAAATTTGCATGATATGTACCTCAAACAATAACAAATTCAAATAAGAAAACAAAAACATGTGCTACGAGAAAAAACGAGATGCCTTGAAAAGATTTTCAAATTTTCCGGCTTATACGACTTATATCTCATGCAGAAATTGTAATATTATAAATACCAATTAAAACGATAGGTTGCATTTTTCTGATCGTTATCTGATCGTTATCTGATCTGATCGTTTTCAAATGTTTTTACGGGATTAAATAAATAGATAATCAGAAATACTGCCCAGTTTTCATTAGTTACTGCAAACCTTAAATCTCGCTACTTATTTCGTACTGCATAAAATAATAATAATTGAGCGAACGTCACCACGGGACTCAAAGCATTTTTTTTAAATGTTTTTGTAGGCTATGCCTAGGCTTAACCGTTCAATCGATTGGTCTGAAATTTTGTATACACACTAATTTCATATGAGCGGTCCCAGGTAAAATTTTTGAACGAAATCATGTTATTTTTTTATTTTTTTGAAAAATAAGGAAACCGAATTTTCACAATTTTCAGACTAACTTGTGTTTAAATCCAAAAATTATTGACATTTTACAGACATTTTGAGTGTTGGCTGTCCATTCCTCGAGGAAAATTTAAAATGTTTGATAATGGCAACTTCAACGCTTCAGTTCCAAGGTCTGAAATTGTGTACACACTAAATCATGAGTGATCCCAGGTATATTTTTTGAACGAGAACCTGTGATTTTTGAAAATTAAAATGACCGTTTGATCGATCAACTTAAAGCTTTGCATGGTTATTGGGACCATTTTTTTTTGTAGATTTTCTGAAATTTTGCACACGTGTATGGACCATTTTTGGGCGTCGCAGACCGTTTTTTTAAAATCCGTTGATTGGTTCAAATTTTAAAAATCATTATCTTCCGTTTGGTTGGTCCGATCAATTTGAAATTTTGCAACCAAAATTCAAAGTCATTGCAACCAACAATGTCTCAAATCCTACAAAGTTTCAACCAAATTCTCCAATTGATTTCAGTTTAAATAAAATCTTCCGATTGGTCGAAAATCAAAATGTTCCAATTAAGACTTTAGATCTAAACTTTACACATTTTAAGCCCAATCAGTCAAGTATTTATAGTCATTTTACGAGTTTAGTATGGGTTGTCAATAGAGATTTCTGGATAAAGTACTAGTAGGTAAGTCACGACACGACACAATGGATCGGTTGTTCAGCAAGAGTGTATGGAGAATGGAAAGTTGCATAGAAAATCGCATTTTGTCGTATCGTGTTACACGTATCCGTGCTCGCTCATCAACGCGTTACACTGAGCCTTTTCCTAGTATATTTATAACAGTATTGTATTTGTGCTAGATAATGTGAATTTGGATTCTGACTAATTTTTAAACCATTCTTATAATACAAGACATAAATCTGATCTAGAGCTTCAGCAGCACAATCTATACAGCTCTATATACACGAGGACCAATTTACTCAGGCAGGATCAAAACTGTTTAATTCATTACCGTCTCACATAAAATGCAAAAGTCAAATGAAAATGTAAAAGTCTTAAATTTTATATGATTGGTGATATTTGATCATCATATTTATATTTATTCATATCATATTTGATCATTTATTTGATTGATTCTGAATCATGAGTAGGTATTATACTCAGTGAGATTACCTATATTTAAATGTATTATTCGTAGTTATTTGTATGTTGTACCGAATAAATGTATATACATGTCTCCAATATCATGTACTGATCTTTGGAGACAATGTAAACCTACCTATCCACCTACATATCTATTCCAAATTAAGGTCATCGCCTGAAGCTAGCTGTGCTATCAATTTCAAATAATTTTACGTTGAGCTGTGTAAACAAAAGTTATTTGAGAGATTTTCGTTTTGTTCTCTGAATTGTAAAATTACAATTTAATTAAAACTGATTCAGTAATATGGACCGCCTACAACACAGCACGGTAGATGATCGTCCAATCATAGGTCAGAGATTTTGCATTGAACAATGAAAACTGCAGCCAACACAAAGCAGCACATCATTAGGTAACTAATTAATTCATTCATATTTAAACTCATTTCGAATCTCTCAATATAGCAGCTTGTCTACCGAGTCGAGTCCAGAACCACCAGGAACTTTCTGGTATCCATTGTCCTATTTCTATTTTAGTTCATGATGGAAAATATAATTTGTTCCTGTCCTATCTCTTCTGATGGATTCTTTCACTGATACCCAAAATCTCATCTAAGGACTGCCCGTATTTTATAGAGTTGTGTAAAATACGATTAGGTATTATGTTACATTGAACCTTATCAAATTGACATAGTAACATTATTTTACTTTCCACTAAGTAAAAGCGTGATAGGGTATGTGCGTATAAGGGATTACTGGTAATCAAGCGAGCGTAGCGAGCGTCTCCACTTGAAACTTGGCTCGGATCTCTGTTTTTTCGTCGTTGTGTGTTTTATCCATTTTTTGCCAAACGAAGTAACAAAAGAGGCCAATTTTTACACAAAACTTATATTACTATACTGGTCGGTGACACGTAGATTTTCAGCAAGTTCGCTCCATTGGTTTCATCGGAAATTGGATTAATGTTGTTTAGGTATCATTACCACAGCAACGAAATCTTCTATGCGAATGTTTATAAAACACCTATTCGACCATGATCACGGCAAATGTCTGTAGTACTTCATGGATGCAGTGACATTAATGTTTTCAAACTTGACACTTCGTTGAGATTGAATACATTGAACAAGGTTTTGTGGTAATCTATCCAGTTTCTGAAGAAAGTCTGAATTCTTCTGTGATCCTGCAAGTGATTATGATCGCACAGCTTTGATAATGAAATACAATTAAACTTCTGTGTGTCATCTTCCTTCACATACCAAATAAACGATCAATAGGAGATGAAGGAGGAATATTACATGGACATTCTGTAGTGTTTTCTTTCATTTACCTGATCAGGTTCTAAGCCGAGCGGGCATTTCGTCTACAATTACCGTGATTATTCAGGGATTATTTACGGAATTTTGGGTGATCATGCTTAGATGCTCGTAAGGATTAAATATTCAATGCTTAGACATCCTGCAAATCCGTGCTCGCTTATCAACGCGTTACACCGAGCGTTTTCCTAGTTTAATAAACGTAATATTCTTCCCTTAGGGTCTGTACAATTCAAATCACAACCAAATTTTGATGGAATAAGAACTTATTTTATAGGCTCAGAATAAGTACTGTCAAATAACTGGAGTTCCAGCTCTCTTATTGGCTGTATTGGGTCTTGTTTGAAACATATTCAGAGGTTATTCGACTCATAAGATACGTTGGATAAAAATATGAAAATATTTGGAACCTGTTGTTGACCTGCGTCAGAGTTGAAAACTATCAAAACATAAAGACATTCTTTTCATCTTCAATTGAATAGGTATACGATGTGAGCTTTGGATAAGAATGGTCCAGGGTTTCATATAAACTCTAAAAATAGCGTCTAAACGTCTCCAAAGCGGGCAAGATCACAACTAATTAAATACCAGTTTCCTCTCAACTCGTAAGTTATCATCAACAACCGAGCGATAACGATAACGTCTGACAGTGACAACGTCGAGCGAGAATTAACGCTTGTCTTCATCAAAACGGCAAGTGAAAAACACTAAGCTGGCCTGCAGGGAGCTCGCTGAATTAATTCAAAATAATGCTCAGAGAAAACTAATTTTGTCGTGTAGGTATCAGAGTCCGAGGTGGGCAGAGAAGAGGGGGGCAATTAACCGGGGTGCAAGGAGAAAGGGGTGGAAGAGGGGGGATGCAATGCATTTGATAGGCTAATACTACGCAAGTCAGAGTAAAGTGTGATCGGGAGGGTATATAAAACAGCGATATTGTCACTCTAGGACAGATCAGGTGTTGTCAGACCAACTTGCGACAAGAACACTGGACATTCTAGTAACAAAATTAATTTTAATAAAACCATGAATGAAGTTCATGTGTTAAAGACGCTTCTGTTTGTCTTGCTAGCGAGCGTGTACGCTGCTAAAGGTGAGCACGAGTGTGATTGTACTGAGCCAGTGGAGAGAGGTGATATGGTATAATAGGGCCGATCATTGCAGGCGATGGGGACAAGCGGAGAGAGGCCAACAAGGTGGCAGGCTTGATGCAGTTTCCACGCATAGGAAGGTCGGGAGGGAAGATGGAGTGGCCAGTCGAGCTCTACGGTAAGAAACACAGAGGTGCATATCTCTCGTTTATTTACACTTATATTCTGGTTCCAAAATGTTTGGATTACGAAGTAAACAAAATAATGTGCGAGTACATTTTGTCTTACCAGACAGAACTTGGGCTACAACTTTATAAACCGGCTACTAAACCATGACGTTAATATTCATATTTATTTTTATTTATTGTATTATTTTTCTACTCGATTAAGTAACAGACGAGTGAGTGTAGATATGAAATGTAGATTAGCATTTGGACACAATCCATACTTTCGGGGTATGAGAGATTTAAAACAATTCTGAACTGCATTATCATTTGGTAAATAATCAGGTCCTCCACTTTCATTTTCAAATACAGCAATTGTTCAAAAATTGAACACTTTCAAGATAAAAATAAGATATGTCAAGAATATGTGTTTGTATTTGGTTCTGAATTCTTGATTTCTTGGTAAATAAAAGTGTACAAAACTAATTATTATAATACTTGATGAAATCCATGTTTTATAAAGCACAAAAAGGCGGACCCTCTTTTTTCTAAACGGCTTTACCGATTGTCTTCAAATTTTCACAGATTATAGATAAAGAGTAGATCAGTGTCTCCAGTGGCCCAAACATTTTCATTTTTATTTAGTTATTTCAGGGCAGAGGTGCTAAAAAACCCAAATATTGCCCATTGCGAGAAAAAGCTTTTTTTATAATTTTTTGAATCACTAGAGACACATATTTACTCTTTATAAATACTCTTACTCTTTAATACTCTTTACTCTTTTTTTGCAGTTAAATTTTAAATACAATCGGTTAAGCCGTTAAGAAAAAAGTAGGGGCCGCCGTTTTATGTTTTTTTTGTGGTTTTCAATATTTGAATTAAAATAACTTACTTCACAGCAGTATATGCAACATGCAACACACGATTAAATGTCACAAATGTCACGTACAACCCATTGCTAATGCATTTTCATGCATTTCTAGATTTTGTTTACATCCGAATCGAAAATTTCTGCGAGTATTATCGACTCACAACCTTTTAGTCAAAGCTTCGGCCGATGAGCAAGTCCCCATCAGGAAAAATATAGTTTACAATTATTTCACATCAAGCAATGATGAAGTCAATTTAGAAAGTCCAACAGTCAAACAATCGAATGAAGTCCTATTATTTGATTTGTTAGACATGTTGATTAAAAAAGTTTTATTATGATATTGATGTCCACGGGCCACACAGTTATTCACAATTACAACAAATACTCCTACTTTGTAAGGATATGAACAATAAAGCGTTCAGGATACGGAATTTCAAATCAAATAATTCACAGTGAAGAACAATTAGAATTGCAACTGCTAAACTCGTGAGCTAATGAACTTACGATCGATATAATGCAGAAAGTTTATAAAACCGATCTAAATGCAGACGGAGGTCCCGGGTTTGCTCCTCGCGACCGTTCTTCTTGACTGAGAGATCCTCGTGTTTCCTCAGTCGAGAGGCAAATGCTGGGAAGGTTACCCACTAAGAGGTCACGGCATTCAGTCGGCGCCATTAGCCTAGTTGCAGAACAGTGCGGCGTTAAACAACATTTAAAAAGGCAAATCTGCATGTGGATTACAGAGTTGCACGACAATGGGACGCAGGCGACACAAATATTTTTTCTTAAATACTTCATTGCTAGGGACGCTACACAAAAATGATTTACCATTTTATTTAGTTTTATATTCATGTTAGAAAATGCAGTTATTTATTTATCGATATAATTTTATCTGAAATGTACTCAACAAAAACAACATAAACTTGAAAGGTTGAGAATCGAAACGATAATTGCGTAGTTATTAATATTAATATGCGTTATACAGCACGAATCTTTAAAAATCAATTTGCACATTTTATATTGAAGTCAATTAATTATCAACCCCATAAAAAACACTTCGTGTAAAAATACCAGCCAAGTCTCTTCAACTAAAAAAAAATATGAAATCCACAAATTCTGCACTGAAAAGTAGTGATATCAAAAAATTAGCCAAGTCAAAACTTTATTTGAAAATCAAAAAATACTTGGCGCATCGTGTACTTAAATAGCTTGGAAGTATAAGCCAATTATAAATTATACATGAAATATACATATACATAGTATACCTATAATGCCCTAAAAAAAACGATGCGCCAAGTATTTTTTGATTTTCAAATAAAGTTTTGACTTGGCTAATTTTTTGATATCACTACTTTTCAGTGCAGAATTTTTGGATTTCATATTTTTTTTTAGTTGAAGAGACTTGGCTGGTATTTTTACACGAAGTGTTTTTTATGGGGATATCACTCCTTTTTTTAGTTTATTCTAACAACTTGTGACACATATGAAATGAACAATTACTAAATTCTTTTAAAAAATCATCACCCTTTACAATTTCGTTACCACTAATGAATAGCAGCGTATGGTCCTAAATAATTGCTTTAAGGGGGTTCGAATCCTTCCGCCATTCTACCTGACATTGTTGTCTTGGCACTTAAAGTGTTCAATATTGCGAGGGTCAATTTCTATTCAATAACCAAAAAGGTTGTATGAAAAAGGTTTTATTTTATGAGGGTCTGGGAAATTTATGACTATGGAACGTGCTGTAAACAATGAAACTCTTGAGTTAGGGGGGGAGTACTGAATATCTTGAGGCCTCACTAACATAATCACAATTAATTTTATTTCAGTATTTAATTTTTTCCTAATTAAATATTAATGACATTACATTATAAAATAGCAGACTGACAAATTGTAATGATTCCGGATGTGCACAAAAAATACCGATTTTTTATATTCAGCCGTTTTCTTATGCAGGTGGCCCGAATGAAGTTTTCATTAAAGTGTACTCACTCGTACAACCTGCATTCTAATTAGGGCAAATTGGTAGAACTCATTTAAATATCATAAAATAGCCAGATAATGCCCGGTGTGACTAAGCTATTTTATATTGCCGTGAGTCTTCAGGTTCAACAACAAATAATTGTGAAAGTCCAAATTTCAGTCACTTTTGGGTTTTAAAATCTCATCCCTTCATGCAACCTTAAATGATCTTTCACGAAGAATAGCAAAGGTTTCATTCCAATCAGTCAACCCAGTTCCGAGATATGGAAACACTTCGGTTTTCAAAATGGCTGCTGAACTTTCTGCAATGCCACATAGAATTTATTTCTATAAATGATGTGTATCATTTTAAGCTTTCTGAATATGTATTTATTGTATAGGAGGGAATTATAATAATTTATACATTTGAATGACGTCATTTCCGGTCTCATATATAGGAAAATTCTATTTGTACTGTTCATATTCCATAGAGATGGCCATCCGAATCGTTTGGCGCTAGTTTCATACCGATTTGTCTACCAGTTTTTGAGATATGACGTTACTTCCGGTTTAAAAATGGCGGCTGAAATCTCTGACCCCTTGAAGTATATTTGAAACATATTATAATTTTATAAGCTGTCTCAAATAGTATATTTATTGCATCAAAATAAAAATTTGTGAGATTATTAAAATGTGTGACGTCATTTCCAGTTTAGGTATGAGAAACTGCAAATATTATTGATGATAATACATAAAGTTGACCGTCTAAATTGTTTTGCGCTGGTTTCGTTGAAATCTATTTAGCCGTTATTGATATATGATGTCACTTCCGGTTTCAAAATGGCGGCTTCCGGTTGGTTTTATAACAAGTCACATGAGACGTCAAAAGTACATACGTTACATAAATATCAAAATAATCGGATCAATCTTTGTTGCCAAAAAGCCAATCGATGTATTTCAAATTTCATTACGTCATTTCCGGTTTCTTTAACATAATGTTTAGTCTTTTGCTACTTATCATGCATATAGATGACCGTCTGGATCGTTTGGCGCAATTTTCGTTCCAATCGGTCCAGCCGTTGACGAGATATGACGTCACTTCCGGTTACAAAATGGCGGCATAAAACCAGTTATAGCAAAAGGCACCTCAGACGCCAAAAGTGCATATGTGGTAAAAATTTTAAATCAATCGGTTCAGCCGTTTATGCTGTGGCCTGTTTACCATATTTTAGCTCCACCCTACTACTACTACTGAGATTATTATGAAAACCGCCCTAAAACACTGTTTTCACGGCCCTCTAGCGCGCAAAGGGCGTAACCTATTGTTCCCAAATTTGGTATATGTTGTAGGGTGGGCCATAGCTCGAAATTAAGATATATCGCAACAATGTGAGATTTTCCAATTTTAAGATCCAGTAGGCCGAAAATGCCACTTTGATGCTTACAGTAAAAGTGGGTTTGCTCCAGCCTTTTTAAATGAGTGTGTGCGCGCGCCGTACGACTTGGCTGGCGTGGAGCGACCGCTCCACTAGATATATATTTTTAATTTGTTTAAACTTATCTAATATATTTGAATATTGATTAAATTGCAAGCGCGTCCTCTTTCTACTTCTATATGCTTGAATTTCCACCTTCTACTTATAAAATGTAAGCATGGAGATGTAAGCATGCCCTCGCGAGTTAATCTGTACAGTTCTCATTAAATACCTATATATTGAAAGAGGTAAAAATTCATACATGAAACCAATGTTCAGTAAATAATATTTTTTATAACACGTGTTTTAATATTTTGTTTTTTTATTTTTGTAACAGCAGAAGATCCAGTAATTTATCAGCTCTATCTGTTGCGTGATATCAGAATAATTAATATATTTTTCCTCCATCACAATTGTTTTGGAGGTACAACATCAATTATTCTGGTCATTAGTACAGGTTGCACATTGCGTCATCGCCAATCGGTATCGAGATAACACGCCAATGTGACAGATTGGGTAGATCAATTCTAACTGACATGGGGATGACAAATCACGAGTTTCTCCCATGTACGATAGCATAACAATGCATTCTTTCCTAAGAAGAAATAATTAAACGACGGGACGCGTATGGCTTTTTCTCTGTGCGTTTGTTCTCTTGTTTGTGTTTTACCGTTCAAGCAATCGATCTGAAATTTTGCACACACACATGTCATATGAGCGGTCACGTGTACAGTTTCTTGATAAGATCATGTCAAGTCGAGCTTGTGATTGGTTGAAAATTAAAACTGGAACGGTTTCAAATTTGCATGTTCATAGGGACCAACAGTTTAGGCGTTTTTGACAATTTTCAGACAAATTGGACAATAACTTACTTCTAGATTGTTTTGACCAATCTGTCAAATTTATTTATTTAAAGTAAAAAATATCTCAATGATTCTTGAGGTGAGCTCAAATACTTGTAATTCTGCCTTCATTTCATAATTTTTTAATAGTGACGGCAGTCATTTTGTAAGAGAATATTTCAATGTAAAGGCCGTTTTACATAAAGCGCGTTTCGCGTTTTGCGTTTCGCGTTTTTTTTTATTGACCCATCAAAACTCCCGAAAATTTTGCAGCACGCGTTTTAGTTTTAAACCGCCCCATCTCGATTGTAGGGAGGTTTTTTCAGTACCGCGCGTGGCGAAAATGACGTCACTATACGTAAACTATAAAATAAACTATTAAATAAGACTATAATGTTAATAATTGTTTACCAGTGCGTATTATTCCATCTAATAATATCTAATAACACCCACATTGTTACTAACAATAATAATAAATTTATATCAACATTCTGTTTTCGACGGCCTCTTCTAGGCGTTATAAAAAAAGAAAAAGACGCGAAACGCAAAACGCAAAACGCGAAACGCGTGTTATGTGAAATTGAGAACATGGAGATCGGGCCTTCTACCTCTGAGGCACAGAATTTAAGTATACTTTACCTATAAGCAATATTATAATTTATATTCAACCAGAATCTGGAATTTGTCGAAGAAAACATCATAATTTAAAATTATACAAAATTTCTCTGACAAATAATATACCGGGTAGTGCAAAACAAAATCACCCTCTTTGAGAGGTCACTACATCAAAACGATTAAAACTAGGGTTCTGAAATTTTTACCCAGTTTAGAAAACATACCAAAATTTAATATGTGCATGTTTCAAAAATCTTTGTTGAACAGGAAAAACGTTAGACATTATTGAAGTTACAGTTGAAAAAACAGAATAAACCAGATATGGACTTGTTTGAATAATTGATTTGGAGTTACATCGTGCGAATTAGGTGAATTTATGTTGTCCGGTCCACCATTTTCCTTGCGGACTACGCGCAAACGATGTTTCCATTGCAAAATAGATTTCTGAAGATACCCTCCGTAATACCGAAATTAGTGGCCACGAATCTTTAATTTTTGTTTTCAGTGCTGTTAAAGTTCTGTGCAATTTTTATAACGCTGATAAACTGATTTTCAACACCTTAATACAAATGCCTGCAACTTTTTTCTCATTAATCAAAAATTTCTGAAAATTGCACATATTTAAGTTTCGTATGTTTTCTGTAATGTGTCTTTTCTTTTATAGTTCTGTCGGAGTGACCTCTCAAACAGGGGGATTTTGTTTTTGCCACCCGGTATTCTAAATTACTACTATTAAATTCCCAATTCTGACGGAATTTGATTTCATACAATGTTAATCCTTATGGCTGTGACCTGATTCCATCAGAATGGAATTGAAAAAACGTTCTATAATATACCTCCAGATTGATTGTATTTTACTCTGCCACCGTGCAGGAGGCGATGTGGACAGACGGTCGGTCGGGACGATGATCTCCTTCCCCCGCACCGGCCGGACATCGGGGTCCTCCACGCGACCCCGATACCTGCCGTCGAATCTGTTCCGTCAGCTCGCCCTCGCCGACCCTCTGCGTCTGGTGGACGTCGGCGACGTGCAGAAGCGCAACGGCGGAGGCACGACGGGCTTGTGGTTCGGACCGAGACTCGGACGGCGGGACAAGAGAAGTTCGGGAGGCGGCGATCCGGAACCATGGACTATAGTCACGTTCAAAGGTAAGAATATCCTGGATGTGTTTTACTTTCATTTCGATAATAAAACTGTGATTTACTATAAGATTTTTACAGATCACATTTTCAAATTTCTAAAAATTAGTGCAATGCGATCGTTTTTGCTGCTTGTTTTAGACACATGTTTTGTTGACGAATTGCGTTGACGAAATAAATTCTAATTTTAATCATGAATACTGATTAGATAAAAGACAAACTTAAAAATTGTAACTTGGTACATTTTATCTTTGAATTGATTTTTGTTTTCTAATGGCCATTCTTTCAATATTCTGCTAACTTTTAAACTGTTGATTACGATGTATTGTCATGGGAACAACCAATAACATTTCTAGACTGACTGTGTTTACTTCAGAGTATTGAAAAACTGGGCCCAACTCGTTTATAAAGGAAAGCTTGAATAATCCTGAACATTTTAGTACTGTAACTTATTAAAACATTTCTTAAAAATACCATTGGAACGCTCACTCTTCAAAATAGTACTACATTACTCCCCTGTTGACATCTGATGTCAATAAGTTGATCTCTGTCACGTAATTACAGCTGTTGACATTTTATTTTAGTCCAACCTTTCAAAATGTAATTCGGGTAAGGGTGTAAAATTTACGTAGGTACACAAATACTATCTGAATATAATAATTTGATAACATTTCCACGGGCACACAGTCAGCGTCAGCCAGGCGCGTAGGAACTACTTTCATCATGGGGGGGGGGGGGGATTGCGACACCCGGAAAGGGGGTCTGGGGGGCGTAGCCCCCCAGCTTCAGCCCACAGAGCGTTTTTTGGAATTTAAACCAGTTAAAAGTGATTCTGGGGCTTTAAAATGCACAAACTGAAGCAAAAAACCCTCCAATTGTTGCCCTGCAGGGCATTTTTTCGAATATAAACACTTTAAAATATATTCTGTGACACTATACTGCTCAAATTACAACAAATAACTCCATATTTTTGCCCCGCAGGGCTTTTTTTGGAATTTAAAGAATTTTTAAGTGATTTTTAGACACTAAACTTAATTTTTTATGGCGAATGGGGGGTCAGCCTGCTCGAGTGGGGGGGGGGGGAGATAATCCCCCCCCCCATCCCCCCACCCCCTTCCTACGCGCCTGGCGACAGCATGCCAGACTCGACGCTTCGTCTTCTTCTTCCATCGACTTATCCTCTATTTCAATCATCTCTCTCCACTCTTCTTGTCATTTCTTGACATAACAAATCTCCTTCTCGCAGACTATCGGGCGAGCCTCGAACCCGGCACCCAGAAGGAATCGCGAGACGGCGATTATGACGGCACTGCTGCAGATGCGGACGCTGATTTCGACAACATGCAACAGGAGCACGAGAAACCCAAGCAGACGCGACAGTACAAGCGATAGAACTGACTCCAACAGATCGTAGCGATGTTTTTAGTAAGAAGATGATTGTTTCATAATACAGCGTGTTTTGAATATATAAAAGTGATTCGATGTATATTATTAGGAATGCGCGAATATTGTTCATGAAATCATCAATATTAAAATGCAATATAAAATGTATATTTGTCAAAAATAAAATAATAGGTAGATACATACAATTACATTAATTTCCTTTCCTATTCGCTCTGGTTCGTGGCCCGTAAGGGCTTGCATTTTGTTTGAATAAGGACATAGAGCTTCGGACATTCATTTTTTTCGAGTTTTGCCAATGTGCGATTTGTATAAGATATGTCTTTACGAATTATGAAATATGGAAAATTGATTGGATTTTTTTCTAGTTAATTTGTAAATATCAACACTACAAATATCGCCAAAAAATTTCAAATGTTTATTCATAAGAATCAATTCAAATTTCATTGGACATTTGGCCAAAACCTTTTTTTTTTTTTACTTTGTCTATACCCAGACTAATGATGCCATCGTGATGATTGACTTTGTTGCCAGAGCATATGTGAAGCTTGCGACTTCATGTCGTTTTACTGTCCTGAACAGTCACTTAAATGCCTAACCTTTTCACATCTCTCTGGGATAGTTATTTTAAGAATATTGATTCAATAGAATCGTTGCAAATTCACTCACAATGCAGTCGCCCAAGAGAAGTTGCACCGATACAATTGTTCATCTATGAGAAGAAAACAATAAATACTCATGAATGCAAAACAGAATGTTTTGACGTAGGATGTGATTTTGTCGGAACAAATTTGATTTTTGTGAACAACATGCTCTTGTTGAACTCTGCTGGGAGAAATAATTGTCTGAAAGATTTTGAGAATGTGTTTTCGCTTCAAAAACCAAGCCCCAGATACCTATCATTATTCAATAAAGATATTGAAATAAATTTAGCGGGCAAGAGTAGTAGGTACCACGTGTACATTATGGAGATACTATATTTGACATGTTATTTCTGTAGAACAAGAATAGCACTTAATGTTATCAGGGACTTTTTATAGATAGCTTTGAACTTTACTTTTATATTACATAATGCATCCACGAACTTGATAGACTTGCTTCGACTTGGTCTCTGCAAAGTATGCCACTGATAATCGATTTATTGAGACTTCCTCGTCATTGATAAGAGAAACTGCAACATAAAACAACGAGTAGATTGCTTCTCGAGTGTGTTGAGGGTCAGTAATTTGATTTCCGCTTGGTCTGGTCAGGGAATCACGCCGGACCGAGTTGGTTGTTGGTTGACCTCTGAGAGCTGAAGAACAATATTCATTGGCACAGCTTGCACGAACTTCTTTTGTTTTACAGCAACAATACACAAATAATGTGTACTCTTTCTCTGTGGCGGCCATTATAAGGAGACACATTTCACAGGTCATTTTAACTTATTAAAGGAAATTAATCCAATGATTTTCCTACATTACCAATATTACCAAAACCACGGATATGACAGCTTTCTGAATTGTGCCAACAAAATGGACGTCAACAGGGAGCAAACAACAGGGAGCAACGTGCAAACAATAATTACAACGCCAAGTGCGAATACTGAAAACTGTATTTGGATTGGTAAACAATACCTAATTATAATTTGGCACCAGTAATTTAAAACTAGTTTTCAATATTGTCTGTTGTCATCACAAATTTGTATCTATAAAAGTTCAGTCTGTAATAATATCAAATGCTAAAATGTTATCTAAAATGTTAAGAAAGCATTTGTTATCTTTTATTTTAAAACAAAATCGTCATTAAAGAATAATTTATTTCGCAATAGAAAGACTAACCTAAAATTGCATATTATACACTTCAATTGATTTATTTCGAAATCTCTCAATGTCCACTTGTTGACACGAACGGGAGGATATCCAGCTGGGCGCCTGGTGTGGCGCCTCTCTGTTGCCATCTTCTCTCCCATCCTCGCCGCTGTGACATACACGCACAACATGCCCCGCGGTCACTCCGAGATTATACACCACTCTTTTCAATAGCATACCTGTTGCACGGTAACGTAGACTCAAAGGAAGACTTTTACCTGTTGCTTCGGACCTTGAGATTCATTCTTGGGTTGAGTGTCAGTCAGTAGTCGCACTGTGGTCTCCTCGTGTAGGTTAGTCAGTCTCAATGTGATCACTTAAAACTAGAGTAAAACTCATCAATTATCGGTTTAAACGATGACAATTGGAAGGTTTCTCTTCGAGATTGTGCTGCTGACACAGGGTGAGTGCTAACTTCGAATACTACAGGAGATATAGTCGGAATTCCATTCATTATTCTGTCTCATGGCTCTAGGAAATAACGTACACCGGCTTTCCAAGTATGTTGCTCTTAAATATTCAATACCAATCCCAATCAATATATTAATATAATATTTGAAAAATATACTAATGTTATTTCACGTATACTTTAGAATACTATTTAAGAATACTTAAATAAGACTTCAGTTCAAACCGGCCCTAATACTTTATTGGATAAACAATATAATTAAGATCATAGCGTTATTAGCGATAATTGAGCACTGTAATTAACATGGATTTAACTAATCAGTGAGTTTGCTGTGTAACATAAACCCATCGCAATTGCTATGTTATTTGTAGTTATAGTTAAAAGTGATTCATATCGTAATCATTCATCATGTAGAAAACACTTGCACATGCGCAATCAACCTTTGTCGTACATTTATAAAAGGAAGACCCTCTAAGATTAGGAGCACGATTTGCACGACTTCGCGAACCTATCCGTTCAGTAAAATATCATGCAAATTAGCAGAATGATTGTGCATGTTTTGGTGTGCAGTTTTACGTAATTTCGGGACTTCGCTAATAAACTAGGTATGAATACGAAGGGGGCGAACTATATTACGTCACTCTGAAGTAGGGGGGGGGGGGGGGGGGTAGGGGCCGACATTTGTGATGTCTCATTTCGAAGTAAATACAAATTATCCAATTTTCGCAACCCCTTCCTTTTATTTAGTCTCAATAAATAATCATTTTTACTCTCTTATTATCAAGAGCCCAGTATTTATTTCGCAAGGTAAAAAGGTGAATGTGACGCTTAATTTTTAATGAGATGGTATAAAAATATATGGTATGAATTATTTATAAAAAGCCTAAAAATTGTCACACAATGAATAAAATCATATTCAATGTTCAATGTGCATTCTTACTGCGTGTGAAGATATTTTTTTTAATGCATCAGACAATTTTCTATAATATTAATTAATTAGGCATCAGGACTGCCAGAAGCTTGACGAACTAATTAGTAATTAATCAATCATTGCCACACGAGGGCGTGCAGGAGGAACAACTGGAAGTCACGTGATGTGTAGCACAGCCGCTTAACACGTTCGACAAATATTATTCTACGGATTGTGATTCGTATCGACATGATTTCATAAAATAACTCGGGATTATTGAAACTCTGTTGTAAAATAATTAATATCCATTTTTATTTTAAAATGATTACACGATTTCGCATGGCTGTCCGCAAGGGAGGGATATGGGGCCCATACCCCCCTTTGGACTTCCATAAAGACCGAAAAGTACGCGAGACCATGTCCCATCTCTGACCAAAATCGTATACAAGTCTGCGAGGGGCAAAATGTTTGAATCCAATGGAGGGTCTGGGAAGAGTACCAAGTCCGGGCGCAAGGACCAGGAAAATGTTGTAAAATTTAACTTTTTGATTCGTAGTTTCCTGTGAACAAAAGTAAAGTACGATCGTTTAAAAAAGAAGCCCCATCTCAAATTTTTCGGTCTATACTACTTTTTTGAATGATCATACTTTATTTTTGTTCATGGGAAAAGGCTCAAATTGAGTTAAAATTTATAATATTTTCTAGGGTTCATACCCCAGACCTGCCATTGTAAACTTTACCATTTTTTACCTTGCAACGCCCATGCGATTGTGATGCTCAGCCATTGAACCGTTATTACGTCTTTCTCTGAATTGATGAAACTTTTCTATCCGCTTCTACTAATTGAAATGAAGGACTTGAAGAATAATCGCACCCCGAGGATATCTCAGCAGCAAGGCCCGCTTGAGCGAACGTTTTTTAATAACACCAGGATTTAGCATCATTCGAGACAATTGTAATTAGCGTTTCACACCTACGCAGAAATAAAGTTAGACAGATCAGATTATACATTTTATTTCTTCACATGTAATGTTACATCGTCAGTTTTACAATATTTCTAGCAGTAAATACCCACTTATAGACCCCCCACTTAGGACCAGTCTTTCAATACTCTGCTAACTTTTAAACGGTTGATTAGGACTGTATTGTCATGGCAACAACTAATTACATTTGTCATTCAATACTCTGAGAGTACTCCAGAGTCACTGGGGCGATTATTTTTTATCAGGAATTTAGTTACATTATCAATTATTTTGTGTGACGACAAGCATAACAAGAATAATTTAGAAACACGTAAGATTGAAAAACAGGTCAACAGATAGACCTAGAAGAAATAATTCTAGAGAGATGTTTCAGATTATATATTCAAAGGTTTCATGTCCCATTGGCGTCACCTGAACAGGTCAATGTTTCTGACATTTTCTGAGAGTATCTTTGCGAACTATCTTCCACTGGCAATGCCATGCATCAGGATGACGTTTTCCTGAATTTACAAAATCCAGATAAAATCATCGGGATGATTGATCGATAGTGACCATAGCAACAACAAAGAGTTCAGCGGTGTATATTGGTCCATCCCGGCAATAAAGTCAAGAGGGCGTGACCCAACTGACGTACGTGACTTACTATGTACTATACGTGCGACTATATTATAGCAGCAGTCTGTTCAAAGTTCGAGCGAGCTTTCAACATCCGAACGCAAACAATCATGTTGACATCGCCTCTGCTCCAGGTCTGTGGGTCGTCGCCCACGAGGTGAGTCGCGTGGAGGTCGACCTCGACGCCGGCCTCGTCACCGGCTACAGTGAGAGAGTGCAGTTCGACACGACGCCGACGACGCCGCCGCGCGACGCCGGCAAGAAGTGCAGTCGTCCAGCTGTCATTCGCGTCGAGCTGGGCGGGAGAATACAGGTGAATGAAAACAGTGAATCGTCTCACTGTCTTCACATAAAGCTAATTGATGTGTAGTTATGACATGCGTTGATATACTGTGCTGAGTGTTAGCACAGCACATATAGAGCAGACGTTATAAAACACGTAAAAATTTGTGATTTTCATTGGGAAATTTAAATTATAGAAAAAAGGGGAGGTACTTTTTTTTCTACATAAAGAAAATATGCAACATATTTTTCTTTCTGACCTAGATGAATAAGTAGTAGATTGGTGGACATCTATGACGAACTATTATAATGTGTGTTGGGGTTGATAAAATAAAATATGACACATAGTTTTATGAAACCCACTAAATTTATACAATATCATTTCGTACTAGAGACCAATCCAAAACTGTATGTAGATATGTTTTGAGATCTCTTTGCCTGGATCTTACATGAAATAATCTGTAATATTCACAACTTATTTCCCCTCTCCAGGTCGCTAAGATCCTCCTGCACTACAGCAACCCTCAACTGTGGACTTTCCACGTCTCCGACTCCCCTCTCGCCGACGGCTACGGCGACGTCTTCCTGCGCTCGCCCAACCAATCGGCGACCACCGAACTCTCAGTGACGAATCAGCAGCTGCGGATCTACACTCACTTCCCGACGTCGACGACGTCCTCGTGGGCGGACGTCCCGACGGCAAGCTCGCAGTGGATGTACCTCCGCGTCGTCGACGACACCGTGCACAAGAAGTCGGAGGCGGAGTTGACGCTGGAGCTGAAGACGAACACGCTGCGCTGGCAGGACGGCAGGATGACGCACGAGTTCACGGCGCCTCCAGGTGGGCGGTGACGTCACGTCGCATTATGTTCTGATGACAGATAGTGACGTGACCAGTTTCTGAAGTCATCCATCGATAGTCGTCCGTATATACGACTTAAAATCGCTGTTAGTGGGAAGTTTATCAGAACATAATGCGTTGACTACAATGAAGTTGACAACCAAAAAATTAAATTGCAAACTTTTATGGGCACCGATAAGACCACATACTATTTTAAAATGATGTTCTCGACCTTTGACTCTTTCTCATGGAATTCTGTATTTTTCCGGTTGCTGATGGTGTGATAGGTCACACCGTTTCTCTGGACAAGCTGAAATTTAAAGGTCATCTGGTTAGCTGCAAGATTCGTTTTTTAATGAAATACTCTGCTATTACGAGATCGGAGCGAGCGTCACTGTTTGAAATGTATTTGGCTATAATCTAAGCTAATTTTATGGAACGGATAAGACCAATTTTATCAACAAAAAATCAATACTATCCTGTTTGTTTGCAAAAATATATTGATTTTCAGCACGATCAGTTTATAAGTTTCGTGGTAAAATTAATTCAAATTCAAACATTATACTCAGCTATACTGATGAGTAATCTATAGTAAACCGCGATCGAGAGGTCATCCCTGCATTTATCAACGCATTCACTAAGCGTTTTCCTAGATATGATGATGATGATGATGATGATGATGGTAATGATGAAGAATGTGTAAGGATGAAGGTGAGAAGGCTGTGGCCTAATAACAAGAAACTTTCCCAGTATTTTTCTCTCGACTTACAAAGAAAATGCCTTAGTCAGTTACGACGGCCGCTGTTTGTATTTCCAGAAGATGATAAATGTTCTTCCCGCAGGTTTGTTCGAGGACAACGAGACGTCTAAGAAGAGCGTCGTCCTGTACGTGGCGATGAACCGCATCGTGTCTGGAGACTGGAGGAGTGGCTCGGGACTCTGTCGACTCACACTCAAGCTCCTGGACACAGACGAGGGTGAGTTGACGGCGTGAGGACGGCGACGACGATAATGAAGGAGGTGGTGGTGGTGGCGATGAACCGCATCGTGTCTGGAGACTGGAGGAGTGGCTCAGGACTCTGTCGACTCACACTCAAGCTCCTGGACACAGACGAGGGTGAGTTGACGGCGTGAGGACGGCGACGACGATAATG